>LR750018.1:606546-1038998 GCA_902729485.2 Mus minutoides
GGGGGCGGGGTGGGGTGGTGGTGGTGGATGCCGGGCGCGCGCGCGGGCCTTGGCGCGCTCCCGCTCAGTAGTGGCGCGCTGAGGGGAAGAGGGGGCGGGGCGCGCGGGGCCGGACGGAGGAGCAGGCGCGCTGCGGCCCCGAGGGAGGGCACCGCGGAGCATCGCTACGCCGGCCCTAGAGCGCCCCGTCTTAAGCCCGGCAGGCGCGCTGCAGCTTCCCTCACGCCCAGCCTCCGAGGGCAACGACGCGCGCTTCGCAGACCCCTCCGTCCCGCGGCAGAGGCGCTCTCCAACTCCCGCGCGGCAGCCGAAGGACGCGGTAAGCGGCGGGCGCCCGCGGCGCGGGGCACGGGGATGGAGGGCTCCGGGATGCAGAGTTGTTCTCTGCCCGAGGTGAGGGAGCGCGCCGGCGCCCTCTGAGGCGGCTGGCGTGGGTGGGCTGTGGAGAGTTCGGTCTTGGCTTCCCCGCGGGGATCTCCCGGCGGCAGGGGCGAATCAAAGGGGGCGCCCTCAGGTCCGGACGCGGGACCCTTGCACTTGACTGAGGCGGGGATGGGCGGCTGCAGCGGCCGCCTGGAACTCTCCGGCTCGCCGCGGCGTTCCGGCTGAAGGTGCCTGAGCTCAGGATGCGCAGGGAAGGGACGGTCCCCGGCCGCGCGAGCACCCGGGACCTTTCGGTGACCGCAGTAGTGGACAGAAGACAGCACGGTCGCTCGTGGCCCGGGGAAGGCGGACGGGAGTGCGGGGTCGGGTGAGGAGGGGAAGAGGCTTGGCGGGCTGGCGGGCTGGCGGGCTGGCGGGCTGGCGGGCTGGCGGGCTGGCGGGCTGGCGGGCTGGCGGGCCGGGGACCGCGCGGCCCGGGATGGGCGCTGCGGAGTTGCAGGAGGAGAGCGCGGCGCTGAGCGCTCCAGGATGCAGTGCGTCCGGGCAAAAAGGACGCTCGGAGGTGTCTCCGGTCAGCACCTGACCTGTGCGCTCCCGGGCATTGGCTTTAAGGGTTTTAAAAGTTGGGTACCGAGGACGTGCCACTCTGCAGCACTTAGGGACAGGATCACTGCTTCCCCAGATGCTGTACCCAGGCGCGCAACACACCTTTTAGAGCTCTGAAGGGCATGGAGGGACAGAAGTGCTCTGAGTCAACCAAACTCAAGAAAAGGTGGAAACTCTTCTGTTGGGGGCTGGGGCGTGGGGGGAGGGGGTTATCACTAGGGAAGACAGGACTTTTGAAACCCTGACCTTTGTTGAGCCTCCACTGTTGTGACAGGACAGGACATAGACTTATATTTCATAAGGCTGTCTGCCCTATTAAAAGATTCCAAGAAAAACAGTTAAGTTGGGGGTGGGGAGAGGACAGGGATGGGCCATCTTAGGCTGCCATCTTATACAACTTTAAATTTATGACAGGAATGTGTTGCAATTTGGCTAGGTGCCAAATATCCCCGTTTCAATCTATAATGCCACATCCCCTCCCCCAAATACCCACTTGAATGCAGGCTTCCTAGCCCATGAGCCTAGACAAAAAAGACATTTGTTAGAAACAGTCTAGAAAGTCTTCCTTAATCAGGATTCTAATAACATTAAGGGTCACACATTGTCCCTAGTCCTTTTTTCTTTTAATTGAAAAAAAAAATCACACTTAAGCTTGTGGTAAGAACAGAACTCTTGTTAATCAAATTAACTGTGAGTCTGCAGTTTAATTTTCCCTGAAGAAACGGTTTCTTGTTTGCTTGAGGCCTTCCTGTGACCATGTCTGCTCAGCAACTCTTAATTCTCCTAGATGGTGACTAGATCAGCATTGCCTGATTTACCTGCCACTGGCAAGGTTAAGTGCAAGCCTAGTGTTGTCTGATCTGTCGCTATAGGAACACTTTTAAACTATAGGGAAACAGTGTCTGGACATTTAGAACAACAGCCTAGCTTTGTTTGACTCATCTGAACAACTGCACATAAAACTGGCCTTTTTTCTACTGTAGATAATTGAACTCTTTGAGTCCATACTTTATAGTTTTGTGTTTATACGGATACTTAGAACACCTGTTATAGTAAACAAATTCAGTAAATATATTTCAGAGAAGATTTTGTAAGATCTAATTTTGATAAGAGTTGCTTTATAGTTAAGATTTCTATTATTTAAATTGGAGTATTTCAAGGTACCCATGGGCAGACGTGTTTAGTTATCACTTGACTATTGCTGTAAAATTTACCATCAATTCTCAGACACCTTTTAAAAATAATTTATAGGCCTGAATATCAAATAATGCAAGTTTATTGATTAATTAATTCTCAGTTTCCAGAGCACACCTGAAAATTGCCAAGACACATAGCCATGGGTACTATTGTTTCCGTATGCAGTAAATATTATTTTGACAGTATATGAGTTGGTGCTTATTTTTCTACAAAATTTTTTGAGTTACTCTACAATATTAATAACCAGAACATCAAAAAAGCTAGGGACTAAAATAAGCATTTTGCAAACCTTGCTCTATCTTCAGAAGTTAGTGGATATGCCATGTATGTATGTATGTATGTATGTATGTATGTATGTGTTGGCTGGGTGTCTGAAATTTTTAAGTGTCAATCTGTAGAGGAGCCACCAGTCCCATTATTTTGAGGTATACAGTCAGAACTATTTTGTTTGCAGTTCCTCCTGGTCTTTGCCCAGTGGCCTGAAGTACTAAGATGGAGACAGAAGTACCATTCTTCTTTATATGCTTTGTCTGGGTTCCCTTTCTGTTATCAGCTATCACTTTCTGCTGCAGTCAGACTGAGAGTGGGTCCTGATGCTGTATTATCCCTTGCCCCGTTTTTTTTTTTTTTTTTTTTTTTTTTTGTCCCCTTGAAATGGTGTATCTATTGCCAAGTACAAAGCCCACAGATTCCATGACAGATAATTTTTGTTCATGTGCTCTTTGCTCTACCATGGGCTGAATGATTGATGTCCTCAGAAGAGTGACCTGTGTATGAAAGATTTTAATGTTTGTATACAAAAAAAAAATTGTGCAAGAGAGCTTTAGAATTTACTCTAGACAATTTGGCTGTTTTTATTTTTTTTAATTGAATCAGCACTTCAATTTTTTTTTCTTTTTTTCTTTTTTTCTTTAATTTTAATTTTTTTTTTAATGGCTTGGGTAATTTTCTTTTATGTACTTCTTTCTGCCATTAAGTCTCATTAACTTGGTGTAGTGTTAATGGTTCCCTATCCTGGAAGCTAAGTAAAAGTGTAATTTGATAATCCTGCTAACCATACTGGAGGCTTGTTAAATTATTTAAATGTTACTTTGCATACCTGCCTAAGGAGGAGCTACTTAATCAAATCAGTTTGAAAAGAAAAGTCTATTAGTCTTGAAAACAGTCGCAGTCATAGGTTCTTATTGTGAAGCATTTCATGAACATATATTCTTTCCTCCATCAAGTATTTATTAACAGCATTACAATCTGTGCACTGAGATTATGCAGATTATGCAAACTGAAGTAGTTACTGGTCTAAGAGGGAAATCTATTGGTGCATGATCAAGGGCTATAGGGACATTTGTTTTTAGTGATAGTGAAGTACAGTGTCTTGACATTTGAACCATAGTTTAATACACTATAACATGTTTTGCACATCTGAGACAAAGTAGGAAACTAACATTAACACAATAGAAGAATACTGTCATTTAAGTGCTGTGGTAGAAGTGTGATAAGAGTGCCTGAGTAGGGATTTGGAAATGGCTACTTATCAATTCAGGAAAACTTGAAAGGATTCCTGGAAGGGGACATGAAGTCCAGACAGAGTTGCACAAATAAGAGCCTTTGGAAGGAATCTTGAAAGGGTACTGAAGTCCAGAGTAGCAAAAATAAGATCCTGCATGTTTGTTTGACACCCTGAGGGGTGTGGGTCTCTCTCTATGCAGAATTGCTTTTAAAAGAGGTGTGATGTAGTGAAAGGTCAACTTTATAGCAGTCTAGAATGATGGATCTCAGACATATGAGACAGAAACAGCTGTAGGTATTGGGATGACTTTGATAAGAGGACCTAACTTTGGAAGTGTTAATTGAATGAAGAAGAGAGATACCAGTACCTAAGTAATAACATGGTAGAGTCTAGAACAGTGGGTGGTGGATGTGATGGTGGAATATGGAGGAAGGCTGGGATAAGAAGCAGATTTGAGAAGCAGTGGTGTCAGGCTCAGCCTGGGTCATATAGAGTCTGAAGTGCTAAGTTCACTATAGATGTGCATTTAGTCAATTATTTAACAAAGTTTTGAGAAGACAGTTCCTAGGTTAAAAATTAAGGTAGGTTAATGGATGAATGATGTAGCATAATTGTAAACATTGAAAGTTGGTGGACTTACCAGGAAAGGTTCCAAAATTTGGGAGGAAAATAGACAACTAGGGAGAATGTAAAACTTGGCAAACTGGTTTGAGAAATGGGGAGTAACAAAAATGATGTGGAAAATAAGAGGGTGGGTCAGAATGAGGGGAAAGGAGAGAACTCCAAGAAGTGAGCCTTCAGGAGACAAAAGGAGAAGTATTAGACAGTCCTGTCTGCCTTCAGGCAGGTTCTCCTGTGTTCAGCGTTTTCAGTTCAGTTACTATCTTTAATCTGCAAAATAGGGATCAAAGCACTTGCATTATAAGGCTTCTGTGAGAATCAAAGACAGTGGGCTTAAGCACAGTGCCTAGAAGATTACCTACTTGTTTTAATGAAGACAGACTTTGGATTTCTCATTAGAAGTCCCATAGTGAGTTTTATTTTACAAAATGCAAGCTGACAAGGATTTTTCAAAAACATTTATAAGGTGATCAATTTATACTACTTTACGTGAGAAGCCAATGGATTAACAGACATTGAAAAAATTGAAGTGAGCAGAGAAGTGAGCTCATTTATGTCCAAGAAGAGGGGGTAGGAGTTGATCCCAGAGTTCTAGGGGGGTGCTAAGTTTCCAGAACAGCCTCTATTCCAGCTGAACTGTGTTTAAACACCACCTGTCTCCCAAACCATGGTTCTTGGTATTTGAATTATGCCTTGGATGATCTCACAATGTATTGCTTGTTCATTTTAATACAGTCTATAAGCAGAAACAAAAGTAAAGGTCGATATCTAAACTTAACAAACTATAATGTTGTATCAAATGATTCAGAAGATATTTCCCAGTTATCAGGGGCCTTAAACTCAACATTGTGAACAAGTAATGATTAACCTTTATGACCATGGAAGGATGATAGTTGAGTTTTTTTCTTTCCCCTCTGTCTTAGTCAGGGTTTCTATTCCTGCACAAACATCATGACCAAGAAACAAGTTGGGGAGGAAAGGGTTTATTCCGCTTACACTTCCATACTGCTGTTCATCACCAAGGAAGTCAGGACTGGAACTCAAGCAGGTCAGGAAACAGGAGCTGATGCAGAAGCCATGGAGGGATGTTCCTTACTGGCTTGCTTCCCCTGGCTTGCTCAGCCTGCTCTCTTATAGAACCAGAGATGATCCCACCCACAAGGGGCCTTTCCCCTTTCATCACTAATTGAGAAAATACCCCACAGCTGGATCTCATGGAGGCACTTCCCCAACTGAAGCTCCTTTTTCTGTGATAACCCAGCTGTACAAGTTGACACAAAAACTAGCCAGTACAATTGACCCCTTGTCAACTTGACACACAAATACATCACTAGTAAGCCTCAACTCTTAGTTCTTACTCATCTCCAAGATCTTAAATAACTTAAAAGTCCCACAGTCTTTACATATTAAAAGTTTCTTAACTGTGGGATCCACTAAAATATTTTCTTTCTTTAAGAGGGAAAAATATCAGGGCACAGTCACAATCAAAAGCAAAAATCAATCTCCAACCATCCAATGTCTGGGATCCAACTCACAATCTTCTGGGCTCCTCCAAGGGCTTGGGTCACTTCTCCAGCCATGCCCTTTGTAGCACACACCTTGTCTTCTAGGTTCCAGCTGCCTGTACTTCACTGCTGCTGCTGTTCTTACCGGTCATCCCATGATACTGGCATCTCCAAAATGCTGCTGTCTTCCACTATAACTAGGCTTCAACACTAGCCTCTCACAGGCTCTCTTCATGGTGCCAAGCCTCAACTCCTTTGCATGACCCCTTCAGTCCTGGGCCATCAATTGCAACTGAGGCTGCACTTTCACCAATGGCCTTATATAGCCTCTCACAGTGCTTCCATGTCCTCAGCTGCTCTGCATGACTCCTAAATGCCTTCAAAACCAGTGCCACCTGGGTAACTCTTACACATTACCAAGTCCAGCCACAGCACAAAGTACAACCTTGGCTATCTCTGGAACACAGCCTCTGTGCTCTCAGAAAACACTTCCCAGAAGATGTCATCTCAATGATGCTGGTCTCTTCTTAATCACTGCTAATTTCTTAGCTCCAGCTAACCAGCATCAATAGTCCCAGTAATGCAAAGGTTTTACTTTAGTAGTTCTGGTATCTTGTTAATCACAGCTGATTCTTCAGCTCCAGCTAACCAGAACCACAGAATGATCAAACTCCAAAATAGCAATGGCCCTGAAAAAGAGTCTTTAATTTTCCCTCTGAAATTTCACAAGCCAGGCCTTCATCTTCTTCACTGTTCTCAACATTATCTTCCAAGCTCCTATACATCTCACGGAGCTCTTAACATCAAATGGATCTTCTGGACCAAAGTTCCAAAGTCCTTCCCAAAACATGTTCAGGTTGTCACAGGAATACCCTACTCTGCTGGTACCAATTTGTCTTAGTTAGGGTTTCTGTTCCTGCACAGACATCATGACCAAGAAGCAAGTTGGGGAGGAAAGGGTTTATTCCGCTTACACTTCCATACAGCTGTTCATCACCAAGGAAGTCAGGACTGGAACTCAGGCAGGTCAGAAAGCAGGAGCCGATGCAGAAGCCATGGAGGGATGTTCTTTACTGGCTTGCTCAGCCTGCTTTCTTATAGAACCCAAGACTACCAGCCCAGGGATGGTCCCACCCACAAGGGGCCTTTCCCCCTTGATCACTAATTGAGAAAATACCCCACAGCTGGATCTCATGGAGTCACTTCCCCAACTGAAGCTCCTTTCTCTGTGATAACCCAGCTGTGTCAAGTTGACACAAAAACTAGCCAGTACACCCTCTTCCCCTGAAATTTATGTATAAATATCCTTGTTTTCTATCTTAGTCTTTTTTCTCTACTTGGATGAAGTAGTTATATCTCATATCCATGATAAACACATAAAATTAAATTTGCATTGTACATTCATAAATATTGTGATTTGTAGCTAGTGAATATCTTGGGACAAAAATGTTTACATTGGCAACCAGCCAATACTTGAACACACTACATGTTGTTTACATTGGGAGGCATAATAGCTATTATTTGTAATATATAATTATATTCAGCTCAAATTTGTAAATCTTAGTCCATCCTATGTTTAATTCACTTTTTCTTTTGTATAGTACTCTCTGTAGTATGTGGCTTTAGAACATGTAAAACTTTAATGAAATTTAATGTTTAAAGGTTTAAAGGTGAAATGCAATTAGGGAGCTGATGGCTTGGCTATTTCTCTTTGAAAGTCTCTAGCCACATTTTCTACTATTAGTAGTGCCTCTTGATGGCAGAGTTGATTTCCCATGACTTCTTTTTTCCCCCACTCTCCTTACCATACAGTACACAGTCCTATTTGCAAATAGTAGAGAACTGTGTGGTTCCAGTTTAAGTTTTTTTCTATTCCATATTGTTCACAAACCTATTTTTTCTCACTTGAAACTTATGGTCTTTTTTAGTAATCCTTTAGAGAGACAGCAAATCCAAGTTGAAGTTTGCTTAGAAAGGAGTGTTACATGTAGATAGGCATTAAGCCAAGTTGAAATTTGTTTAGAGAGGAGTGTTAAATGTAGATAGGCATTAAGCATTTTATAATAGCCAGAACAAAAATGCTAGTTTTGAATTGATGAGATGTATGATATCGAGGATAGAATAAATCAGTTGCTGGTTTTAGGCTTGGATGTTGCCTAAGTTTTATAATTTTATAATATTTTAGTAGATGGAAAGAGTGTATAGTAGGGACATTTTGGAGATCTTCTTTATGACCTTAGATTATTTATGTGAATTTTTAATGCATAAAATATTTTCAAGCTTCTGTCATGTTTTAACTACTATATTAAGTATACCATGTTTTAATAAGAGGAAATTAAGACTAATATTTCTCCAAGTGAAAAAAATTGAAGTGTGTGCCCAAGTATTAAAGAGTAAAATTATGTGTACAAATTTGCTACACTTTCTGTAAGATTTTCTTTATGTTGAGTAAATTGAATCATATGGATTTTAAAGTTTTCAAAAGTCCTTTAGGATATAGTGCAAATACTTAACATTTGTACAAATACATTTAAGAGGTAGGAAGATAGTTTAGTAGGGTAAGCTTTTCTTCCACACACCTCAACTTGAGTTCAACTTGAGTTTAGCTTGAGTTCAGATTTTAAAATGTACCTACACCCAGTTATGGGAGTGTATCTGCAAAGCCAACATTCCTGTGGTGAGATGGGAAGGAGAGAGAAGAGAATCCTGGATAGCCTGGATATGCACAGGCTATTAAGCCTGGTGTACACAGTTACAAAATAATAAAACCTAAACCAAGAGAACTTATCTAAAACAAGGTGGAAAGAGAGGGTTGAAATCCTGACTTCCACATGTGCCAGGAACACAGACACACACATACACTACAGTACATATATCTATAACACACAGACTTTTAAAATAACATAGTAGATATTTTTCTATACTAGTTATACACCTTTTGAATCATATAAATACTGTTTTCAGTAAAAGAAAATGTAGCTGATAATTTAAAAGCACCTCATATCTTAAATAAATGAACTAAAGGACATTGCTCTTCAAAGCAACAAAGAAGTACATCCATGGGAAGAATCCTCTTTGAATAACCTATTTAAAATCCAAAGCTTGTTATTCTGCTTAAGTACACACACAACAACAAAAACACTAGGGCACACCTCTATAATTGAATGTAATTTAAGCATCAGATTTCTTTTTACAGTCTTTTTGTATAGCACAACTGATATCAGACTTGTAGTTCTGTAGCCTCAGCTTCCAGATTACTGTGTGTCCCCACACTTAGCTACATTATGAAGTATAAACACCATTTCAAATAATCTTACTATCATTCTACACCATTGCCATAACAATATTGATAATGTAGAAGAATAGCAAGGGGATTTTTCTTTTAAATTTCTGGCAATGACATAAATGAGAATGTGCTGAGGTCTTAGTATTCTGAAAGACCTGCTCAACGCTGCAGGTTTTGTGAAACTTTCCCTAAGAAAAATGGCCTGTGTGCTTTCCCTAGCTTTATCTATTGTCCACTTGGTCTTTCTACTGTGTAGGGCTTAAGAGCAAACTAGTCAAACAGGTTTGCCTGTTTATTTGACAGGGATGGGGGAAGCAGAGAAAGGATATGCTTTTATGGATAAGGGCAAGGCTGAAGCTGTTTTAAGGAAATTAATGCTAATCACTAACTCTATTTTCTCCTGACTTTGAAAATATGTTAAGAATATGACTTAATAGAGACATGATTAGGGTGAGGAAATCTAGAAGGAGAAATATGGAGCAGTGAATAAGATCTAAGTTAGGGTGACAGAGAAAATGAAAACTGTATTGGAACAAGAAGACATTCAAAGAGAAGCAGCTAGACTCTGTATTATGCTTTCTGTGAGCTGGCTGTGTCACACAAAGAAACCAGAGTATTGATCTGGGGACGAATGCAATTAAAGCAAAGGCTTGCCTGTGGTATTGGCATCCTATGTGGGGACCTGTGATCCCAGGTTTGAGCTGTACTAGGGATATTTGTGAATGGGATGCAGCTCTGACTCTACCCTTATCTTTTGGAAAATAATAAAATACTATATTCATACAGATTTTTGTTTTGTTTCTGAAACAAAGTTTCTTGTAGCTCAGGGTGTTTGAAACTCACTAACTAGTAGAGGATGACCTTGAACTGCTGCTGATCTCCAATCTCCACTTCCTGGAGAGCTAGGATTTAAGGAAAATGTATAACTATTCCAAACTAGTTTATTTGTCTTTCTGAAGCTTATAAAACTTTTACATGTATCATTGTATCCTTGACCTATCTCAGGTATCTTGCCAGGAGGTAGTACAATTTTACTATAAGCATGATATGAGGTCTTGCTGAGAGCTATGTGCTGGAGCTATTCCAAACACTTCATTTTTGGAAATCATGTGGAAATTACATGATAAAGTCTCCTCTGCCCCCACCATTGTGTCTGTTCCTGTCTCTCTTGCTGAAGACTCCTACCCCCTACTCTATGACAAATGATTTTCTTTTCTTTTCTTTCTTTTTTTTTCCTGGGAATTCCTCTCTATTTTCTGGGCATTTTTTCAGAACTTAAAGAAATTCTAAAACCTTAACTCTTTTTCATCAATCCTTCAGTGAGGGTTATTCATGCTCAGAGACTGACTTTATATAATACATGATCTGGAATTCCAGAGTTCCAACTATGCCATCTTTTTATCTACTCTGAAAAACGTAAGTGTTCAAACACAAATTGCAAACTATGACTGGTACCCCATCTGCATCTGCCATGGCAGATTTTAGTATCCCTTGGTCTTACTTATTTAGTCTGGTTCATTATTCTATTATGTCTTTTTAATAAAGACCTCCCTTTACATTGCTTGAAACTTTCATTCTACTTGTGCTGTCTCGTGTAGTCTCCTTACTTCTCAACTGTGACACATCACTGTTGCTCTCCCATCTTTGCCTTGGTTCCCATGTCATCACTATCTGCTTACTTGCTGGGTATCGTTTACTTTCTTTCAGGGCTGTTTGACTGTGCCCCTTAATATTATCTGAAAACACCAAGTCTTTAGCCAATGGTCATGCCTACATATTGTCTATCTATATTCTAAATACCCTTATGAGACTTACAGCATTTGTCCCTTCAGGCATTTGCTTTGAGACATTTAAGTCCTAAAGTGCCCTAGCTTTCTATGCAAGGGTAGGCTACAAGGAGAGGAATGAAGTGAGGAGAACTGGGGAGTAGAGAGTAGAAGAGAGAGAGAAAGAGAGAGAGAAGAGATTGATTGATAGATTTTGGGACTATAACCAAAGACTTTTTTTTCCTTTGTGCCAGACACACATTTTACCACTGAACTACATCCTCAGTTTTTCCTCTATAATTTCAGATATTCATCCAGCAAGCTTTTAACCTTCTAGTCAATTTAAGATTATAGTATCATTGTATCTTTAAACTTATTTTTTTAAACTTTACTTTGCATATATTGATGACAATTTAACATTTAATTCTGTCTACCTTCTTCTTCTAAGGATAACACAGATCCATGTACTGCCTTGAATAAAAAATTCTCACTAAAGATACAATATTCAAATGTCATTGAATGTTATTTTTAGCTCCATACACGTTACTGAAGGAAGAGAGTTGCCCTAGGTTTCTGTATATATATTGATACTTTTGCTGTTTTCTCCCAGGCTAGATCATTCATGTTTCTTTCTTTGGAATTGGGAACTTTCTGTGAAGAACTCTTAAGTATTTTGAAGACCTGTGTTCTATATAGTCAGTCATAGTGGGAAGATTTTATAAAGTCATGTCACAGAAGTCTTTATAAAGATCACATTCATGTGTGAGCATTTTCCTTTGAATTTATGTGGTGCTTCTTGTAGATCAGTGTGTATTTCCAAGCAATTCTAAATGAGGCTAATAACAAGAAATAATTAGCAGTAATTAAAGGAATTGGGTTTTGATTCATATTTATGTTTGATAGTAAGTGTGCCCAGTGTCATAAAATAGTAGTTGGGGGTTCAGGTTACATATAATGGAAAGAAGACTTGGAAACCTTCTAATTCCCTCACCTAGACTTTTTATAATTGTTGCAGATGTTGAAAAGATTAGCCAGCTGGCGTGTTTTTGCTCTTTTACTCTCTTTCTTTGTTCTAAGTATCTCCCTTGGTAATTACCTAAATTCTTGTTTAAAATTACTCCCCTTCCATTTCTTTCTGGGCAGGGAAGTAGGAGAAGGGATGGGATCAAAGATATTTTTTAAGATTAAGACATACTTTGAATATATTTTAGCTCAGCATAAAAAGGAATAAAAAGAGAGAAAGAAAAACATGAAATATGAAGACTATTAAAACTGTTACACAAGTGATCTGTCTATAAATCAGGAAGGCCCCATAGTACCTCAAAACAATCTGTGTTATTGGTACTGTTCTTAGTTTTCCATTATAGAGAGATAGCAGGGCATTATTGTCAAAGACACTACATAGTTTGATTATAGGACATAGAGAAATCAAGCCGAAAGTAACTAGGAAACTCTTTTCCTCCAGAGTAGCTTCCATAATTCTAGAAGTTACTATTAAGATTACTAAAAGAGAGAAGACATCAGTGATTCCATACTGGTCCCTGTGGCAACCTGAAAGGCAAGATGTGTGCACTGATACAGTAGTGAGAAGCCTGTAACTGGATTAACCAAGAGGTCTCTTGATTGAATTTGAGGTCAGTTCTACAGGATGGAATTCATACTTGTTACTGTAAACATTCTCAAAACCTATGGCTAGGGAGGTTATAGGCTCCTTCAGAAACATACTATTGTTGTTTTGATAAATGCTTCTTTTTAGCATACTAATTTCTAAATACTTTATGTGCATGAATTTGTGCTATAAATTTGTTCTACTCTCAACCTTGCTCAGAGATGTTTCTTATTGCACTGGGTAATGGTTAATGCAGAGATTAATAGCTATCCAAAGTGCTGATAATAATTATTGTAAGTTCTCAATATATGGATTCCTTATCCACAGGACTGATGGAACAGGGTGGATGAGGGAACAGAGGTAGAGAATGGTAAAGAATGCTATGACATGCCCTTTGGTCACGATATAGCTGTAGCTCATATAAGTGTACCTGTTTGCCTGTATGAGACCTGCTCAAGATAGGCCAGACAGAATTCCAGAATGGATGGAGGAGGGCCTACCAAGACCCCAGCTGAGGAGCTCTTGGAGGTTGATAGCTATTGGGTAGGGAGTAACTCTTTGTTGGGGAAAGGCAGTGACCACTGGTAGGTTGCTCATGCCCCAGTCGATAGCACATATAGCCAATACTAATTGTACTAAGTGATTTTAAACAATAACAAAAGCAAAAAGTGTTATGCGTCATTTTGATTATTCTTAAAGGCCTAAGGGGTATATATTACTTAAAACAGTTATCCTTTAAATAAGCCCATTTTGGAATGTTGTTTCAATGTTTTAAACTGTTCTCAATACATACAAACAAGCTCTTCTGGATATCATGTCTTTTTAATTTGTTCTTCTCTTTCTTAGGGAGTCCTTATGCTAGATTGTACTGATGGGTTTACAGCTGGGTGGTAGGGCCAAGAACATGGCCAGAGACTTCTTGTTGGATCCTTTAGAGTAGTTATGCAGCTTTTATGGAGCATGAACACTTTATGCTTTCTAAATACATACATACATGCATGCATGCATGCATATATAATGGATATACACATATAATAAATATATATGCATATATGTATTCTATATATGTAAGTACTCTTTAGAGACATTGTTCCTATTTCTATATAGGCCAGAATTTGGACTCACTTACATTTAGTACTTAAATTGGAATTCCAGTTGATTTTTTTAGATGAAAATACTTTTAAATGTATTTCAGATCACTTTACAGAAAATATTTTAATTACTGTGTTTAAGTGTGTTTACTTTAGTTTTGCCAAACCAGTAGTGATAGCAGTGTTATACAAAAAACTACTCAGCACATGTTCATTGCGGATATATTTGTATAATCTTAGATGCATAAAAGACACAAAAGTGTACATGTTTTCCTGGTTTAGTAAAGGAGCATCAGAGAAGTGCATTGTGTCTTTTGAATAACCTTCCCAAGTCTTTGGTCCCTAGCTATTCATACAAGTTTACCATTTTTCAATCAATTTAAGAAGTATATAAAGAACTTCTCACACTGCTTGTGTTGGGATTTTATGAAAACAGGCAAGTTTGTTATTCGATTACTAGTGAAGACTTTCATGGAATAAAATACAGAAATTCCTAGAATTCAGGTTTTAGGCCAATTAAAAACCTATTTAGTAATAAGAAATAAAGGATATTTTTGAGAAGTAGAAGAAAGGGTCCCATGCATACATTTCTGTAACATTGAGAATTTCCAAGTAATTGCTAATTGTAAGGAATTTACATGTGTAAAGTTGCATTGTGGAAGATCAAAGTTTGACTTAGATTTCCTTCAGATTTACCTGCTGTATTTCACTAAAAGAAAACAAATACATATATAAATAAAACAAAAAGATACTAATATATAGAATTCCAGGCTAGACTGGACTAATATGTGAAAGCTTATCTCAAAACAAAAATTATTATGGACTATCTGATTGAAAAAGAGCAAAGTTGCATTAATCCCCAAGGGACAAAGACTTGAATAGGTTCCTCAGAAGACCCAATGCATTTCTCTGATTCTCATTTACTTACAGGGAATAATTTTTTAAGTTTTATGCATCTGATTATGTCAACAAATCCTAATTAAAAAACTGTAAAACACCACAGCATTTTAAAATATAAGGCATGCTTTATAAAATTATAAATACTTGTTATAAGTTTAAACCTTAGTCTCTTAACTGTTAGGAACTTTGCTGTTTGCTCAGACTCAAAGAATTTCTGTGTTTGCTGGATGTTAAATCACATGCAGAGGCCTTGAGGTAATTAACACAAAGCTGGGCTGGTCTTAGAAGAATTGTATAAAAGAAACCTAAGTCTAGGATGTGTGTGTGTGTGTGTGTGTGTGTGTGTGTGTGTGTCTGGGGGCTGGGGGCGGGGGAGAATTAGTTATACCTAGGACATGATAAGCATTCAAAATGATTTAATCACATTTTGTTTAAATCAAAAGGAACATTGTTTCTAATTGTGCTTTTTCATTACTACTGATTCTCAGAAAATGGCTCTTGAGTTAGTACTTTCAGCATCTCCTGTGAACTTGCTAAAACACAATCTGTGGCTCATCCCAGATCTGTGCAGTCATCCTGTGAGGGCAGACCTGGCATCTGTTTGCATAAGCCTTCCTGTTGCTTTTGATGCTGCCTACTTTTGAGGCTCACTCATCTGATACCAGATGCCTAGTTGGTTCATATTCCCAAGTGGAGAAAGTTGGTGTTCATTTTGAGGTGAACAGCTTGGCTCATGTTTTAAGATATATATTGATCAACAGTTCCTGTTTATTTGTTTATAACTTAAACTTATGCTATAATACTTTCACTTATTAATTGGTTGTGTAGTCTTAGTTCAGTTAATACATGCATACTCATCATTTCATCTAAAACCTGGGATTTGTTGGCATTTTGTAGACTTTGCTCTTGTAGTTACCCAGTAGAGATAGTTGTTCTCAATTTCATCACAAGATAAAGGAGGAGAACAAAATGTTAAATCCTGAACCTCAGATGAGCATGATGGTCCATGTCTTTAATCCTAGGACTTGGGAGGCAGAGCAGGAATATTTCTATGAGTTCAAAGTCAGCCTAGTCTACAAAGCAATTCCAGGACAGCCAGGGATCCCTGTCAAGGAAAAACAAACAGAACCAAATAAAACAACAAACCCTAGGAGGACTTGGTCTGCAGAAATTCTGTGAACTTGATTGTTGCAACAATCAAGTGTTTAGCCATCTTTAGCATTTAGACATCTTCAGTGTTTAAGTAACTGTAGTTGAACTGTAGCCACAGACATCTTCAGTGTTTACTTAGAGTTGAACTGTAGACATATGCTTAAAGATTGGCTATTTATCCAACCAGTTAAAACATTACATATTAAGACCATTAGGTACTTGCATTATTTTAAGCAAAATGTCCTCTGTCTATTTGTTGGATAGATCCTGGCCTATGTTGACAGTGTACTTACTTTATATAAGTTACCAGCAGTACCATGTTCCTAGGGAGCTTATTTCAGAACTACATAGATTGAGACTCCCACTTCTGATCTGTCAAAACATAATTTGTCTTTTAACATGTCTGATGAAGTGTATGTTCATACTGAAGAGTCTAACCTAAATTTGGAAGACAACTTTAACTAATTTCTTATTTGTAAATTTAATACTCCATTGACTTCATCTTGTTTTATGAACCAAATGATAGCATATCAGTTTTGTTAAACTCACACTTTGTCATTCCTTTCCTTCTTTTCTATCCCTCCCACCCACCCTCTGATGCATGTTAAGTTATTTTACTAGATCTTTCTGAATTTATTCATAAATCCATGTTTGGGCAAGTTTTATAATAGTAAAGCATGTTCAAGATCTTCCAAATTGATAGTGTCTGTCATTTGGTAGGTTAGATAATTAGGCTCAAAGGAATAAAAAGATTGCTAATGACAGAATTTATGGATACATGCTATTTTTATTTTTTCATAATAAATGATTAGAATACCATTTCTATACTTCAATATGAACTAACTAAAAAAGCTATCTTAGGTTCTAGAATATACTTCCATGCCAAAATCTTAAATAGTCATTTACAACTATTTTAATTAAAATTCTAAATGGGTATTGATGTCATCTGCAAACCACTGCAGTGTTGCTTTTCCAACTTGCTCTGTGTCTTTGTAAAACCTAATGTGTTCCTCAGAGTGTCCTGTTGTCTTGTCTCTGATATGGATGCTAATGAGCTCCATGTTGAGTTGTGCTAAAGATGCTATAAGTACTTAGCATGTTGTCTCATATCTACCAAAAGCTCCACAATTGGCAGATGTTATTTAAAACAAAAATATTAAAGAGTAAAAGAAAAGAAAAAAGAAAAAAAAATTCCATTTTAAGTGATGCATTAACAACATAAGTTAATATAGGGTTTGTGTAATGAATTAGATGAGAGCTAAAAAACCCAGTCCTAAAAGAATGACAGTGACAGGTTGGCCAAGTGTTAACTGTTGTAGCAGTACTAAAGGCATTATTTATGTACCCTTGGAGACTGTAGGTAATCTAAGCTGAAAGGAGCTTGTAAATGTTTTGCGATTGCTCAACTGCTTATTCTGTGTTCCTTAAGATCCAGGATGTACATTGTATTTTTCTGAACTCTTCAAGAGCTAATTTTAAACTCAGGCCTTGCTAGTTTACACCTACAATTTCTTCAGTAGTGTCACTTGTATAACTCTGCACTGAAGTGTTAGGTGCTAGATTCTTACCAGTCAGTCTGATAGAGAACATCATAGGTCTTCAGCTGCTCATTTAAAATACAGATTCTTTTCTACCCAAGTCACAGCCTATTTGCTAAAGAGACCTTGGAATCTGTATTTTTAGTTAGCACTTGAGCCCTTTGGGCCTGAAAATTTGAGGATAATTTGACCTAAGTGATTAAAATTTGACTTTTAAGTAGCTAAATTTACCATGATTGGGCAGAAGTGGATATGCGATCTCAAGTGCAGTTTTTGTTGATATACATATTGTCCTATCTTCGTGTAATCTCCATAGCCTTGCTTTTATTTTTCCTTCCACTTGGTGGTTGAGGAAAAAAAAAATCCTCCATGTGGACAGGAGCCAGCTATTGCCGATAAAGGAAAAGTGTTGAGTTTCTCATTACAGCTTTGCCACCTGTACTGTAGATGTTAGGAAAGAGATAACTGTGGGTAGCTATAGTGAGGAGTGGTGAGGATGTCTAGCTTGGGTTGTTATAAAAGCAATAGTAGTAATGCATTCCTTACAACATTTTTAAAAGGTACGGATGATATTTAATATTTTTTGATATTTCATTTTATATAAAACAAGATCTGACGGTTTGTATACCTCCAAATAGCTATATCATTCTGACTTTCTATAATAGAATATGTTAGCATAAAGGATAATGAAGTTTATGAATATTATATTTTCATCAGGACCTTCAAATTAGTTGTTAATTACAGATAAATTTTTGTTCTTTTCAAAGTGACTGTTGCTGGGCAGTGGTGCTGCATGCCTTTAACCCCAGCACTTGGGAGGCAGAGGCAGGCAGATTTCTACAGAGTGAGTTCCAGGACAGCCAGGAACACAGAGAAACCCTGTTTCAAAAAAAAAAAAAAAAAAAGTGACTGTGTTAGAAATTTTCACCAGAAACTTACTTCTGGCAGAGAAACTCAAAATCATTTATTCTTTACATTTGTAAAATGAATTTCATTATTCTTTTTTATCCAGAGTTTTTGTCTCATATTTGTAGGTGAACTGCACATACCTGCAAATTATATGAAAACAAGCATAAATATGTCCTGTTTTTTTGTTTTGTTTTGTTTTCTAAGTAAATCAAAACAAGACAAAAAAAAGCTTAGAAAAGTGGTACATTTCGAAAATCTAGTTATCTATTCATTACCTGCTGATGGTCAACCTGAGTTTTGTCAGTATATGACTTTCACCCAGCATACATTTTTATTTTAATTTAATTTATTTTTTTTATGTGTATAGGTGCTGTGCTTTCATGTTTGTCTAAAAACCACATTACATGCATAGTGCTCTAGAAAGAGGCAGAAGAGGGTGTCAGATCTCCCTGGAGCTGGAGTGACAGACAGTTGTGAGCTGGGAATCAGACCTGGGTTTTTTAGAAGTACAGCAGTGCTGCTCGTAACCACTGGGCAATCTTTCCAGACCTCCCTCCCTACCTCTTTTCTTTAAGATGGGAGTGAACTGATAGTGCAGACCGTACCTTTCTAAATAGTGGCTTCTTTTCCCACGTCAAGATGAGAAGCTGCTGCTCTGTGACAGGAATTTTACTTTCAGTGGCTTTTTTTTTGTTTTGTTTTGTTTTGTTTTTTCCAAACAGCTATCCATAATTTACTTTACTTTAGAACACCAGGTATTACTGTCATGTGAAAGTAGTAAACATAGAAATACAGTTCGTTTTTAACCATTATAAGTGTGTGTGTGTGTGTGTGTGTGTGTGTGTGTGTGTGTGAGAGAGAGAGAGAGAGAGAGAGAGAGAGAGAGAGAGAGAATTGGATGCATTTATGCATGTGTGTGAGCTTCCATCCTTTCTTTATAGGGGAGGATAAAGTGCTACTTTACTAGGTACTATTCTTTGTCAGTTTCTTACCTTTTCAGCCTTATTTCACAAAACAGGTGCAACTGTCTTAGTGTAAGAGAAGTAATGATTTTTAGTCTCAAGAGCACAAGAAAGGAACTACAAGGTTAGAGCTATGAGACGAGCCACTTGTTCGATTTGCGAAGACCTTGATGATTCATCACCCTTGTGTTATAGACAGAGATAGTACAGTGGCTTGAGAGGGTAGTTTAGCTCCTCAAAGGCAGTAATCTGGCATAACCAGAGAGGAATGGCATCTCTGGCCCTAAGCATCTTTGTAGTTAGACTTTTCCAGGTTTCCTCTTTGGAGCGCATTGTCTGGAGTGTTAATTACCACGATTTCATTCCATATGGGAGGCATCTAAGAATGTTAACTATTAAGGCAAAAATTGGAAATAGCACACACTTATCCTCCTATAGAAAGAGCTTTTAGGGTAGAAACCTGGATGCTAAAAGCCCCAACATGCTGGGCTCGGCCACTGGCCCCCATATACTAGTTACAGAGACAGAAATTGAAAGCAGAGATATGTTCAATGTGGTTATTTAGAGAAGAGGAACTAGTAAGCAGGTACAGTGTCCCTCCTTTTTGAAGAAACTCACAGGAACATTAGATTAAGAGAACAAGGTTTCTGGCCAACATTGGCTCTGATCAGGTCTTGATAGGTGATCTCAGAAAGAAGCTCCTTTTTCTTAGGGGTAAGTGAGTTGCCTACCCATGTTACCATGATGACTGAATATGACACTAGATCACCAAAGTGATTCCTGGGTTCACTCACTCTTACAGGCATGACCACCAGATGGTGCTGGCTTGCCCCACTTCTCACAAGGCTACCTCAGCCCATCACCCTTGCACTCCCCATCCCTTGAACAGCAAGTAGCAGAGATAGTTCTGACTTGCACCTGGGCTAGAAGACGGGGAGAGGAAGAGGGTAAGAGGCCCAGCCCTCACTGCATTCTGACCCTAAGGAGGAAGCTCAGGGACAACAAATCCCCACTCCTGAAAAGAGCTGAAACTCTTCCACTATCCCCAAGGGTAGGCAAGACAACCAGGTCATCCTGCCCCTATCTTCTCCAAGCCCCTGTGACTCAGCATTAGAACTGGATGGAGAGGGACTAGGATGGCTCCATCCTTACAGGTCCAGTCCTGCCACCCCAGTCCTTTTAACTCAGAGGCAGCCAAAATCCAGAGGCCATGAGTGTAGGACAAGGCTTTGGTTCTAAACCCTAGTCTCCTAGAAACCTACATAGTCAAAGAGAGACCCCACAAATCAGAGAGAGATTATTTTTTCAATTCCCTAGTAGCAACTGAGGATAGGGAGCCCACCTTTGTGCTCTTTCCCCCTCCCTCCCTTCCTCCCTCCCTTCCCCCCCTCTCCCTCCCTCCCCCTCTCTCTGTGTGTTTAGTGAGTTTCATATAATACTACTTGCATGATCACCCCAATCTAGAAAGCCTGTGCCTTCAAACTTCAGCTTAGAATTAGAATGAAGGCTCTGGGAGGGTCAGTATCACTGACCCAAATTCCACATGTCTTATGTGCTTCCTTGTTGCTTGGCATGGTGTCGTAGGCCTTGCATTGCTCCAGCCTGGCCATTCATCCCTCTTACAAGGATTCTATGGCACCTTCAGCCTGTGGTATAGTAGATATCCCTTCTTCCTTCACTTCCAACTCCCCCTCCCCCTCCCTCTCTCCCTCTTCAGGGTGTCATTTCATAGTGACTGGGGGTCCTGTTGAGGCTGATTTCTCCTAATATCAAACTAGAGAGAGGCAGAAAGTGTCCAGGTGGCCATTATGAGGGGTCAAGCCAGTAAGGGATGGGGTGGTGGTCAAGGGTGGTAGGTAGTTCTGTGATTCATCATCCTTGTGGCACCCCAGGCAGTTCTGGCCCTTAAAATGCTGCTGCAGGTTTTCCTTGTTGCTGCAGGTGTTCCTTCTTTGGCAAAAGCCTTGTGGCACAGGGGGCACTCAGAGACTTTCTTCACGGATTATTGTGTGACAGACTGGATACTCTTGGGGGCATCTGTGAATTAATGCACCAGCTTCTCTTGGCTATCTAGGCCTGGTGCCAGGGATGCTGGTGTAGTGAACTTAGGTAAGCTGTCAAGTCAAATGCTATCTTCATCTGAACCTAGCTTCTCTGGTAATAGCAAAGGCTCATTCCTTTGTGCTAACCCTCAGGCTGGGGTACATACCAGCTCCTTTTCTTTTTCTTCACCTTCAAAGACATTATAGTTCAGGGGTTCCACAGGAGGTGAGGACTGTAGCTGTGTCCATGCTTACTGCCCTGACTGTTGCACACTCTACTAACCATCTCTTCTTCATAGGTCAAGCTATGAGTGAATACTGTGGGTGCCTCAGGGCATCCTTGGTCTGCAGAAAAGCTTTTCTGGGCTTTCAGCTGCAGCAGGCAACGGGTAAAAGTGGTGGTGGTAGGAGGGCACCTGTGGATGGCTATCTTCACCACTGGGCATTCCTGAGATTGAGGCTGTGGTGGTGGCTAGGACACAAGCCTCTAGATACTGTCATGCTCACTCACAATCATCCTCCTCTGTGTTGGAGGCTTCTAGCCCACTGCCTTGTAGAATCACCATGCAGGGAGCAATGACACGGGATTTCCAGTACATAGGAAGCTTGGAGTACAGCCAGCATATTGTTGCATTACTGGGGGTCAGTGTGACTATGTAGACACATTCAAGTAGGGTACCCAGGGCCTCAGGCCCTACAAAGTTCCACAGGCTATTCCACCACACCTTGTTCTCATAACAGCCCCCGACACCCTTGTATACACACACACACACACACACACACACACACACAGAGAGAGAGAGAGAGAGAGAAAGAGAGAGAGAAAGAGAGAGAGAGAGAGAGAGAGAGAGAGAGAGAGAGAGAGAGAGAGAGAGAACGAACACCAGCAGAGCCTTGTGGGTGCTATGCTCAAGACCCTGAGTCATGATGGTGAGGCTACTCATTGAGAGAGCTCAGGAGCTCATTGCTATCTATACTCTGGAAATGAAATTCCAATTAAGTCATCCTCAGGGCTTCCCATTTTTCTCTCCTCAGTTGTAGAGGCACCCATTGTGGGAAGAAGCATGACCCCTCCCAGACCTAGTGGCTTGGGGCACTGCTCTGGTCTTGATCAGGAGGCTCACCACACCTTGCTAGAAGGGGCCTCCTCTTCCTCTACCTTTTGCCTCCTCCAGGTGCCTACCCCATCCATGACTGCAGAACTATTCATTCACCTGGCTCCCCTCAACCTCCAGGGCCCTGTCCTGCTGTCTTACCTGTCCTCACTTGCTTTCTCCCCATCCTTCTCCTTCCTGGCACCCCAATCTTCCCTCCACCTTTAGCAATATCCTCTGTCACTTTCTGGGTTTTCATTGACCCCCTTCTCCTGCATCCCCTCCCTACAACCAATAAGGTCCTAAACTTCCATCTTGTTTGGGTTCCTCCCTCCTTTTCACCCCTTCCTCTGACCTCCTACTAGGCTCCCTGAGCTTTCTCTACCCTTTTCCTTTTCCTTTTCTTTTGTCTCCAGTCACCTGCAGTGATTGCCCTCCAATTCTGCTTTCCACCACTATCTCCTCCAGTCCACTGTCAACTATAAAACCTTAATAAACAGCCACCCTAAAAACAAATGAGGATAAGATATTGTTTAAAATACCAGAAGACTGTTCTCCAGTGAATGAGCTTAGGTGATTCTGGACTAGGAGAATTTCAGCATTTGCTTCTAGCTGTGGTCCTTCCTTACTTATAAACACAGTGATATTTATGATGCTGGAAATTGTGTTTGGGTGCTATTGTAATCTTTCATAATTGTTTTTGTATTTAAGTAGTAGAATACAGTGATCTGAATGATGCTGCTTTCTTGTAGTCACTGTTTTGTATTGAAGACATGGTAGTTATTTTTACTAGGTCTTTTGTCTAAAAAATGTAGATATTTCTGAACAGTAACTTTTTTTTTAGAATAAATGTACAGAATCTGTAGTTTTACATTTTTTTTTAGGACCGTACTCATTAGCTAGGTGATTCTATTATTACTATTTAGATTTCACTTCACACTCTTATTAGCCTCATAAAACTGCTCAGTAGTTACTGGTGAGTAGAGGATGCCTAAAAGGAAAACAGGGATTCACAAATTTTCATCTCATGTAATATTCTACTGTACAGTACTCTTCTAGAACATAAAAGTTCTTTAAAGCAAAACATTTTATGTATTCTTAATTTTTTTGAAATAAAATACTAAGATAAAGAAGAGTAAGCAACACAGAGGAAGGGTTTGTTTCCGCCCTGTTTAATACTATTATTATTAATTATTCAGTTATTTATCAGTTCATGGCTTTGAGTCTGATTGAAGTACGTGCTACTTATCAGTCCAGAAGAGCAGAAGAGTAGCTGTCTGCCGTGGATCCATCGTTAAGTAGATCTTGGGTATGCTCATGGTGACACTAGTCAACAGTATTTATGGCATATCTGCTTTTACATAAGTTTCATCCCCAGAATTTATAACACGTGAATGCAAAGCCTCTATTTTTTTTTTAAGATTAGAATAAGGTAACATTAGAGAGACACATTGGTATGAAGCAAAAGCATAATACATTAAAAACCTAGAAAGCATTTTTTCTTCCAAGTTTGACTGCTTATTTCACCCTATATAGACCTTGTAATTAGAGAAAAATATTCACTGTGGAAACAATGTTTCTTACAGATTTGTTTCTATATCTGTGTAATATGTCAAGCAACATTTAATATTTATAACATTTATAACATTTATAGAATATATCATTTTTATTTTTTCTGGGAGTAAGGGGAAAACAGCTAAAAATATAGTGTATTTATTTATTGGAAGAATCCAACTTATTAAGCATATGATTATTTTTCATTAATGCAGAGTTTAAATATTGGGAAAGTATATTTGTTACAATTGTGTTTAGATGGTGGAAATTTGGCCAAAGAATCTGGCTAATAATATACAGTGATGAGCAAAAGTTCCCAGGTAAACCATTATTTGTCAAGGATGTCTAAATATAGTTTGTGTTGTTCCTTGAAATCAAAGTGTCCAGTTTCTGTGCCAAACTCTTCAGAATCTTTTTTTCTGTTTGGAGTCTAAGCTAGATCTTAGATTAATTATATTGAATAGTCTTTGTGTACAGCTATTACCTTTCCCACACATATGTGTTTATTTCTCACTAATGTGGAGTAATACTTGGCACTTAATCTGTTAACCAGAAAGGGTAGGAGAAATGTCTGTGTTGAAGTGTACATCCATTTGCCTTGAGGTTGACACTCTAGTTGAAGGTGGCACATAAATACAGTATGGTCTGGGACTTACTCATTCACCAAATCTTTCTTTAGTAAGCTCTTGGAGTTTCTTTTGAGAGTCATTCATTTAGTTGATGCCCTGAATTAAAACAATGCATAACAAGTAAAATGAATACAGACCATTCAAATATTTAGTGTACTTAGTGATAAAAACATAATAAAGGTAACTTTACCTGTGAGGTAAAATTCTACAGAATTATTAAACTGCTACTTAATTTTTTTGAAGTGTGTCCTCTCTTAGAAACCTTTAATCATAATTTGGAATATTAACACTAAATTAAAATGATTTAAGTGACAATTGTATACTGGTACACCTGAAAATTAAAATTGCCAATTTTCCTGGAATTAACATGACATTTATTAAGAATAAGAATTTATTAGTACTATTTCATAGGTAGTATTCAAAGAAGTAATATCAAGTGTCTTTAGGATTTTTGGAAGTTATTGTCTGGGTAAAGGTTTTCTTTTACTGATAAAGTTTTATATTTTCATACTGGTATTAATATGTATTAAATATCAATTTCTTCCAATTATGTCCATAATAATATTGTTGTTTGATTTAAGTGACATGTCTTTGGAATACATATTAGACTAATTTTTTTTAAAGAATTGAATCATTAGATATTTTAGAAAATAAATTATTTGCGATTGTTTTGAAAGGCCACCCTCTATAACGTTCTAAGTCATTTTCTGGTTATCTTTGCAGCTATGAAGTCTTACACTCCATATTTCATGCTCCTGTGGAGTGCTGTTGGAATAGCAAGGGCTGCTAAAATCATCATTGTGCCGCCAATTATGTTTGAAAGCCATTTGTACATTTTCAAGACACTAGCATCGGCCTTGCACGAGAGAGGCCATCACACTGTGCTCCTCCTCTCAGAAGGCAGAGACATTGCCCCATCTAACCACTACAGCCTCCAGCGGTACCCAGGCATCTTCAACAGCACCACCTCAGATGCTTTCCTCCAGTCCAAAATGCGGAATATTTTTTCTGGGAGATTGACAGCAGTTGAACTGGTTGACATACTGGATCACTATACTAAGAATTGTGACATGATGGTTGGCAACCAAGCCCTAATCCAGGGTTTAAAAAAAGAAAAGTTTGACCTGCTCCTGGTTGACCCCAATGATATGTGTGGATTTGTGATTGCCCATCTTTTAGGCATTAAGTATGCTGTATTTTCTACTGGCCTTTGGTATCCTGCTGAAGTAGGAGCACCTGCTCCTTTAGCTTATGTCCCAGAGTTTAACTCACTCCTCACAGACCGCATGAACTTCCTGGAAAGGATGAAAAATACTGGTGTTTACCTCATATCCAGAATAGGGGTTAGCTTTCTGGTTCTTCCGAAATACGAGAGGATAATGCAGAAGTACAACCTGCTGCCTGCAAAGTCCATGTATGATTTGGTTCATGGGTCCAGCCTATGGATGTTATGTACTGACGTAGCACTGGAGTTTCCAAGACCCACGCTGCCTAATGTGGTGTACGTTGGAGGAATCCTAACAAAGCCGGCCAGCCCACTGCCAGAAGTAAGGTTTGCTGAACTCCTTGGTAATTTTCTTTTAATTACAAGGGTTAATTTTTATTCTGATAGAAAATGTATTGGTTAGTATCACATTAAGAGCCCATAGCTGGACAGCTCTCTTTTTCTCCCTGGAACTCATATGCTTTGGTGAGTGTATCTGTCATATCAAGAGGCTCTCTGTTCTGTGGAACTAGATTTTTAAGTGACTACAGTCTATGAGCTGGATATACTTAGTTGTATGTAGTTTTAGCAAGCATAATTTATTTTTCTTTTAATTAAAAACTCTGTCCTTCACAAATAGTATGCTGAGTTCAGTGTTTAGTAAACTCAGTAAAAATTGAAAGAATAAAGGTACTTTTCTGGGCATTCAGAATTACTGATTCTTGTACAGCTTTAAAGAGAGAGCAGTAAAGCATATTTATTGTACCTTTCATCTGGAAGGCATTTAGTAAAAGTTTGTGTTGTAGTTTTTAAGGTAAGCAAGTTAGAGTAAGCTAAAATATATTTACTCTGAAAAGCACCTATTGGGAACTTATGACTAGAACATTTCCATCTTATAGTTGAAATGAGCATTAATTTCAAAGTAGGGAAACAACAAATTTAAATTAATAGCAAATGTAACATGCCCTAATGCAGTTTAATTTGAAAGACAGAATTAATGGTACTTTAAAAGCATCCATCTGCTCAAACCTACATTCTTTTTGCTAGAACCATCAACAAAGTCATTGTTCTTTAGAAATCTCTTTTCCATTCTACTTTGTTTTAATTAGCTACTTGAACTACCATAGGTCACTTACATATGAATTAAATTTTTTTCTAACTTCAGGGTAGCTCAGTGCTTACTACCACTTATAACAGTATTAGATCTTATATACATTTTTCGCTCACATTTCTGAAAATAGACACTTTCATAAATGGTTAGTTTCCACTGTGGACATAATTCAAAAATGTATCAGGCCCTCAATGAAGAGAAAACCCAGATTGCCTCCTATAGGTATTACATAAAAATGATCCCTAGATAGTATTTTCTTATAATGACTGGAATGTAGATGTGAGACTTTCTGAGAGAACCATTTGAGTGATACTTAGGAGATAATGTGGTATAGTCTATGTGACATGGAAGACAGAAGTAGCTGCCTTTATGTACAGTAGTGTTAGCAGCTTGAATTGCTGAAGGCACTGGAATGTCGAGGACACAGCTGAACTCTTTAACAACTGTAGAGGATGAGAATTAACCTTAGCTTATCTCAGCCATTCATGAATTTGTTTGACCCCGATTTCAGTCCTTAAACATTCCCTTGCCAGAGTCACCTTGTGACATATCACTCTTCTTCCTAAAGATAGTTAAAGTCAGGTCTTAGAAGCAGCTTTTTGAGGATTTAGTGAGCAAATCTGTCTTTACCTTAAGATGGTCATTTACAATGTCACAGACATTGCTTTGCTCTTTCCACAGCTTCATCATTTCCCAGTGAAAACAGTCCATCACTTTGGGTCTGAGTACTTTCTCTCTTTGTCTTCTCACTCTCTTGATTAGAGAAAGATCTGCTGATTGTTCTTTTCCCTCTTTAAATTTCTGTGCATATTTCTATAGTTGCATCAACCTGAACAACCAACTATAGGTATACAAAACTATTTCATGCTACCTTTTTTGTGTGCATTGTCTTTATTAAAACATGTAGAATATATGCATTTTTCAATAATCTAAGCTTATTGTTACTATCTTGGTTCCCTCTGTTCATTGATATCTTACTAACTTGAATATTGTGTTTATTTTTAAATTTAAAATAAAATTACTAATTTTATGTGTATGGACATTTTGGCTGCATATATGGCTGTGTACTATATGCATTAATTACAGAGGAAGAAGTTGTGTTGGGAATCGTACTAGGGTCCTTTGAAAGAGTGGTCAATGTTTTTATGTACTACCTCTAGACCATCTTGTTTCTTTTAAAAGCCAATTTTACTGGATTTTCTTGAACCTTACCTAATATGTATTAGTCAAAATTGTTTTAGACTTAACTTGTTAACACTGGCTGACCTGCTTTATGAGCTTATCACTTAGTTTTTCTTCATTGCGTTTTCTGCAGTGATTATAGTGAAATTGTGCTTCTATTGAGCAGCAGTTTCTTGTGTGTATTGGTTTGGCCACACATACAGTTGAACATACATGACATATGTTATATACTGTTACAAGATTAGTAGCATGGGAGGTTTAGATTCAGTGTACCATCTATAGTATGAATATTTTGATAAAAGTATATCTTACTCTTTTTTGTTCCCCTTACTCTGTTGAAATTTTATATGCTTATATAGTATGTCTCCCTACTGAGATTTCTGTAGTTAATATCCGAGATAAGCTATACAATGGTGTCATAAAAGTTAATGAGTTTTTCAAGTGTTTATAGTGTTGTAGACATGTTTATGACACTAAACCAAGAGGGTCCAGCAAACAGCTGGAGAGAAATGTTATTCAATAACAACTATCCAGCTGTTGATTGCCTTCATATTTTTAGATTGAGAACTTATTTCATTTTCTAGATGTCTGAAAATGATTTGACACTAAGATTTGAATTTTGTAGCATGGGAGTGAGAAATAGAAAAAATTCTAAAAGATGTCATTCAAAACTTTTATGATGTTTGAGTATGTAGAAATTATTGTGCATGGATCAGTTCATTCAGTAAATTTTTCTGTCTTCAAAATATGGAGAATAGAGAGAATAATTCATTCACGTGTCAGATAGATTTAAAGAATTTGAGAGGCTCATCGAAGGCCAGAGTCTGGGATCCACTGGTAGTGTGAACTGCTGTGTTATTGATTAGTTTGTCAAAATGACTGTCTTAGTCAGGGTTTCCATTCCTGCACAAACATCAGGACCAAGAAGCAAGTTGGGGAGGAAAGGGTTTATTCGGCTTACACTTCCACATTGCTGTTCATTACTGAAGGAAGTCAGGATTGGAACTCAAGCAGGTCAGGAAGTAGGAGCTGAAGCAGAAGCCATGGAGGGGGATGTTCTTTACTGGCTTGCTTCCTTTGGCTTGCTCAGCCTGCTCTCTTATAGAACCCAAGACTGCCAGCCCAGAGATGGTTCCACCCACAAGGTGCCTTTCCCCTTTGATCACTAATTGAGAAAACACCCCTCAGCTAGATCTCATGGAGGTACTTCCCCAACTGCAGCTCCTTTCTCTGTGATAACCTCAGCTGTGTCAAGTTGACACAAAACTAGCCAGTACAATTGACCCCTTGTCAACTTGACACACAAATACATCACTAGTAAGCCTCAACCCTTAGTTCTTACTCATCCCCAAGATCTTAAATAACTTAAAAGTCCCACAGTCTTTACATATTAAAAGTTTCTTAACTGTAGGATCCACTAAAATATTTTCTTTCTTCAAGAGGGAAAAATATCAGGGCACAGTCACAATCAAAAGCAAAAATCAATCTCCAACCATCCAATGTCTGGGATCCAACTCACGATCTTCTGGGCTCCTCCAAGGGCTTGGGTCACTTCTCCAGCCATGCCCTTTGTAGCACACACGTTGTCCTCTAGGCTCCAGATGCCTGTACTCCACTGCTGCTGCTGTTCTTGGTGGTCATCTCATGGTACCTGCATCTCCAAAATGCTGCTGTCTTCCACTATAACTAGTTTTTCATTTCAACATTAGCATTTCATCAACATTTCAACACTAGCCTCTTTTAGGCTCTCTTCATGGTGCCAAGCCTCAACTCTTTTGCATGACCCCTTTAGTCCTGGGCCATCAATTGCAACTGAGGCTGCACTTTCACCAATGGCCTTCTATGGCCTCTCACAGTGCTTCCATGGCCTAAGCTGCTCTGCATGACCCCTTCATGCCTCCAAAACTAGTACCACCTAGGTAACTCTTACACATTACCAAGTATAGTCACAGCACAAGGTACATCCATGGCTATCTCTGGAACACAGCCTCCTTGTGCTTTCAGAAAACACTTCCCAGAAGATGTCACCTCAATGATGCTGGGCTCTTCTTAATCACCACTAATTTCTTAGCTCCAGCTAACCAGCATCAATAGTCCCAGTAATACAAAGGTTTCACTTTACTAGTTCTGGCATCTTGTTAATCACAGCTGATTCTTCAGCTCCAGCTAACCAGAACCACAGAATAATCAAACTCCAAAATAGCAATGGCCCTGAAAAGAGTCTTTACTTTTCCCTCTGAAATTTCACAAGCCAGGCCTCCATCTTCTGCACTGTTCTCAACATTAGCTTCTAAGCTCGTACACAATATCCCACAGAGCTCTTAACACAGAATGGATCTTCTGTCCCAAAGTTCCAAAGTCCTTCCACAGTCCTCCCCCAAACATGGTCAGGTTGTCACAGGAATACCCCACTATGCTGGTACCAATTTGTCTTAGTCAGGGTTTTCATTTCTGCACAAACATCATGACCATGAAGCAAGTTGGGGAGGAAAGGGTTTATTTGGCTTACACTTCCACATTGCTGTTCATTACTGAAGGAAGTCAGGACTGGAACTCAAGCAGGTCAGGAAGTAGGAGCTGATGCAGAAGCCATGGAGGGATGTTCTTTACTGGCTTGCTTTCCCTGGCTTGCTCAGCCTGCTGTCTTATAGAACCCAAGACTGCCAGCCCAGAGATCGTCCCACCCACAAGGGGCCTTTCCCCCTTGATCACTAATTGAGAAAATACACCTCAGCTAGATCTCATGGAGGTACTTCCCCAACTGCAGCTCCTTTCTCTGTGATAACCCCAGCTGTGTCAAGTTGACACAAAACTAGCCAGTACAATGACTATACCCTTTGTAACTCACATTATTCATTTATACATGTAATTGTATACATGACTGTATATAGATAGCTGTTTCTTTAGTCAAATTTGATATCAGTGGTTTTGAGTGCTTAGTATGAAAACCAGTTGAAACTATTTGTACTCTTATGTTTTAGAGATTCTATGTTGATACAAACACAGACAAAATTTAAATAATAAAGTGTTGTGTTGATATAGTGTGAAGAAATTGTTTGCCTGGATATCCGAGTTATTCAAGACATTAGAAATGTGGCCAGAGACACTATCTCTGTTATACTATCAATGCTTGGCTGTCCACAGTAGGGACATAAATATCTTAGATTACAGGGAAGACATCTAGGTTAGGTCACATCCTCACCCAGAGTTATCTGCTGTTATGAGTCAGTAGAAAACATGGATGCCAGTTTTCTAAAAGATAGTTTGCTTTTGCCTAGAAAGAGGTCTTTGAATGGAGCTCTACTTAAAGAAGCCCTTTAATATTAAATATAAATGAAGTAATGACACATGGAGTGAATGCAGCTTGTAGTATTTTTATTGGATGCTATAGACGTGTTTATTTTGGGAGTCTATTTATTATTAACTTGAAATGTTTCCTATGACAACTTTATATGTTTTATCACTAGAAGAAGTTGTCTAGCTCTGCCAGGCTGTTGATATCTGTCAGTTTTCAGCTTCTTCAGTACTGAGTTCTAACAGCATCTAACTATTCAACCTTCACTGTTAGTTTGACAAATTTTGTGTTTCTTTAACATGAGAGTGGATACCTCAAATGGTGTCATTTTTGTACCTTGAGTGTGTGAACAGTACCAGGCTCTAAATATTTTATATTAGAGAAAGCCAGTAAAAGTAGCTGCCAAAAGATAAGATTATTCAGCTGATGGCTCAGTGTTAAAGAGTAAAACCCATTGTCTGCTCCAAATTTATATGTACGTATTATTCTGCAAAGCAACTAAAATTTTCAGACCAATTTATTTTAGTGAACAAAAATAGGTGTACTAATGATTTTGATTGATAACACCTGACTGATGAACTAAAATGTTTCTCTGCTCATTTGGGATACATTCATAAATAAGGTTGGTAGTGAAAGAGACCCTTAGTTCCTGCCTGGAAGGATGACTTTAGCTGGTATGCTGCTCCTTAGGTATACCTCAGCATTATTTTATCTCCAGTTAAAGAATACTACTGTCCTCTTCATTTTACCATTTTTTTAAGCTATAGAAATACAATCATGGAGAGGGCTACAGGAAAGAAATAAGGGGGTTATTGTTGTCTGGTCATTTATCAGAATTGCCTTGTGGAGAAAGACACTTGAATAAGAGATTTAATAGATTAGCCTCCTAAGTAGTTTGGAAGGTTATCTAGTTATGAGCAGAATGAAAGAAAGCAGTGGTTTTTCATAAACCATATTCTGCTTCCATCAACTCAGAATCTTTATGATAATGAATTAAGGACTTAAGCTGTGATGTTGCTACTGGTGTCTCTTTGGTAAATGACTTGATCAAATTGCAGGGAGCTATTAAAATTGAGGCTGTTTTAATAATATGCTATATCATCATCTGACCTTATGTTATTGTTTTAAAGATTGAGATGGGATTATAGCCATTATAGACCACATTGATTGAAATGCCAGTTTTAGTAACCAGTCTTGTCTAATTTCTACTACACTTATAGTCGATGCAATAAAAAGAAAGCCCAAATTTACAATCACTGCCTCACAGAAATAACACTTTTTGATTATTTTAGAATGCAAAATGGTTGTTTTTTTTTTTTTTGCTACTTCAGTACCCAGAAAGCTGAATTCACCTATCCATCAAAGATAGGAAGGAAGGAATTGATAGAATGGAAACTAGGGAGACTAGCTTTAGATTCTTTTTCATAGCTCGGGTCTGCTTTCTAATTTGTAGACTAATGTGTATCCTTCACTTTCAGCTCATATTTTAACAAATAGAATAGAGTAAGTTTGGGCTTGTGAAAAATCAGTACCTTCAAGGCCTACCAACCTACATTTTGGCTGTGTTTGAGGAATATTTTATACTAAATTCCCAGATACATTTGATAAATTTGTACCAAACAGAAAATTGCAAAACATGAAATTTTAAGTAGGTGATGGTCCATTGTTTTAATGCTGTTGTTGCCATGTCTTCAACTTTATTAGTGCAAAAACAGCAGTTATCACATTATGTGTGTTGGTAGATGGTGACTACCCATGGCCATACTTAATCTTAAGGTAGCCATGGAATTGCAGGGTAAAGTGTAAATTTCTATAGCTTTATTTTTGTTCAGTCTATCTAGTAAATTATATCAGTTTTTTTTTTTCCTAAGGTAGAAAAAAAAAAAAAAAACCAACAGTAAATGAGATACATTGTCCTTAGGCTATCCAGAAGTGACTTCGTAATGAGCCGAAATGATAGATTTCTAGAATAACTTTAAGTATGGGAGAGTAATGGCACAGTGCTTCAGGGTACTAGATTCTTTAGCTTCTAAGGCACGATCTTTGTTTTTTAAGGTTCCTCTCTGCTGGCTCCACACATGCCCCCTTTCCCCTTTTTGTGCCTCTCAGACCTGAGAAAGCTGAGGTAAATTTTATGTACATTAATGATGTAGACAGGAATCCTACCAGATTCTCTATTATATTTAAACTGATTATTTTAATTCAGAAACCTTAGAAATGGTAGTATATTCCTTTTACTAAGATTAAGGGTCCAGACTCATTAGCCAGCCCAAATTTACATTATGAATTCTTGCATCCATGCAAGAATGTGTTTTTGTACTTTTTTTTTTTACATTTCATTTTTTATTAGATATTTTCTTCATTTACATTTCAAATGCTATCCTGAAAGTCCCCTATACCCTCCCCCAACCCTGCTCCTCAACCCACCCACTCCCTCTTCCTGGCCCTGGCATTCCCCTTTACTGGGGCATAGATCTTCACAAGACCAGGGGCCTCTCCTCTCATTGATGGCCAAATAGGCCATCCTCTGCTACATATGCAGCTATAGACAAAGTTCTGGGGGGTACTAGTAAGTTCATATTGTTGATCCTCCTATAGGGTTGCCCACCCCTTTAGCTCCTTGGGTATTTTCTCTAGCTCCTTCTTTAGGGGCCCTGTTCCATCCAATAGATGACTGTTGGCATCCACCTCTGTATTTGCCAGGCACTGCCAGCAAATAGAGATAGCTATATCAGGGTCCTTTTGGCAAAATCTTGCTGGCATATGCAATAGTGTCTGGGTTTGGTATTCTCATTAACTCTTTAAGTGTTGATCACTCAGTTTGTTGTTCATGTCAGTACACCAGTGCAGGCAACTTACTAAGTCTGGGATGTTCAAAAATTGTTTCAGTTCCCTGGTGGTACAAAGCTATTGGTTGGGAAAGACAAGCTACTTCTTGAGGTCTAATGGTTCTCAACTCATGGAATCTGTTATTCTTTACTAATTTTGTACTAGACATTGTTTCTTCTAGATACAGATTTTCTTTGCTTTCCTATACCAAAATATGTATACATGATTCTAAATGTCAAGACCTAAACCCCTTATTTCACTCTTTGTTTGCTGTTCTCTTTAAGCTTCTGACTTTAAATTCTACTTTACGGGGCAAAGTGTAAATTTCTATGGCTTTAGGTTATTCACTCTATCTAGATCCCTATATCTGTTTTCTTACTGAAGTAGTGGGGGGAAAAGGTCTGTAGTTGACTTAGAAATTATTGTGTAGCCCAGGGTAGTCTCAACGCTATGGTCCTTGTGCATCAGTTTCTTGAATACAGGATATGTAGGCAGGAACCAGCATGCCTGGCTTGCCAAGGAATAATTAGTAAAGCAGCATAGGTAGCTATTTGTGGAATCATGTTTATCGGGAGAGTTGAGTATTCTGATTCAACCAGTGGTCAGTTAATAACTTGGTTAACAGATTATACATTATGGAAAGTGCTGTGAGAAGTGAGTGTTGAGATCAGAGTAAGACAAATAAGCATGTCTTTCCTTTCTGTGAGAGGGGCCATTGACTTAAATGTAGTGTCTCATGAGTTGGTTTTGATTGGGACTTAAGGAGAATTATTATGTTCGGTTACAAGAGGGAAACCAATTTTCCTTCATAAATAATATTTTCTCTTTATTTTCTTCTGTTTTTTTTTTTTTTCATTTAACTTCTTGGATCTATAATATAGTAAAATAAACTTAATGCTGTTGACCTAATTTTATAGTTCAATGAATATAACACCTTCTAAATAAATACCTGTAGAATGGAATAGCTTTGCATACAGTTTCCATGTTTTTTGTATGCTTTTATTTGTTTTATTTATTTATTTATTTATTTCATGTGTATTTGTGTGTGTGTTTCTTTCTTTTAGAAGGGGTAAAAAGAACATGAAATTGGTTGGATAAGGAGGTTGGAAGAGTTGGGGAAGGGGGAAGAATACAATCAAAATATATTGTATAAAGATTTTAAAATAGAAAATAAAGTAACTTTAAAACTTTTAATTACAACTTGAAACCAGTAAGTTAACCAAGAAGACATTACACTTAGGAAAACAGGTATGCATGAAACTCGAGCATACAATTTCATAATAAGTGTACTATTAGGTTTCAAGATAGAGATTCATTCCAATTCAGTAACAGTAAGTGATTTCATTACCCTACTTTTCCCCATAAACAGGTGATCTAGACAATAATAAACAATTAAATACCATAATACATCAAATGGTCCTAACAGGTGCCTATTGAATATTAACTTCAAACTAAAGAATATACATTTTACTAGAGCCCATAAAGGTTCCTCTAAAACAGACCATATTTTACAACTTAAAGAAATCTCAAAAAATATAGAATATTTGAAATAACTGAGTGTATTCTCTGTGGTGACCATGCAGTTAAAGAAAATCAATAGCAAAAGAATCCCTAGTGTATTGATTCTCAACCTGTGGGCATCCTACATATCAGATATTTACAATATCCTTAACAGTGCCACAATTACATTTATGAAGTAACAACAAAATATTTTATGATTGGGGGGNAAGAATGAGTATACTCTCAGAGAGAACCCAAATGATTTCCAGCACACACTTAGTAAAAAAGCCCATAACTTCAGTGTCTTAATCTGGTCTTCGAGGGTACACACATTCTGTATTCTCACAAAGACACACAGATCTACAAATAAATAAAAATAAAGGTCAATTTTCTTAAAAGAGAATTTTAACACATACAAAAACACATGAAATTTATTTTATTTTTTTCCAACTTTTATTAGATAATTTCTTCATTTACATTTCAAGTGTTATCCCTATACCCTCCCCCCTCCCGACCCTGTTCCCCTACCAACCCCCTCCCACATCTTGGCCCTGGAGTTCCCCTGTACTGGGGCATATAAAGTCTGCATGACCAAGGGGCCTCTCTTCCCAATGATGGCCAACTAGGCCATCCTCTTCTATATATGCAGCTAGAGACATGAGCTCAGGGGGTACTAGTTAGTTCATGTTATTCTTCCACCTATAGGGTTGAAGACCCCTTCAGCTTTTTGGGTACTTTCTCTAGCTCCTTCCTTGGGAACCCTGTGTTCCATCTAATAGCTGACTGTGAGCTTCCACCTCCATGTTTGCCAGGCATTGGTATTGTATCTCATCTTTGTATGATAGAGGCTTTTTAAGATAATATTTTGTAAAATATTCACAATTTTACTTTTAAGCTGAATTTCAGAATATAGAGAAATGATTCAATATTTTTTTCAATTTAATTTTATTTTGATAAATTTCAGATACATATTTTATTTTTCTTGTAGTTATTTACACTTAATTTTAAGTAAAAAGCTTGTCTATGATTTTTTTTAGAATAGTAATTAATGTGATATGTAATTTGGAACCACTTTCTGCTGTGAAGATGCTACTTTTAAATTTTATATTAGATATTTTCTTTTACATTTCAAATGCTATCCCCAAAGTTCCCTATATCCCCCCCCCGCCCTGCTCCCCTACCCACCCACTCCCACTTCTTGGCCCTGGCATTCCCCTGTACTGGGACATATAAAGTTTGCTAGACCAAGGGGCCTCTCTTCCCAATAGTGGCCTACTAGGCCATCTTCTAATGCATATGCAGCTAGAGACACAGCTCTCAGGGGTTCTGATTAGTTCATATTGTTGTTCCACCTCTAGGGTTGCAGATCCCTTCAGCTCTTGGGTACTCTCTCTAGCTCCTACCTTGGGAACCCTGTGTTCCATCCTGGAGATGACTGTGGGCATCCACTTCTGTATTTGCCAGGGACTGACAAAGCCTCAAGGGGACAGCTATATCATGGTCCTTTCAGCAAAATCTTGCTGACTTATGCAGTAGTGTCTGCATATGGTGACAGATTATGGGATGGACCCCCGGGTGGGGCAGTATATGGATGGTCCATCCTTTCGTCTCAGTTCCAGTCTTTGTCTCTGCAACTCTGTCCATGGATATTTTAATCCCTATTCTTGGGAGGAATGAAGTATCCATGCATTGGTCTTTCTTCTTGATTTTCTTGTGTTTTGGAAGTTGTATCTTGGGTATTCTAGGTTTCTGGGCTAATATCCACTTATCAGTGAGTGCATATCAAGTGACTTCTTTTGTGATTGGGTTACCTCACTCAGGATGATATCCTCCAGATACATCCATTTGCCCAAGAATTTCATAAAGTCATTGTTTTTAATAGCTGAGTAGTATTCAATTGTGTAAGTGTACCACATTTTCTGTATCTATTCCTCTGTTGAGGGACATCTGGGTTCTTTCCAGCTTCTGGCTATTATAAATAAGGCTGCTATGAACATAGTGGAGCATGTGTCCTTATTACCAGTTAGAATATCTTCTGGGTATATGCCCAGGAGGGGTATTGCAGGATCAATTGGTAGTACTATGTCCAGTTTTCTGAGGAACCGCCAGACTGATTTCCAAAGTGGTTGTACCAGCTTGAAATCTCACCAGCAATGGAGGAGTGTTCCTCTTTCATCACATCCTCGCCAGCATCTACTGTCACCTGAATTTTTGATCCTAGCCATTCTGACTGGTGTGAGGTGGAATCTCAGGGTTATTTTGATTTGCATTTCCCTGATGATTAAGTATGTTGAACATTTTTTCAAGTGCTTCTCAGCCCTTCTGTATTCCTCAATTGAGAATTCTTTGTTTAGCTCTGTACCCCATTTTAATGGGGTTATTTGAATTTCTGGAGTTTAGCTTCTTGAGCTCTTTGTATATATTGTATATTAACCCCCTATCAGATTTAGGATTCGTAAAAAATTCTTTCCCAATCCATTGGTGGCATTTTTGTCTCATTGACAGTATCTTTTGCTCTATAGAAGCTTTACAATTTTATGAGGTCCCATTTGTTGATTTTTGATCTTACAGCTCAGGCCATTGCTGTTCTGTTTAGGAATTTCACCCCTGTGCCCATATCTTCGAGGGTTTTCCCCACTTTCTCCTCTATAAATTTCAGTGTCTCTGATTTTATGTGGAGTTATTTGATCTACTTAGGCTTGAGCTTTGTACAAGGAGATAAGAATGGATCAATTCATATTCTTCTACATGTTCATCTCCAGTTGTGCCAGCACCATTTGTTGAAAATGCTGTCTTTTTTCCACTAGATTGTTTTAGCTCCCTTGTCAAAGATAAGGTAACCAAAGTTCTGTGGGTTCATTTCTGGGTCTTCAATTCTATTCCATTGATCTACCTGTTTGTCCTTGTACCAGTACCATGCAGTTTTTAACCACAATTGCTCTGTAGTACAGCTTGAGATCAGGCATGGTGATTCCACCAGAGGTTCTTTTATTGTTGAGAACAGTTTTTGCTATCCTAGGTTTTTTGTTATTCCAGATGAAATTGCAAATTGCCCTTTCTAAAACGTGGAAGAATTGAGTTGGAATTTTGATGGGGATTGCACTGAATCTGTAGATTGCTTTAGGCAAGATTGCCATTTTTACTATATTGATCCTGCCAGGAGATCTTTCCATCTTCTGAGATATTCTTCAATTTCTTTCTTCAGAGACTTGAAGTTCTTGTCATACAGATCTTTCACTTCCTTAGTTAAAGTCACACCAAAGTATTTTATATTATCTGTGACTATTGTGAAGGGTGTTGTTTCCCTAATTTCTTTCTCATCCTGTTTATCTTTTGTGTAGAGAAAGGGGACTGATTTGTTTGAGTTAATTTTATATCCAGCTACTGTGCTGAAGCTGTTTATCAGCAATCAGGTTTAAGAGTTCTCTGGTGGAATTTTTAGGGTCACTTATATATACTATCATATTCTCTGCAAATAGTGATATTTTTTCTTCCTTTCCAATTTGTATCCCCTTGATCTCCTTTTGAGTTGAATTGCTCTGGCTAGGACTTCAAGTACTATATTGAATAGATAGGGAGAAAGTGGGCAGCCTTGTCTAGTCCCTGATTTTAGTGGGATTGCTTCCAGCTTCTCTCCATTTACTTTGATGTTGGCTACTGGTTTGCTTTATATTGCATTTATTATGTTTAGGTTTGGACCTTGAATTCCTGATCTTTCCAAGTCTTTTATCATGAAGATGTATTGGATTTTGTCAAATGCTTTCTCAGCATCTAATGAGATGACCATGTGATTTTTGTCTTTGAGTTTGTTTATATAGTGGATTATGTTGATGGATTTTCTTATATTAAACCATCCCTGCATCCCTGGGATGAAGCCTACTTGGTCATGATGGATGATTGTTTTGATGTGTTCTTGGATTCAGTTTGCAAGGATTTTATTGAGTATTTTTGCATCTATATTCATAAGGGAAATTGGTCTGAAGTTCTCTTTCTTTGTTGGATCTTTGTGTGGTTTACATATCAGAGTAATTGTGCCTTCATAGAATGAATTGGGTAGAGTACCTTCTGTTTCTATTTTGTGGAATAGTTTGAGGAGAGTTGGAATTAGGTCTTCTTTTCTGATAGAAATCTGCACTAAACCCATCTGGTCCTGGGCTTTTTTTTTTTTTTTTGGTTGGGAGACTGCTTCTATTTCTTTAGGGATAATGGGATTGTTAAGATTGTTAATCTGATCCAGATTTAACTTTGGTACCTGGTATCTGTCTAGGAATTTGTCCATTTCATCCAGGTTTTTTCCAGTTTTGTTGAGTATAGCCTTTTGTAGTAGGATCTGATGATGTTTTAGATTTCCTCTGGATCTTTGTTATGTCTCCTTTTTCATTTCTGATTTTTTAAATTAGGATACTGTCCCTCTGCCTGTTAGTTAATCTGCCTAAGGGTTTATCTCCCTTGTTGATTTTCTCAAAGAACCAGCTCCTGGTTTGGTTGATTCTTTGAATAGTACTTTTTGTTTCCACTTGGTTGATTTCAGCTCTGAGTTCGGTTATTTCCTGCCATCTACTCTTCTTGGGTGAATTTGCTTCCTTTCGTTCTAGGGCTTCTAGATATGCTGCCAGACTGCTAGTGTATGCTCTCTCTAGTTTCTTTTTGGAGGAACTCAGGTCTATGAGTTTTCCTCTTAGGACTGCTTTCATTGTGTCCCATAAGTTTGTGTATGTTTTGGCTTCATTTTCATTAAACTCTTAAAAAGTCTTTTTTTTTTCTTTCTTTCTTTCTTTATTTCTTCCTTGACCAAGCAAGGTATCATTGAGTAGAGTGTTGTTCAGTTTCCATATGAATGTTGGCTTTCTGTTATTTATGCTGTTATTGAAGATCAGCCTTAGACCGTGGTGATCTGATAGAATATATGGGGGTAATTTCAATATTTTTGTATCTGTTGAGGCCTGTTTTCTGACCAGTTATATAGTCAATTTTGGAGGATGTACCATGTGTTGCTGAGAAGAAGTTATATCCTTTTGTTTTAGGATAAAATGTTCTGTAGATATCTGTTATATCCATTTGTTTCATAACTTCTGTTAGTGTCCATGTGTCTGTTTAGTTTCTGTTTCCAGGACCTGTCCAATGGTGAGATTGGGGTGTTGAAGTCTCCCACTATTATTGTGTGAGGTGAAGTGTGTACTTTGAGCTTTACTAAATTTTCTTTAATGAATGTAGCTGCCCTTGCATTTGGAGCATAGATATTTAGAATTGAGAGTCCATCTTGGTAGATTTTACCTTTGATGAGTATGAAGTGCCCCTCCTTGTCTTTTTTGATAACTTTGGGTTGGAAGTCAATTTTATTCGATATTAGAATGGCTACTCTTGCTTGTTTCTTTGGACCATTTGCTTGGAAAATTGTTTTCCAGCCTTTTACTCTTAGGTACTGTCTGTCTTTGTCCCTGAGGTGGGTTTCCTGTAAGCAGCAAACTGTTGGGTCCTATTTGTGTAGCCAGTCTGTTAATCCATTTCTTTTTATTGGGGAATTGAGTCCATTGATGTTAAGAGAAATCAAAGAAAAGTAAGTGTTGCTTCCTGTCATTTTTGTTGTTAAATTTGGGAATCTGTTCTTGTGGCTGTGTTCTTTTAGTTTTGTTAAAGGATTACTTTCTTGTTTTTTCTAGGGTGTAGTTTCCATCTTTGTGTTGGTGTTTTCCAGTTATTATCCTTTAAAGGGCTGGATTCGTGGAAAGATATTGTGTGAATTTGGTTTTGTCATGGAATACTTTGGTTTTTCCATCTATGGTAATTGATAGTTTTGCTGGGTATCGTAGTATGGGCTGGCATTTGTGTTCTCTTAGTGTCTATATAACATCTGTCTATGATCTTCTTGGCTTTCATAGTCTCTGGTGAGAAGTCTGAAATAATTCTAATAGGCCTGCCTTTATATGTTACTTGACCTTTTTCCCTTACTGCTTTTAATATTCTGTCTTTGTTTATTTAATTTGTTGTTCTGATTATTATGTGTCTGGAGGAAATTCTTCTCTGGTCCAGTCTATTTGGAGTTCTGTAGGCTTCTTGTATGTTCGTGGGCATCTTTTTCTTTAGGTATGGGAAGTTTTCTTCTATAATTTTGTTTAAGATATTTGCTGGCCCTTTAAGTTTTGAATCTTCATTCTCATCTACTCCTATTATCCGTAGGTTTGGTCTTCTCCTTGGGTTGTGGATTTCTTAGATATTTTGTGTTAGGAACTTTTTGTGTTTTGCATTTTCTTTGATTGTTGTGTCCATGTTCCCTATGGAATCTTCGGCACCTGAGATTCTCTCTTTCATCTCTTGTATTCTGTTGCTGATGTTCACATCTATGGCTCCTGATTTCTTTCCTAGGGTTTCTATCTCCAGAGTTGTCTCTCTTTGGGTTTTCTTCATTCTTTCTACTTTCATTTTTTTTTTTAAGATTTTATTTTATTTATTATATGTAAGTACACTGTAGCTGTCTTCAGACACTCCAGAAGAGGGCGCCAGATCTCATTACGGATGGTTGTGAGCCACCATGTGGATGCTGGGATTTGAACTTATCACCTTCGGAAGAGCAGTCGGGTGCTCTTACCCGCTGAGCCACCTCACCAGTGGCGCACGCCTTTAATCCCAGCACTCGGGAGGCAGAGGCAGGTGGATTTCTGAGTTCGAGGCCAGCCTGGTCTACAAAGTGAGTTCCAGGACAGCCAGAGCTACACAGAGAAACCCTGTCTCAAAAAACCAAACCAAACCAAAACAAAACAAAACAAAAAACTCTACTTTCATTTTTAAATCTTGGATGGTTTTGTTAAATTTCATAACCTGTTTGGTTGTGTTTTCCTGTAACTCTTTAAGGGGTTTTTGTGTTTCTTCTACCTGTTTAGCAGTGTTTGCCTGTAGTTCTTTAAGGGATTCTACCTGTTTAGCCATGTTCTCCTGTGATTCCTTGAGGGATTTTTGTATTTCCTCTTTAAGGGATTCTCCTTGTTTAGCCATATTCTCCTGTAATTTCTTGAGGGATTTTAGTACTTCCCCTTTAAGGGCTTCTATCTGTTTAGCATTGTTTTCCTGTATTTCTTTAAGTGAGTTATTAATGCCCTTCCTACAATCTTCTACCACCATCATGAGATATGATTTAAAATTTGCATCTTACTTTTTGGGCATGTTGGGGTATCCAGGACTTGTTACAGTAGGCGTACTGGGTTCTGATGATGCCCAGTGTTCTTGGTTTCTGTTAGCAAGATTCTTAAGTTTGCCTTATGCCATCTGGAAATCTCTGATGTTAATGTTCAAGCTGTCTCTGGAGCTTGATCCTCCTGTGATTCTGTTAGCCTCTGTCAGCAGTCCTGGGAGTCCAACTCTTACCTGAGTTCCAGTGGTCAGAGCACTCTCTGCAGGCAAGCTCTTCTCTTGCAGGGCAGGAGATCAGCAGTCTGGAGCTATGATCCACTTCTTGAGTTCTAGGGTCAGAACCTTCTCAGAAGGCTGACTCTCCTCTGACAAGGAATGTGCCTAGGGGTCTGGGTCTCAGCTCCGCTTCCTGGCTGAGGTTGAAGGCCCAACGGGACCCTGATGAAGAAGTTCTGTTGCTTCTATCACCCATGTGCTCTCAGGTGATCAGGAGGGCCTAGGTGTGGTAGGGGTCCCTTGATCCCGAGGCGATCTGGAGGACCGGGGCGTGGAGAGCACTCTGGAGCCCTTAGCAGCCTCTGCTGGGCTCAGAAGGAAGATGGCAGGGTAGCCCTGGCTGGAAGAGATCCCAGCCTCTGGTCAGGTGGGATTCCTTTGTCCCTGTTCCTGCTGGCACAAGACCCTCCACTTGAAGCTGATGCTTTCTTCCACTCACCCATGACCCTGAGGTGATCCCAAGGTCCTGAGGTGTGGAGAGCACTCCGGAGGCCTTAGCAACCTCCGCTGGGCTCAGAAGGAAGATGGCGGGGGTGGACCAGGCTGGAAGAGATCCCAGCCTCTGGTCAGGGGGGGTTCCTTTGTCCCTGTTCCTGCCGGCACAAGATCCTCTGCATTCTTGAAGCTGATGCTGCGTTCCACTCACCTGTGATCCTGAGGTCCTGCGATGTGGAGAGCACCGGAGAGGCCTCAGCAGCCTTCACTGGGCTCAGAAGGAAGATGGTGGGGTCAAAGATGCTATTTTTAACAGCTGAGATATGGTAGCCATTACAAAGAATAAAGGTAAAGATAAAATAACTCATTTCTGTACTAGCACACACGTGGCCTTTTCCCTCTTTCAGCTGAATGCCCCAAACACCTGCTCTTATTTTTCAAAGCAATAATGATGTTTGAATATAAATAATATGGTTCATTACACTAGATCTGCTTAGGAATAAATTTAAACACTTTAAAAATTATGATCTAATGGGATTCATACTGTGATTTAGCCTGCTTGCTATTTCAACAGAATAAGTTCTTAAGCAGGAGTTATATTCTATTTGTCTCACATAAGTTTTTAACTGAGATGAAAAGTACTACATTAGCTTTATTCACATACTGTATATATAATCTGTACTTACATTGATAACCCCAGGTCTTTCAGCTGAATGGGGCCTTAAAGCTTGTACGTCCAGTATTTGACTATATTGTTATTCCTTTAAGACAGCAGTATTAGGCACTACTGGTTACTACCAGTTGAGGCTTTACACAGCTGTGTATTTAGCATTTAATCATGCAAAGAATTGCTAATGAGAAACTCAGACTGGACAAAGCACACCCAGTGAATCAGATACAATACCATTTTTGTTTGAGAAACATAAATAAATAATCTTCACACATTAGGGGTTTCATTAATAAGTATTTGTGCCTAGTGTGTAAAGTAGACAAATGTTAACAATTTATCTTAACCTGCTATTAACAATTTATCAATATAATCCTTTCATAGAAATCCATGTTCTCTTTAAAACAAAACTAGCCTTAGCCATATTTCTGTCTGTATTTGACTTTTAAATTCAGTCTTTTAATTTTCCTTTCAACAGCGTTCTCTCTTACATGCATGGAAAGTATCTACTGATCTTCTTCTCTCTTTTCTGTCACTCCTTGAGAGAGCCATGATCCAATAATCCTAGGGTAGCAACCCAACCTCACTAACTTTACTGTGTCTCAGGCAACTGCCGCACTGCCCCCTCCTTTCAGCCAAAGCACCAAATCTCTATCCTTGAATGCAGTAAGTTATCGCAAAGGAACAGCAATTTAATTCATGTACTGCAATATGGTTAGGGCTGAGAACAACATAATGTATTACCTTTCTAGAGGTAGTAAATATTTTATGCTGAAATTTGAGGTTGAATGACAGTGAGGTGTTGAGTCAGAACAATCAACGCATTGTAATTAGGCTGAAAGGATATATGGTAGGAGACAGTGATTCAGGACAATTGGGTAGAATACTCAAGGTGTCCTCGATGCCAGTATTTCTGACTGATCACAGGTGAGCTTATCCCTGTAATAATTGGAATTTATTGGAGGAAGTAAATTCTCAGCTTATGCAGTTCTCAGTTGAGTCATGTACATAGTTGCAGAGGATTTGACCAGTGGACCTAACTTCCCATTGAAGACTTGAAAAGAAAATAGGGCAAACACAGGTAATCTTGAGAATCTAAGTGTGCAGAAAAGGCAGTTGTTAGGTTTTTGTTTGTTTGTTTGTTTTGTTTTGTTTTTTGTTTTGTTTTGTTTTCTGAAATTTTGCCTCTGGAGACTAGCTGTGCTTCATAAGTTGATACTGCCTGACCTGTGTTCTATAAACAAGAGTGGAATCAGCATAGGATGCAGGAGTTTGATTATCAGGTTAGCTACCAAGAACTACTTTAATTTTCACGAGAAGTTTCTAGACCAAGTGGTCTTCATAATCAAAGAAAAATGCTGATTTTTGTCAATATAGTGACTGACATGTTGTTTGTACTTAGTTTTGTAACATTATTATAAGAATGGAGGAGTACCATAGTGTTCTAATAGCAATTAACATTATTATTTAAATGAATATATAGTATATCCTCAATGCAGATAGGCTACATTTTTAAACAACATTAAGTGGAAAATATTCTAGAATTTAAGTATGTTTCTTCTACTAAGTCCAGTAACCAACCTTTTTATAGAACTCTTATTGGTCTTACAATGAAGAACTAAAAAGCATGTCTAAACAATATTCGGAAGGCTGGAATAAGTGTTACAATATTCAGGAACTAGAAGTGATACCCTTGACTCACAGTAACCACTTTTAACCCTTTTCACAGAATTAGTTTGCCTTCATTGTTAATCTTCTAAATATCTGAGCTATTTTATTCTGAAACCCAGGAAAGATTAACACAACAACCATGAAAGGCGATATACTGAAGGCAGAAATAAGGGACAACTTCTGTTCAGTTTAACTGTCAGAGAAGGAGAGATGCTCTTCTAGAAAACAAAGAAAAATATACATGACTCAAAAGGTCAAAGGCACTGGGGCCATTTAGTACCATTTAGTATCATAGAGCCAGAGCAAAGCATTAACCACAGATTACATCCTTAACTTTGGAACTCTGGGCAATCAAGAAAGGGAGCACAACACACATTCTACAGGGGCTCATTCAATAATAGGTTGTAGTAGTTACTTCTTTTTGCTAATGTGGCAAAATATCTAACAAAAACAACTTCTAGAGGGAAGGGTTTTTTTTTTTTTGTTTTTTTTTTTTTTTTACTCATGTTTTGGGAGTAGGCTGTGGTGACAATGGCTTTATGGCAGCAGTGTGAGGCAGCTGACTACATTGATTCTGCTGTCAGGAGAGAGAGGTGAATGCTTGAACTGAGCTGAACTTCTCCATTTTTATACAGTCTGAAGCATCAACCCATGGAATGCACCACTCCCCATTTTTACAGTGGATATTCCCAGCTCAACTGACAAAATATAGAAACCCCAACACAGACCTTTCCAAGAGGGTTGTTTCCACTTTATGATTCTAATTGTCATCAAATCGACAGTCAAGATTACTTATCACAAAATGTGGTACATTTACACAATGGAGTACTATTCAGATATTAAAAAACAATGAATTTATGAAATTCTTGGGAAAATGGATGTATCTGGAGGATATCATCCTAGTGAGGTAACCCAATCACAAAAGAAGTCACTTGATATGCACTCAATGATAAGTGGATATTAGCCCAGAAACTTAGAATACCCAAGATACTATCTGCAAAACACAAGAAAATCAAAGAGAAGAAAGACCAAAGTGTGGATACTTCATGCCTCCTTAGAATAGGGAACAAAATACCTATGGAAGGAGTTACAGAGACAAAGTTTGGAACTAAGACTAAAGAATGGACCATCCAGAGACTACTCCACTCAGGGATCCATCCCATAATCAGCCACCAAACCCAGACACTTGTATATGCCACCAAGATTTTGCTGAAAGGACCCTGATATAGCTGTCTTGAGTGAGACTATGACAGTGCCTGGCAAATACAGAAGTGGATCCTCACAGTCACCTATTGGATGGAACACAGGGCCCCCAATGTAGGAGCTAGAGAAAGCACCCAAGGAGCTGAAGGGTTCTGCAACCCTATAGGTGGAACAACAATATGAACTAACCAGTACCCCCAGAGCTCCTGTTTCTAGCTGCATATGTAGCAGAAGATGGCCTAGTTGGCCATCATTGGGAAGAGAGGTCCCTTGGTCTTGCAAACTGTATATGCCCCAGTACTGGGTAATGCTGGGGCTGGGAGGTGGGAGCGGGTGGGTGGGGGGCCTGGGTAGGGGAAGGGTATAGAGAACTTTCAGGATAGCACTTGAAATGTAAATGGGGAAAATATCTAATTTTTTTTAAAAAGGAAAAAAAAAAAGATTACTTATTACAGAGGCTTCACAGTAACTGAAGAATCCAGATTGTGGCAATCCATAGAGGCTTTATGCGTAGGTGAAGAAATTTTTTTGTTGTTGTTTTTGTTTTTTTTGTTTGTTTGTTTGTTTTTGAGACAGGCTTTCTCTGTATAGCTCTGGCCGTCCTGGAACTCACTCTGTAGACCAGGCTGGCCTTGAACTCAGAAATTAGGTGAAGAAATCTTGATTCATTCATCAAAATAGGTCCAGAGTATTCTTTTGCACACTGAAACTAGCCTTTAGAATGTTTTAAAACCTTTTTATGTGTTTGGTCTTTTTGCCTACATTTATGTCTGTGCAGTATATTTATGCAATGCTTGTAGAGACCAAACAAGGGCAAGGGATTCTTCGAACTGGAGTTACAGATGGTTGTGAGCTGCCAAGCATAGATCCTTGGCAAGTGCTCTCAACTACTGAGCCATTTCTCAGCTCCCTCAACAACTGATTTTAATGCAAACTTTATCCAGCAAATTATTTTAATACTTATAGAAGTAAACAAATATTTTATGATTTTTTTCAAACATCTCCCTATTCATAAGCAAAACAAAAATAAAGCATGGTAACTGTTTCTTTGTTTATTATGGTTTGTCTTTCTTAGGAAAGAACATGTGCTAATAGATTAGAGTGTGGATTAAGGGTTAAGACATTCTCTGGAATAAATTCTTAGTGGAGGAATATTACAAATGCAAGTATAATTTTATGTATCATCTTTATATTTTTCATACATTACAAGAAGTTAAATCAATTTAAAAAAATAGGCTAAAATATATAGCCTTGTGCATTCTTTGTATAAGATTAATATATATTTTAAAGCTCTAACATTTTTCCCCCGAAATCACCTGTGTCATAGAGTATGCCTATGCATCAAATAATGCATAATTCTTGCTTTAAATAGGAAAAACAGCCTCCATGTATGCTTTTGATTCTGGTAATTAAGCCATACAATAATACTTAGAAGATCTAAAATAATTTGTTTATTTAATACAAGGGCTCTATTGAAACAAATTAGTTTTGTTTTAAAGAATCTTAAGTCTGATGAACAGGACAAAGAATGAAATACTAACATTAACATTAAGTTTGGAAGCTATGTGACATGTTACTCATGAGCAACTGAGAACAAGCAGAGATTATGAGATTTTTCTGTGATAGTCCTGGGATGTTCTCTATAGTACTTGTGTCCTTGGCTTTTGGATCTGAATGGTAGACAAGCATAGGAGGTTAGACAACCTCATCACAAGATCCCAAGTAGAATAGTAAGGTCTTTAAAGGGAGTTATGATGTGTTTATAAAAAGATAAAGAGAGGGGGGGTATGTTCTATGGAGGTGTGGTGAAGTATGGGGAAAGGGGGTGTCTCATGGTGCGTCATCCCTCTCCCCCTGAGGGACTAGCCACAGGATGGCATAGTATAGAATAAAGTTTATTCATGGCATGGGGAGGGGAGTCAAGATGGTAGTAGAGGCAAAGAAAGAAAGAAAGAGAGAGAGAGAGAGAGAGAGAGAGAGAGAGAGAGAGAGAGAGAGACAAAGAGGCAGGCCATGAGACCATGAGACGTGGAGAGAGGGGGCGAGGGAATAGAGAAGGGGTGAGGGAACAGAGGGGGAATAAGAAGGCAAGATACCAAGAGAAAAAGAGGAAGAGAGGGAGGAGGGCACAAGTTGTCCCCTTTATAGTGGGTTAGGCCTATCTGGCTGTTGCCAGGTAATGGTGGGGTGGGACAAATTGTGACAAATGTAATCCAGCCTGAGCAGGTATTATGGATGTTGCTATATCCTATCTCATTCTTTCTTTTTCTCATTCCATCTTTTCTATAGTAATTCATTGAAGTCACCATGTACAACACTCTGCTATTCAAAAGCTCTTTCCCATGACAAAGAGCAAAGGGGTTTTTCCTGCTACTATTATGGCTGACATTTTAGTTCATTCTAATATTTTTCATGGTGAATAGTTTCTATTTTATTCAAAAGTGAATCTTTCTCAGTAGCTGCTGTTTGGATTTTAAAACTATCATTTGGAAGGTTTTAATTGGTTTCAGGGCTTCAATATTCCCCATCCTTTCTCCGGTCTATTGTTACCCTCATGAATCTCTTACTGTAAAATTTCTAGTTTCCAATCCATGGTCACTGTGGAGTACCGAGATCTATGTTGAAGGTGATCTTCCTGAGGCTTCTAGATATAGAAGAAAACAACTGTCCTACATATATACATCCTTGTAGTAGTCCCTGTTTGTTGACGACTTCCATATGAAAGACTGCTAGATATTGAGAATACATTAAGATGCTTTAGTGCATGAAGCTTCCAAAGAGTTCACATGTGATCTAAACAATTTCTAACTCTCTAGGATTCCAATGTTGGCCTAGTTTGTGAAGAGAAACGAGAGAAAATAAAAGATAGCCGTCTCTAGCTCTTTTCTACCTTCTTTATCAGATTCTACTCATTTCAGCCATCCATTAACTATCAACAGATGCATATTCATTGTCAGCCTATAGTCCAGAGGCCTTGGCTGAATGAGGAACTAACTATAGTCCTCAAAAAGGTCTGAGGAGAACCTACTATCTCCAAGCCTGATCCTCTGGGCATTCCAGTGTCCATGGCTCTCTTAGCACAATACCACTCATTAAACCTGAAAAAGGTAGCTTCTGGGATTTTATTAATTTTCCATTAATTTGTGTCATGGATTTCCCCCCCTTTTTTTTTTTCATTTTGTATTCCTGCTCTTTTAGTATATCTTATCCTCCCCCACCCCAGCATCTGATTTATTTTTAATTTCTCTATGAACAGTGACTGCTTGGTGCTAGAGTATGCATTGACTGACACAGACCAACATGAGCTTTAATAGTAATTTCACTTTTATTAGTTGTACATCATTGCAAAGTTATTTTATTTTCTTGGTCTGTGACACCTTTCTCACTGAAGTAAGAAAAACAATTCTGTTGTAAAAATAGAGAAGATGAGTTCTGGCACAGTGAGTATGCTTCTTTCCAAAACAGGGCAGGACAGTCACATAGAAGAAGGGAGCTGGCACAGGACAATGTTCTGCTGTGTTCATTAATGCAAGTCATACTAGTGCGCTTTCCATGTCGCATAGATTGATATTTCTTAGAAGATACTTCCTTATGTTCCTAATTTCAAAATATTTTTTGGGGGTGGAGCATTTATAGTAACTGACCTAGTCACATCAAAACTTAAAAACTTAAGTGTTAAAAACATATAACTTTACTCCAGGTTATATACTACCAAAATTTCTTTGAAAAGTTGAAAATATATCTTAGAAAATATCATCAAAAAATAGGCTATGTGCATCTTAAAACAAAGCCCTTATTGATGTGACAATTTATTCATTGATCTCACTATTAGCATAATTTCTTCCCAGAGTTCTGATAAATGTTAGAATATTGTTGAAAGAACCTGACAGGCAAAAATCTTAATTTAATAGAGGGTAAATTGAGGTAAATTAATTTGTAATCAATTTTGTCAGTTCGTAATCATGGTACAACCCCCTATCCCCAACCCCTACTCCCTTTTGGGCAGTATAGCTTTATAAATAATTGTGTTACTTCAAAACACAATGTGGTCCCTCTTGTCTCAGTCCAAATCCATACTTTAACTTATTTTGTATAAATCATAGATTCTAATTTGCAGGAGTAATGAGAAAGTTATCTTATAATTTAAAATATTAGACTTGGAAAAATATACTATTTTAAACACAGAAAAATAGTCTCTAGTACCTTCACATCTCAATTGATGTCAGATACGTTTATTTTTACAGCAATTTTAAACAATTAATTGCACTCTATGTTTCTATGACTTATCTTCCCCTTTAAGAGCCTTGAAAACAGGGTATTCCTTTTGAACTAAAATAAATACTTTCTTTATCATACACCAACACAAGTCAAACAGTAAACTTTAATTCAGTTGCTTACAAACTAAATAGTTGTGACAGGATGGGCAAGTAAATTGAAGTTCTACGTATTGAAATGATCAGTGCTGAGTTTACTCAGCTGTAGATGCTGGCTAGATGATTCACCAATATACAGCTGTTTAGTCAAGTGAAAGTAGAGGCAGCAAAATATTTACAGATCAAGGCGATACAATGATAAAGTTAGTAGTATAGCCTTATACTGAAGAGAAAACATCAGTAAACTTCTACACTCTAAGTTATAATCATGTCTACATCTTGTTGTTATGATACTAATATGAGTTGACCATGCCATTACATATTATGGTTATAACTTTCTCTATTTTGTTATGTAAACTGTAAAGCATTCCCATAAGGTAGACTTTCTCTTTAAAGGATGAGAATAAAACACCTTTTTTGTGCTTGTTATTTCAGTGTTATTTTGCATGTTTGGTTACAATCTGAAGTTAGAAACTGCCAAGGCAGGACTCTGTTGCTAAGAGTCTTTTTTTTTTTTTTCTGATTTGTTTATATTAAATAGTAAAAATGATGTTTTTATACAAAATGATGACAATTGTTTTGTCTACAATTAGGCTTTCTTATTCAAAAGGACAGAAATTAATGGTTAAAATATATTTTGGAATTTAATAGTTATTAAGTAGTAGCCAGTGATACAACCTGTGAATCACTTGACTTTTATTTGGGATAGGCAAGAGTATCATTGACAAATAACACTAAACTCTACAATGACAAGAAGTTGTCTGTAAGTTCTCTGCCTTCCATTTGGTTCTAAGAAAGACAGAACGTATGAAGCTTAGAGAAAAATGTTACACTACATGTAAAGTTAATATTGAAGGGCGGGCTGGTGTGAAAGCTCAGCGGTTAAGAGCACTGACTGCTCTTCTGGAGGTTATGAGTTCAAATCCCAGAAACCACATGGTGGATCACAACCACCCATAATGAGAAACAAAAAAACAGAAAACAAAACAAACAAAACAAACAAAAAACCGAAAACAAAACAAAACAAAACAAAACCCTATGGGCCAGAGTAAGAGGGAAAAGGGAAAGAGGGGAGATAAAAAATAATAATTAATAATAATAATAATATTGAAGGGCTTTCAGTAACATTTTAGAGTACTGTTCTCTTAATTCCTTGTGTATTTCTGAACTCTTCACATACAAACCATGTACATAGTAAAATCCTCTAGGTAAGTGAATGCATTTATAATTTTTGTCATTTTGTCAGAGAAACATTGCAAGAGTTTATTAATTTCTTCCTGTGAGCTAGAACTTTACAGGGTTTGAGAGACAGAAGAGAGAATAGTACATTTCCTCCAAAGAACTCTTTAGGAGAGAATTAGTTGTAAACACACATGAATACAAAGATAATGTTCCTTGTCATATTTAATATGAATAATAAATAGAAATATTGCAGGAGATTCACAGTGGATCTCTAAAAGAGAGTTAGCTCAGAGATGCTTCTGGTAGATGCACTTAAATTTTACTGTTTGGCAAAATTTATGGGAAAGGTCCTAGAGTGTCATTCGTGTTTTTCTGTTCCTGATCAATTTTTTTTTTTAATTTGCTACTTTCTTTATTTACATTTCAAATGTTATCCCCTTTCTTAGTTTCCTCTCCAAAAATCCCCTATCCCCTCCCACCTCCCCCTGCTCCCTAACCCACCCACTCCCATTCCTGGTCCTGGCATTCCCCTATACTGGGGCATAGAGACTTCACAGGACCAAGGGCCTCTCCTCCCATTGATGACCAACTAGGCCATCCTCTGTTACATATATAGCTTGAGTCACAAGTTCCATCATGTGTTTTCTTTGATTGGTGGTATAGTTCCAAGGACCTCTGAGGGTACTGGTTAGTTTATATTGATGTTCCTTCTATGGGGCTTCAGTCCCCTTCAGCTCTCTGGGTATTTCTCCCGCTCCTTCACTGGGGACCTGTGCTCTGTCCAATGGATGACTTCTAGTATCCACTTCTGTATTTGTCAGGCACTGGCAGAGCCTTGCAGGAGACAGTTAAACCAAGCTCCTGTCAGCAGGCTCTTATTATCATCTGCATAGTGTCTGGGTTTGGTGGTTGTTTATGGGGTGGATCTCCAAGTGGGGCAGTCTCTGGATGGTCATTCCTTCAGGCTCTGCTCCAAAATTTGTCTTTGTAACTCCATACATGGGTATTTTGTCCCTGATCATTCTTACTGCTGTGCTTTAAAGTTTCCTTGTTGCTTTTGAAGAAGCAAACATGCAATGTGATCCTTAAAGAGGGCTTTCCACTACCCAGTGTTGGTGGAACATACCTGGAATCCTGGCACTCAGGAGGCTGAGCCAGTAAGGCTGTGATTCTAAGGCTACTATGGTCAACAAGGTAAGTGTAAGAAATCCTATAAAACATTAAAAGTAAAAGAAAAAAGAGAGTCCCATCAAGTTAATTGGAGACTTAAAAAAAATGTGCCATTTAGTGTGGAAAAAGTCCATTTGTTTTTTTCCTTACTGGTAATAAAAGTTGATAAATGACATTATGTGAAATTTACTAGGAAAATGGTAGTTTCTCATTTACTTGCACTGAATGCATGCATATGTTATTTGTGTAGTACAAAACACCTCAGCTCCACTTGATTGTGCAATAAAAAGTGCAGAGCACAGCAGAACTGATTTAATGAGCAATGTAGTTTCCTAGCAATAGTATTTATCACTTAGGGTTCCATGGCAGGGAGGGGGGGGGAGATTAACTTAAGTATAACAGTGGATTTTCTTTCATTTAATTTTTAAATTTCATTTTATGTCTACATATTTTGCCTGTGTGCAATTATATGCACCAGATGCATTTCAGAAGAGGGAACCCTATACCCTGGAGCAGGAGACCGAATGTACAAGCTGCAAAACAAACATGGGTACTGTGTAAGAGCAACAAGTGACCTTTACTGCTGAAGCATCTCAGAGGACATTCTTGGTAGACTAGTTAGTAGGTATTAGTTAGTCTTGTTTGTCTTTTCTCATTCTGGGGAGAGTCTGCAGCATCAACTTAATAGCGCCTCTCTTTGGAGGCCTTTTCCTGACTAGTCTATGATTTCCTGTGTGAGTCCCTTTACTCTTCATTATGTAGGATGGAATGCCATTGCCACATATTTGAAGCTAGTTTGAACAGATCAAAGAGACACATTTATTCATAAGGAAGATGATGAATGTCTTGCCTGTAATGAGAAATTAGTGTTTAAATTATTTATATACATTTTTATAGAGTAGCAATCTATATCAAATATTTTTTTCTTCCTCATTTTTCCCCTCTTAGTTAAGTCAGATCCAGAGTGTATAATGAGATTTTTATTGAGATTTTTGTGGAGCAGTTTAAGAGAAAAACATTAGTTTTTAAATCTTGCCATTATGGCACAAAAATGAGATTTACTTTTATATAATTTAGCTCAGTATTTCATGGATCTTTAAAAAATACTTAGAAGGAATAAATTTTTAAACTCAAGTAGCAGTGTAGAGAGTAAAATACAATCTATGGGTTAAAGCAGGATGAAAACAAAACAAAACAGTCAACTAAACAAACAACCCAACAACCAAAGAAATAACCAACCACCACCACCAACAAAGAACAACCAGTAAGTAGGGGGAGAGGGGAGGGAATAGGGGATTTTTTCAGAGGGGAAACTAGGAAAGGGGATAACATTTGAAATGTAAATAAAGAAAACATCTAATTTAAAAAAAAAAAAAATAAAAAAAAAAAATAAAGAAGACGAAGAAGGTCCAGTCCATTGTGGGTAGTAATTCCTCTGGCTGGGGGATCCTAGGTTTTATGAGAAAGCAGGCTGAGAAAGCCATGGGGAGCAAGTCAATAAGCAGCAGCATCTGTATTCAGGTTCCTGCCCTGCTTGATTTCTTGACCTGGCTTCCTTCTATGACAGAATGAATGAGATATGGAAGTATAAACAAAATATATCCTTTCCTCTTAAAAAAAAAATAAATATATGATAGGAAACAGTGGTTACCAGTGATTACTCACTGCAGCGCTGGATGAGAGTTCTTCTGGTACAGCATTGTTCTCTTTTCATCATTGTCAGTAGGGAACTTTATTCTGATGAGAAACTTTAAATGCTCTTTAGATTGTCTCATAGAGCATATGCTCACATCAGCATTTTATAATAAAGGCCATTGGTCAGGAATTTAAGAGAGATTCGTCTTCCAATGGCCTCCTTTTGGTTGCTGTCTTGCATTGACCAGATGGAAGGGAGTAATGGATGGATGAATCAGACCATGACTGGAAGAATCTTGCATCTGACTGAGTAGCAACCAGGATATATTTTTATTTATACAGATTCTATAAAAGTGACAAACTTCATTTCAAAAGAAGTACAGATCATATCATTTTGTTACTAGACAAGTGTTACAACTACAGAAATACTAGGTATTATTAATCTCAAATCATTTTAGACTGTGAGCATTTATGACATATAACATTCTATTCTTCAGGAAAGTTCAGCATTAAACAGAGAGAAAAGTATCTGAGTGGACACCTAGATGAGTTTCCAAACCTTAAACAATGCACAGTGATTGAAGTATAACTTGTGAGGGCCTGGCTTAAAAGTTTGAAAACTCTCCCAGGCTGCAGGCTGACTTGTTCAAGTCATTTATTTTCTCTTTGGTTTTTAGGTAAAAGACCTCACTGAAGCTTACCAGTGTCCTTATGATTGGCAAATTCTTATGTTTTATAGTAATTTTATATCATTATCAAATATTATTTTAGGCAAACTAACCTTGTTATTAAGTTTTTATTTTCAGGGGGCAGTGTCCTGTAATCTGATCTGTTACCAAATCTCTTGTTTCTGAGTTTGCTTAGGGGCAGGTGTGCCCCCCAAAATTAGGGGGAGCGGGCGTAATCATTTTTGTGTGTGTGTGTGCTTTTCACAGTGCCCATGGCAAGGAAGACTTCTGAGGAGAGCCAGATAAGGTTATTTTTTGAGAGCAGAAATAATTTTCTGAGGAAAAAAACATAAATGAATCATGAGGTAAATTGTTCCCCACAAATGCGTCATGTAGAGATCAGAAACTCCAAGTGAAAGGCAGCAAGTACAGTAGCAAAAACATTGGACTCAGCTTTGCAGGGCTGTGTTAACAGCTGTTCTGACTTCATGGCTTTTGCTGCGTTCTACTAGTCATGGCTGTGCCAGTACACGCTGTTTTCCTCCACTTTGAGAACTGTTTTATATACAGTTATTTAAATTCAATGAACAGTGATTTATTCAGTGAGTAATGGTTCAAAATCGTGAAGTATTCATTTAAAGCAGTGTTGTTTTGGACCAGTGGGTTTTTAAGCCACACTTGATTGGTATGTAGAGAGTTTCCCAAGATGAGTTCACAGCAGAGATTATACCCCAGAGGACCTCAGGCATTAGGATCATTGATTCCCTCTGCCCAGGGGGCCAAAGGATTTGTGGTGATTAGCTGAGTGGTTACACTTACTGCCTTTGGAATTGTCATGCCTATAATCTCACCTGCATGATGTCCTCTGGGACCATTGCAGTTCAACATCCAAACCCTTTTTTTGTTTGAGATGTATTTTAAAAGCTTACATTCTTTCCATTGTTGCTACCTCTTACAAATATATAAAGCCATTTTTACATTAAAATATATGCTTTTACCTTATTATGAAAAGCATATCTAATGCTATGATTGCCCTTTCCAGTTCTATTACAGTTGCTGTTCTGTTGGTACTTTCTACTTCTGTTAGTAGAGTTTTAAATCTATTTTGAGGATTACTCAGTTTTCAGAAAGTATTTGTCAGGTAGGGGTCCAGAATAAACTCACTTAATAAATTCAGGGATTTTTTTTTATTTAAATGTTCTATAAACTGTTTTGTTTTTTTTTAACTGATCATGCTCTTTTCTTTTTGTGGTATAAGCAGTCCATGTCTGAATAGTGCCATAGATATATGTAGCAAAGAAGAGAAATGAAGAATGCATGATTAATCTTGGCAAAATCAGATAAGGACTGATGCTGTAGGTAGCATAGGAGCTGACCTTGAATGATTTGTTAAGTTTGAACAGATGAAAGTACTCTCATGTGTAGAGAAGCTGTGAGCAGAGCACCCAAGTTAGCAGAGCCAGAATAAGCTGAGTGAGTGGACAGTCTTTAGAATAAGGAGTACAGATTGTGATCCTTGGACGAACCATCAGAATTTTAAGTGTTCTTATGAAATAAAAAGAAGTATTGAGAACTTGAGCATCAGGTAGAGATTAAAGATTGAGTGAAACTTTTGAATATAGTGTTTCAGAGTGGGACGTGAACTTTCATGAGAAGGCCCAGGAATAAGTTAAGGAAATAGGTGAGAAAGCCCATGGTTGTCGTCTGCTCAAAGATATTTGCTCACATAGACTTCTCTACCTTCCCTACAGTATTCACAAAATGATTTGGTCATGGAATATAAGGAGAGGAGACTTGATTCACGTTTTAGTACTATAGATTGGCAGTGCAGTACATACTGATTGCATGATCTTTCCACCCATTTCCCTAGGGAATCTAGCATTACTAGTTGGGGTTATAGTGATGTTAGATAACTAAAGTTCATTCTTCATTTATATAGCCATAACTAAATCCAGATAGAGTTCTTTTCTTTGCCTCATCATCCTATTATTTTTCCAATAGAGTGCCATTTAGTATTTTCTTTATATAAGGTTATTCATGGAAGAATATACAGTTTTATCAGGCTGTTACTGTTCAGCATGTTTCTATCCAAGGCACACATGCTTCCCCTGAGATGACCAACTACTCATCCTGAGATCAATGTACCATTACTTCTGGGTCATTAACTTTATTGTATAAGATAGTTTACTTCCTGTATAATTGGATAAAGCTATTATCTAAGTGAGGAGTAAGCGGGAGATGGGCATATATTACATTGTCATTCTTGCCAAAAAAGTAGACCAAAGCTTTCTCCAGCTTTCTTACGTTTATACAGTGTTCATCTGATTAGACCGTAACAGGAGCTAGTGGAAATACCATGAAGTCATGAATATCTGGCCTTTGTACAGCAGAAGATGGACTATTTCATAAAGCATTTGAGAGCAACTGACTTAAGTGTTACCATCAACCTGGAAAGAACTGTTTAAGTGATTACCTTGGTAATTATGTGTTAGACTAGTTTTAAACAATTTATCAATTTTCTATTCTGCTCTATACTGGCTTATAATTTAGAAACACTAAATACCAATATCATAATACTAGAAAAATAATTTCTAATACTTATGATGAAGTTCTTATGCTTCCAGTGTCTTTTTACTATTTTATTTAATTTAAGTCTAAATGGCACAAAATCAGTAGAAAGTAAGATATAACCCTCAGGTATTTAACATAAGTGAGCTTTTTAAAATTAAAATTTATTTCCAAGGAATCCAGTTGGTCAGCATAGGAAGTAGTACAGCAAAGGCAGTGTTAATGCCCTGTTAGTGAAGGCCAGGAATCTGGATTGGACTTTCAACTCCCAGGCAGGAAACCATATTTTGCTCTTTTATATTCCTAGTGTATAGTCCTATGCACATAAAATGTGGCCAATACAAGTTTGTTTAACAGCGATTGCATCATTGATGAAATAAATATGCCTGGAGAGCAAATAAAGGCACTGTATCCTTTGCCTTGAAACTGTAAGTAGCACACATGTCTATGGTTTTACAGCATAATTGTGCTGTTTACCTTGACAGGAGATTAGGGAATGTGTTTTAGGCTGCAGTGTTAGACTCTGCACTCATTCATGAAGAAAGTTACCACATATGCATCTTGCTCTCTTCTCTCTTGTGTACATGCTCATTTCAAAGCTGTTTCCAAATCGCTAGCCTTCTTACATCTCTGGATTCTTTGTTTACTCCTGTAACATAAGAAAGATTTACATATCATTTTGAGAGACTTGCTTTTCTAGTTGGTTTCCTTTGTTTGCTTGGTATCTGCTCTTTTGTTTACCCAGTATACTTTCCACAGCATCTCAGCACCTTGCTGTGCTCATATCCTTGGGATATCAGAAATGCTTGTGTGCAGTTTGTTGAAGGTCTGAAGAACCTTGAAAATGTAGCTTTCCTCAAAAGGTTTCAAATTTTGCTTACTTCTAATTGTAACTGCTAGTAAAAATTAAAAGCCTACTGGAAAGGAAAACAGATACTTCAGTATCTTGGTGGGAATGAATGTCTCTTTCAGGGTTTTTTATTCTCTTGAATGTTCAGTGTTAGGAAGACATAGCCATCATCTTGGCATTGATCTCTCTAATGCATCTTTACGTTAGTTGCTGCTTAAATTCCTGGATAAACCTGGAAAGCATTTGAATGTCTTAGAAAACTTGACAACTTTATAGTGTATGAAAAACATTGTAATATTTTTCTTTTATGTATTTATTCTAACTAACTCTATGCTGAGGAATGTAAAATATGGTAACAAAATATAAAGAAAGTAATTTGTTTTAGTAGGACTGTCTTTTCCTATCTTCCCTTTCCTTGAGATGCATGTCTTTTCGTCCCTTAATTTGTATATTACTTGTTAGACATCTCAGCTAAGAAAAAGAACAAGCTTGTTTTTAGCAGACAGAATACTTTTAAAATATTTGATATCATTTGATCTCCATGTTCTGTGATGTATTACCTGAAATTATGGAGGTGAAGAAGCCAGGCTTCTAGTGACTTGATTTACATCACATAACAAGTGGTAGAAATGGACTTTGAGGAGAATCTGTTCCCAAACATAAAATAGTGGTTAGTACATGCTCATTTTGAGTTGTGTGTGTGTGTGTGTGTGTGTGTGTGTGTTTTGTATATTCTTACTGGTGCTGGTATATGTAGATCAGAGATTGACATCCAGTGCCTTTTGTTTTATGATACATGGTCTCTGAGAGATACAGAGCTCAGAGATCACCATCTTGGCAAGGTTGACTGCCAACATTTGTCTGCCTTCATCCCCAGGCCTGGGGTCACAGCCAGATCCTGGCACATCTGACTTTTGCATGGGTGCTGGGACTCTGAACTCAGTTCCTCATGCAGCAAGCACTTTATCTCATGCTCTCTATCAAGCCCTAATTTTTATTTTATTTTTTTAATCCATAATTTTTATTTAGTAAGTCTTGTTAAACTATTCTGGTAGTACTCAAAATCAGATGATGCCTGGAGCTTTTTTTAAAAGATTTTGTATCAAAATATTTGCTGTTATTCTAGTTGCTAAATTTTACAGAATAAATATTTCAATTATTTGCAGCCCACCTGATCTAAGCAGAACATTCTTTCTATCAGACATGGTAAAAGAGAGTGGAAAAAAAAAGCCCTATTGATGTTGGTGTTGGTAACAACAAAAGTGCTCTCAGCTCCCTCCCCCTTTTCTTCAATTGCCATCTTTGTGTAGGACTTCCTCACAGTCCAGGCATTCTTTCCCTCAGAATGCATGGGGCTGACAAAGGATACAGTGTTAAAGTTTTCTTGCCTGTGCTGACTCTCTCTCCAGGCTCCCAGTTTTGGGTGGAGAAAGAGGTCTAAGTTTGGATCACTGGGTGCCAGCAGGACATAGCTAGAGCTGTTCCCAGGTATCAGACATGAATATCCTTTCTAAGTTTGGAAGATTATCATACCATCAGAATGAAGCCTCAGAGAAGACAGAGGCAGAACTGCACCACCCAATCTTCAGTTAGTCTTTTATTGGTTCAGAGTTATTTGAGGGTTTACATGATCTAAAATTAATAGGATTCTTCTGTTTGCTTTTGGATAGAGAGTGGGACATCAATTATTCAGTAATGATCTCTAAAAAGTTGAAGAACTACTTAGATTCCTATACTGTCCATGACTTTTCAGCATCCATCAGTATTACCTAAAAATACTGAAATTGTTGTACTTTTAGATCACTACTTTAGATATATTCTTTAACTCTCATTGTACCCAGTCTCCTGTCACAGAGCCCAGGTACTACTGTACTCCTCCATGCTGAACAACACTAGATAAAGTAGGTATACTAGTAAGAGGACAGCATAGAAAGGAGTTTGGCAGATAGAAACCAAATCATTACATAGTTATGTGAGTTATGTGGTAGCCATTAAAGAAGGCAGATATTTTAACATATAGCAATGATTATTATAAACAAATAAATATTTTCCTGTAAAAAATTTAAGGATGCTTACTTAACACTTCAAGGAGATGATATGATTACTTTTATTTTGTGTTTTTTCCCAAAATGTTCATATTCAGAGAGAGAGAGAGAGAGAGAGAGAGAGAGAGAGAGAGAGAGAAGAGAGAGAGAGGGAGAGAGAGGTTAGCACAGATCTGGCAATTAAATTGTGTAGACATGAAATTATTTATCCACATATAGTAGGGTAGCATCTAATATCTGTGTTACTATGTTCATGTAGAACATTTGGTGCATTGTTTTGATCATTGGCTTTCATTTCTAGATTGAAGAGTTATTCCCTTGGGGGTTTGATTCCCAGAACCCTTAGGTATGAGTATCAGTCTTAGACATTGTGATGTTTGAAGCCAAGCATCTTTGGTCTATGCCTGCCATGCCACCTGGTGGTGTAGAGTGTTGTACTGACATCTGAATATAAAGGAATGGTTAGAATTTCTAAATTCATATTTTGCATGAAATGGAATATATATTCTATGCATATGTGCATAAATATTCACAATGCATACAAGTAACATTGTTTTGAGTTTAAAAAGTAATTAAAATGTATCAAATGTAAAATTAACCTAATTGCAAAATAAATGTAATGAGAAAAATTGAACCATGCAAACATTAAATTATATTATAAAATAGCAATAAATTTCAGAATTATCAGGGATGACAGATAAGTAGAACAGAGCAGAATTTAGAAAGCAAGATGGTGATAGTTTGAATCATTGAGGAGATGAAATAGGTAATACATTGTCCTGGGCAAGCAGACTAATGGGATGATTAAAAATAACGATGGAGGCAGGCATGATGGTGCATGTGGGAGGCTAAGACGTGGAGATTGCTGTGGATTGAGGGTAGACATAGCTGCATGACTAGTTTCAGAGTTACAGGAACTACATAGCAAGATTGTGCCTCAAAGCAAAAAGCAGGAGGAGGGGGGATGGGATGGGGTTTCTGGGGTGGGGGGAGAAATTGGGAAAGGGGATCACATTTGAAATGTAAATAAATGAAATATCAAAAAAAAGAAAGAAAGAAAGAAAGAAAGAAAGAAAGAAAGAAAGAAAGAAAGAAAGAAAGGAAGGAAGAAAGGAAGAAGCAAAACTGACTATAGAACTCAGTCTTATTATTCTAGATCCATGGAAAATCTCTTAAGTTCTAGATGGATGGGAAGTTAATACACTAAAGAACTCACACTGCTGAATTACCGAGAGAAAATACTACTTGAGTTTTAATCTTACAGTGGGAAAGACTGCTGGGATACCCAGAGGCCACTTAGATTGTACTCTTTCTGAAAAAGAAAAAAAAAAAAAAAGAAATTGAAAGAGAATTTCAAAACTGTAACACTAAGTAAGTGAACATTAAAGTCATTTCTTTAAATGTTTAAAGTTAAATGGATTGCATTGTTGGGTCTTAGCATTTCATAGAATGCTTGTAGATGATATGAACATTTTGAGTTTGTGTTCCTCTGAAATAAGGTGAAACATTTTCCTGGAATGTTTGTGCAATTTAACATTCCTTGGGGCCAGTTTTCCCAAGTCATTTATGTATATTTCTGTTTATTTGGTTTTCGTACTATCCCTGTATAATATGTTCTAAATTCCTTCTAGTTTATTGCTTCACCTCTTGTATTTTCTGTGGGGTATTTGATCTTTAGTGAGCTCCACCTGTTTCTTTTGTGACAGCTGTTGTCTCTGACTCAGGAAGACCATTCCAGGTTATGACCAACAGATTCTTTTGTGTCTACAGATAAATCATCTGTTTAATTCAGTTTAACCTTTTTTTATCCTTCAATGATTCATGATGTGTGAGAGTATAGAAACTCATATTTTCCCTAGACCTATAGTTTTATATCTCCCTTAATCTCTAATGAAAAATCTCCAGCTCATAGCTGACAACAGTGTGTCTCCATCAGCCATCTTCATTGCTCTGTCCTATTTGCTAACATAAAGAGACATAATTGCTCTAGGCTCTGGAGACACATTATACTTAGAAAAGTATACTGGCTGTGCTTTTCCAAAGTTATTAGGCTTTTTGTTTATTTTTATTTTTTAAATGAGTTTGTGTGGTACACTATTTGTCCATGTGTGTGCAGGTATGTGTGCAATAAACATGCATGCACTTACAGACAAATCATGCCTCAATTTATATTTTGAGACTTGGTCTTTGTTGACTTTAATACATAAGCAGCTAGGATATACCCAGAGTCATTCTTTATATACCGCCCCAACCCTGGGATCTTAGTGGATCAGTGCCCAGCTATGGATCTGAATTTATGTCCTCATGTTTGCACAGCAAGAGGTTTCTCAATCCACATCTCCCCAGTCTCTTATTTTGTTTTCTGAAGTTTTAACATTCTTTTAATATTTTATAAATTCTCTCTGAAAATGTACTAATACACAAAATTTAATTTTTATAAAAATTAGCATCATTCTAACATTAATATTTACTTCTCAGGCATGTTATTACTCTTTTAGTCAGATATTTTTGTCACTTATTAAAGTTTCCATGTTTTCTTCAAGTGGTTTTTATACATTTCAGTTTAGTTTCTCTTATATATTATTGATATTGTACTGCAAATGAATCAATTTTTGTTGTTAATTTGGTATTTTCTTAGAGGAAGAAAAGAAGTTTCTGAGTATTTCATATTTTAGAATAATAAATTTTGCAGTCAGTTTTTTAAATAATTTTTATTAGATATTTTCTTAATTTACATTTCAAATACTATCCTGAAAGTTCATATTGCACATGTTATTCTGAAATTAATTTTCTTAAAGAACCTTCACAGAATCATTTAATCATATCATTGATGAATTCGTATATTCTAGAAGATACTGTCAGGGTATACATAGAAGAGGTATTAGCTAGAGCTTCCCAACCCATTGGAGATAAAGACACCTTTTTTCTTTTTCATGAAATCCCAGTTTGTCTCTGCTGTGGCTTGGTGGCCTTAACCTCCCTGCCAATTTTTTTTTTTATTATTTTCTATTAGATATTTTCTTAATTTACATTTCAAATGCTATCCTAAATGGTCCCTCCCCCCTTTCCCTGCCCTGTTGCCCTGCCAACCCACTCCCACTTCTTGGCCCTGGCATTCCCAGGGCAATTGGGGTATATAAAGATTGCAATACCAAGGGGCCTCTCCTCCCAGTGGTGGCTGACTTGGCCATCTTCTGCTACATGTGGAGCTAGAGACACAAGTTCTGGGGGTTCTGGTTAGTTCATATTGTTGTTCCTCTTCTAGGGTTGCAGACCCCTTCAGCTCCTGGGGTTCTAGCTCTAGCTTCTCCATTGTGGGCCCTGTGTTCCATCATATAGATGATTATGAGCATCCACTTCTGTACGAGACAGCTATATCAGGGTCCCTTAAGTAGACACTAGCTGTCCTATGCAATAGTGTCTGAGTTTAATGACTGATTATGAGATGGATCCCCCTGGTGGGGTAGTCTCTGTATGGTCAGTCCATCCTTTCGTCTTAGCTCTAAACTTTGTCTCTGTAAATCCTTTCATGGGTATTTTGTTTCCTATTCAAAGAAGGAATGAAGTATCCACTCTCTGGTCTTCCTCCTTGATTTTCTTGTGTTTTGCAAATTGTATCTTGGGTATTCTAAGTTTCTGGGCTAATATCCATTTATCAGTGAGCGCATATCCAATGACTTCTTTTGTGATTGGGTTACCTCACTAAGAATTATATCCTCCAGATACATCCATTTGCCCAAGAATTTCATAAATTCATTTTTTAAATAGCATAATAGTACTCCATTGTGTAAATGTACCACATTTTCTGTATCCATTCCTCTGTTGAGGGACATCTGGGTTCTTTCCAGCTTCTGGCTATTATAAATAAGGCTGCTATGAACACAGTGGAACATGTGTCCTTTTTACCAGTTGGAACATCTTCTGGGTATATGTCCAGGAGAGGTATTGTAGGATCTTTGGGTAGTACTATGTCCAATTTTCTGAGAAAATGCCAGACTGACTTCCAGAGTCGTTATACAAGCTTGCAATCCCACCAGCAATGGAGGAGTGTTCCTCTTTCTCCACATCCTCGCCAGCATCTGCTGTCACCTGAATTTTTGATCTTAGCCATTCTTACTGGTGTGAGGTGGAATCTCAGTGTTGTTTTGATTTGCATTTCCTTGATGATTAAGGATGTTGAACATTTTTTTCAGATGTTTCTCAGCCATTCGGAATTCCTCAGTTGAGAATTCTTTGTTTAGCTCTATACCCCATTTTTAATGGGGTTATTCGTTTTTCTGGAGTCCAGCTTCTTTAGCTCTTTGTAGATGTTGAATATTAGTCCCCTATCAGATTTAGGATTGGTAAAAATCCTTTCCTAATCTGTTGGTGGCCTTTTTGTCTTGCTGACTGTGTCTTTTGCCTTACAGAAGCTTTGCAATTTTATAAGGTCCCATTTGTCAATTCTTGATCTTTCCTGCCACTTCTAACTCAAATGTGTTTCCTGTGTATATTTCTAACCAAATCCAAGTCTCAGTCCCTTCAGTGTCCCCATTGTTCATCTGTCAAGGCAATATTCTGTGCACTTGTGGGGATCAGAAGCAATGGGAAAATGAGGGTTCCATCAAGTTGAAGCCAGGTGTCTACTCATTCCCCATCTTTTCTCAGGACATTCTTTTTACTGCTTTTCCCTCCAACCCAGTTTAGATATCACATTTAAGCCACATTGTCCCTTCTAAGCCAAGGGAACTACTACTGAAATGCAGACTACTTTTCCTGTAGGTTGTAGCTAATCATATGAATACAACCTGTTCTACTTCCTTGCCTATTAGTAAAGACTAACGAAATACATCCCTATTATGATTAATAATTGTGGTAGGAATAGGGATAAAAAGATACTTTGTGTGTGTTTCTTTTTTTATTATCCCTGGTCCTGGTTTCCCCTCCGAAAACCCCCATCCCATCACCCTCTCTGCATCTATGAGGGTGTTCCCCTACCCATCGACCCACCTCCACTTCTCAGAACTGGAATTCCCCTATACTGAGGCATCAAGCCTTCACAGTACTAAGGGCCTCTCCTCCCATTGATGTCCAACAAGGCTATCTGCTACATATGTGGCTGGAGCCATGGGTTCCTCTATGTGTACTCTTTGGTTGGTTTAGTTCCTGGGAGCTCTGGAGGTACTGGTTAGTTCATATTGTTTATCTTCCTATGGGGCTGCAAACCCCTTCACCTACTTCGGTCCTTTCTCTAACTCCTACATTGGGGAGCCCCACCTCTGTATTGGTCAGACTCTGGCAGAGCCTCTCAGGACAGCTATATCACGCTCCTGTCAGCATGAACTTTTTGGCATCCACAATAGTGTCTGGGTTGGTGACTATATATGGGATGGATCCCCAAGTGGGGCAATTTCTGGATGGCCTCCTTCAGCCTCTGCTCCACACTTCATCTCTGTATCTCCTCCCATGGGTATTTTGTTCCACCTTCTGAGAAGGACCGAAGCATCCACACTTTGGTCTTCGTTCCTTTTGAGCTTCATTTGCTCTGTGAATTGTATCTTGGGTATTCTGAGCTCTTGGGCTAATATCAACTTAACAGTGAGTACATACCATGTGTGTTCTTTTGTGATTGGGTTACCTCACTCAGATGATATTTTCTGGTTCCATCTATTTGCCTAAGAGTTTCACGAAGTCATTGTTTTTAATAGTTGAGGGGTGTGTGTGTGTGTGTGTGTGTGTGTGTGTGTGTGTGTTTCATTTCACTTCTTGCCAAATAAAAACTGGAGAAGTGTTTTTTAAAAACTTAATTAAATGAAAGTTTACTAAAACTCTGGGATGTTTCAGATCTTTGTGAAAGAGATGACATCATTTCTGTGAAGCTCCCTGCATCTGAATAAACTTTTTCCAAATAGCATTGATCCTAAAATTGAGTGGTAGGTTGTAACTACATGAAGGCAAGACAAGGAAAAGGTGCCACGTTTCCTACATTCTCTACAAAGCATTTGTACATGTCTCAGATATTTCTGCCTCAGAACTGTACATAAAATTTAAATTGTGAGTAGATTTGCTTCTTGTTCTTACTTAGAATCTAGAGATGTGATGCTTAAGTTTTCATCATGTAAAATAAGGCTGGGTAAATATAACAAAATGTTAGTTTTAATCTAAAGTTGAGGTAGGCTCTGTTTCTTTTATACAATTGTAAATCAAGATTCCTAGAAAATAATGCTAAGGTAGGTTTCTACCCAACAATCAAAGTGTGCTTACTTCACTGGCTACAAGGCTCTACCATTCACTCTCCCTCTTATAGGGTTTTGACTCTCTAATTCATTTGGGATATAAACTGCATTACTTCCCTTCCTTCTCTAGGAATGAAATGTCATAAAGCACCTTTATACAAGTATCATTAAATAAAGAAAAATGTGTGTCTCATGTTCTCTTTATATAGGCAAGCTGATCTATGATGCCAGTGTGACATGATTTTTTTTTTTTTTTTTTGAGACAGCATTTTTCTGTGTAGCCCTGGCTGTCCTGGAACTCACTCTGTATACTAGGCTGGCCTCAAACTAGAAATCTACCTGCCTCTACCTCCCAAGTGCTAGGACAAAAGGCGTGTGCCACCACTGCTCAGCTGTGTGACATGATTCTTACAGTGTAGTACTCCTTGGCTGTGGGTTAGTGTGTTCTAAAAAGTGATGTAAAACTGCAAAACTACAGCAACACAAGACAGCAACCCAATGATACTGAACAGAAAGGAGGGTCTACATAGTGGCATTGACAGGAGGCTCTAGACCACAAACACTACTACAAAACTGAGCCCCACCCTGTTGTGATGACACCAATGACATACCATTCAGTAGACAGCAGAGTTGTCCTTAAGGGAGTTTTGTGTCCTCAAATGTTGCTGGACCCATTACTGTTCACACAGTAAACAGCCTCTACAACCTTGAGAAAGATTCATTCAAGACTGAAAGACTTGCATTAACCTAAAACTTGTGCTTACAGAACATAACTAACAGGAGTGCTACCCATGGAAGGAACTGCTTTCATTTTTGTGCATATCAACCACCCCAGGCAAAGTTTGAAAAGACTCACTGAGGAGTATAGCTAGAAAGGCTGGCACGTAGTCATTTGAATGTTTTGCTTATATTCTCACATTTCTAACCAGGGAGAGATTATTAAAATGTTCTGATCTTTGGGGTTTGATCCTCTTAGCTATTGTTTTGTTGTTGTTGTTGTTGATGATGATGTTGTAGTTTTTTGAGTTGATATTTAGTGAAGAGGAGGAAGGAGGCAAGAGAGACAGAGATTATGAGTGTTTTTCTTACATGTATGTATGCAGTCTATACATACTTGTTATAGATCAAAAGGATTGCCGTAGTCCTAGAAACTATAGTTACAGTTGCATGTGTGTATTGGAAACAACTCAAGTCTGTTGCAAGAGTGGTAAGTGTCCATAATCCATAATAGCTGAAAAACTTCTGTCTCCTGACATAAACCTTTTAAACCAGTGTGTAGTTTTTTAGAGGAAAATTCCATGTGTTGTTCATACTTTGTTGTTTTTTGTATAAGGAAATTATATGAAACTTTTCAAAGTACATTTTTGATGGCACTGACTTGTATTGGTCTTCATAAAATTGTTTTCCATATTTTTGTTGCAGGATCTGCAGAGGTGGGTAAATGGTGCTCAGGAACATGGCTTTGTCCTGGTGTCTTTTGGAGCTGGTGTCAAGTATCTGTCAGAAGACATTGCCAACAAACTGGCAGGAGCTCTGGGGAGATTGCCTCAAAAAGTGATTTGGAGGTAAGGTCATGATAATTCAGATTAGATTTTACTGTTGAAATCCAATATCTCCCTATTTAGTCTTCATACCCTTGTAGAGCCTGGCACCTTGATTCACTGCAGAAGTTTTACTGTGTTTCTCCTGCATTGAAATCCAAAACTTATACATAAAGGTCTATAGTTGATAAGATAACTGTATAGAATATATTCAGAATATACTGAGGAATGAGATAGTCTATGTTGGACTCAGTTTTATGTTTCCTCCAGCTAAAACTTCCATTTTTCCTTGTTTTCAAAATTTAGTTGTAATTTCAAGCCTGTCTATATATTTTTTTCAAATCATTTTGGAATAAGGTAGTTAATGATGGATGAGTAAATGACTTAAATACTTCATTAATCCAAGTACTTTGTACTCTACCTTTAATGTCTCGCCTCTATTAATATTTCCGGACTCTTAATCTGAGAGACTGAGCTTCTAAAATTCTCAGTTCCTTACCAGCTAATTAATATTGGTTAAGATAAACTCTGAGGTACATTCCAGCTTTCACTGAAGGCCCTGCAGCGTGGAATCAAGCCTGCACACTTCATTGAGCATGCATTTATTTGCAGTCCTGGAGCTCTGTTATATTAGAGAATACAACTTCACAAACAGGAAAAAGGATCTCCAAGATATTATATATACTTTGAATTGTCTAGGCTTTATAACACTGTGTAAGTCTGGGCTAGGAAATGGGTATTGACTAAACAGAGCTTTCCCCTTCTTACTTTAGTTCCATTGGGATTTCTCTGTCAGGCTTGTTAATTCAGAACATCCTTGTATCCTTGTATCTTATTGAGGACTTTTGTCACCTTCATAGTTGTGAGGCACATTTGAGGTTCACCACATAGGAAAAGCTTAACTATATGCTTTGCTCTGCCAATCTCTGTGGACCCAAGGCAATGAAGCATACTTTCTGCTACCTTTCAGTATTAGCATTGGCTTGCAATACTTGTATAGAATTAAATTTAGCAAATATTCATTTGGGTCCCCACATCTAGAATAATAAATAGACTTTATGAGAAAATTATCTTACCTGTTTATATGTAGCATATTTTTATTGATACTAAACCAAAATTTTACTCAGAAGAATATCAGTAACTTATCATATAACACTCATCAAGTCTACAAAATTAACGTGTGTTATAACGCTTCATTTCTGAAAGACTCATTGTCTGGTATCTATTTTAGGTTTTCTGGAAGCAAACCAAAGAACCTAGGAAACAACACTAAGCTCATAGAGTGGCTGCCTCAAAACGACCTGCTTGGTAAGTCAGCAGCTTCACTTACCTGACTGATATGTGCACATGATATTGGTATAGGAGTGGTTTGGAAAGTGTGTGTGGTATGATTCTTACTAGTATTTAATTCTCAAAATTCAGCCTACTGATTCAGAATTTTGTTTGTTGTAAAATCATTTGTAAAATTTAGCTCCTGAAATCTATAATGAAATATTTTAAACAATCACCCAATTTTAATGTCCATAAAAAATAAATTAAATTGTGCAAGCTAGTAGCAATATATAAAGCTATATCTGATTAGGTTAGTTGATAACACCAGTTAAATTAAAAACAAACAATAACTGATGTTATATTCATTTACAGATGTATCTAAATCTTAGATAATTTGGGAGTTATTCAGTTATCTGAAAAAAAAAGCAGAAAATTAGGGAAATATTTAAGTTTAATTTGATCATTTTCCTTAATTATTCCTAAATTACTAGGTAGCTTTGATAAAGAAACATTTGTTTTAAATTTTATTTGTTGTGATTTTGGTCTTGAACACAAAATTAAAATAATATTGATTACATGCTTATCTTTTAAGTTATGCCTAAATATAAGTTATTTTTCTTTGAGTACAGACAATAAAAATCAAACTTTTTATTTATTAAATTTATTCATTAAATGCCATGTCGACCCTTTCTGTGTAATAAAGAAATGATAAGAAAGGTGTTGACCTGAGCAGTATTGACTCACACTTATGCATAATTAATACTAAATATTAAATAAAATGACTTATTTTAAAATGATCTTAAAATACTAATAACAACCTTAAAATACTTTAAACTTATTTTAAAATATACTTTCTAGATGCTACAATGGTCTCAAGAGCAAGACACTTTTTTTATTTATTATTATTATTATTGTTTTATTTTAAAGCAGTTTAGTACTTGCACTCAACTATATAGCTCCGAAGTCTTGCCTCTAGTTCCCTAGTGCTGGAATCATAGTTGTATGCCACCAAATAGTTAAAAAATTGGGGTGTGTATTCTGTCACTGAGGATTGAGTACAGGACCTCACATGATTGGCAAGCACTCTCCCATTGCCATCTCCACTCCCATATCCAGCTATTTCAAATTTTCACTGTAAAATGATGAAAAACTTTTATATATAATTCCTCTCTATCTAACTCATTTAAAAATCTAATGAATGAAACAGCAAAATTGAACACAATATTTTCACTTTCCTTTCCTTCTTTTCCTTCTCTTTTCTATGTCTTTGTTATTGTGGCTTTAGAATCCATATAAGGTAGGAATTAGCAAGAAAACAAAATCCATAGCAAAGTTAACCATTAGCTAGCTCAGTGCAGCAGTACGACGCTTTTACCTAGGAACATCTGACCTTTACATGTGGACCGAGAGCAAGTGCAGCTGTTTAATGTCCTACAAGAAAGACCTCCTCAAGGTTCCTTAGGTTCTCCTTATCTAGGTGTTCTGACTTTTCCAAGAAAAGTCCTTTCACAGTACTCTGAGCGACACCTCTGCAGGTGCTACGATGAGTCCTGTAGCCAAAGACTCATTCAGGACTAGAAGTAGGCTAAACTGCTGACTTCTTCCTTCATTCAGGACTAGAAGTAGGCTAAACTGCTGTCTTCTTCCTTCATTCAGGACTAGAAGTAGGCTAAACTGCTATCTTCTTCCTTCATTCAGGACTAGAAGTAGGCTAAACTGCTATCTTCTTCCTTCATTCAGGACTAGAAGTAGGCTAAACTGCTGTCTTCTTCCTTCAGCCTTAGTCCACATTTTATTCATATACCAGCTCGACTTGTTTTTTCTTTTTTCAATGCTGGACTTTGTAGAACAGGTTTTGTTCAAATAAGAATCCTGCTACCAAGACTACTTTTAAATCTAATCCTTATTTAGTCTGAGGTAAAGGCTAGGCACTCTCTATATAGCACTAGGAGAGACAAAGGCACTGAGAGTCTATTAGTATGGGAATTTTTACAGTTTTGTACTTGGTAAGTGTATTTAATAGGTTTGAATTTCTGCATCCTTATAGAATTTATTTACTGGCCAACAACACATTTTCTAAGCATACTTTTCTTCTTTTACTTCATATGCAAATTTTCATCTCTGTAACGAAACACAGCCCCATTTACTAGAAGGAATTCCTCATTAAAATTTTGACCAGCTAACCTTTCCATTCCTATGACAGCTAAACATTACAATACTACATCTCTTATAGTTGTTGTCCTGACTTTCTGCTTATGTTTAGCAATTAAAGTGTGTGTTGCTAGTCATGTGAAATCTGTGCTTTAAAGAATGTCTTATATTTCATGATTAATGCTATATGTTTAAATTACCTAAAATTACTTTCAGTTGATATATGTAACAATCATTTTAATTGGTATAAAGAATGTATCAATGAAATGACCTCTTTAAAAATTCACTTACTAAAATGTAACTTACTATTTTGTTGGTCTTGTAAGTAGTTCTGGATAATTCTAGAGTAATAATGTAAGTTGTTTCCTTTTTATCTTTTAGGTCATTCAAACATCAGAGCCTTCCTAAGCCATGGTGGTTTGAACAGTATATTTGAAACTATGTATCATGGTGTCCCTGTAGTGGGAATCCCACTTTTTGGAGACCATTATGATACTATGACTAGAGTACAGGCAAAAGGCATGGGGATCTTGTTAGAATGGAATACAGTTACTGAAGGAGAGCTGTATGATGCACTTGTGAAAGTTATCAATAATCCCAGGTAAGATTTCAACTCATAGAAGGCAGAGAGATGATAGTATGTATATATCACATTTGTCCACATACATGCTTACATTTAATTACACAGCATATTGGCAGTAAGTTTTCTGTAATTCCACCATGGAGAGATATATCTCTCATATCCTTGTTATTTCTTATATATGTTTTCCTAAAATTTGAAGTTAAATGTAACAGTCATTTAGCCATCCATGATTGTGACCTTGAGGTTTTTGCCACCTAGATTTGTCAGACAGAGAAACAAAGGTGGGAACAATCTCTGGGGTGTCAGATTTTGTATCTGTTATTACCTTTGATACCCATTGCACTAGTTACATCTGTCATAGCGGTGACAAAGTCCTTAACAAGATGTGACATGGAAGAGGAAGGATTTTGGCCCTTGGTTTAAAAGTATAACCTGGTGCCAGTGACAAAGGCCTGATGGCAGGAGTGCCTACAGCTGTGGGTATGGGAGCTTCCTCACATCTTGATAGGAAAGCAGACTGGAAATAGTGCCACCGTTCTGACTTTCTGCTTTTTCCTCATCCCAAGTCCCCAACTGTTCTCACACACATACACAGAAATATGTTTCTCCAGGAATTCTAACTCCATCCAAATTGACAGTGCTGATCAGCCATCACTGACTGCTGCCTTGTATCAGAGGTTTGGCTGTTACTGTAGAAACGAGGCAATTGAAGCTCACAGAACATCAGTAGTTTGCCTACAGACACACAGCTATTCCAACACGAACAGAAGACAGACCTATCTGATTCCTCCTCAGCACTCCCCATCCTGCCTGGCTTTCCCAGCACGAGCTGTGGCTGAGATGGATTTGCTCATGTGAATGATGAATCAGAATCTTTATTTTGCCTTTTAAATTCTTAATGTGTCCTGAGTTAACCCACTTCACAAGTGAGTCTCAGTGGGCAGCTGGCCTGGGTACTTTTAAACAAAGCAGCGATTTTCTTCATTTAAAGGCATGATGTTTAGTTTATCATGTTCTTCAAATGATATTAAATGACTGAAGAGAGTAATCTAATTTCTCCTTATATCTAGGTGATGTGGCTGAACACTGTGCTGACAGCCATTGCTATATTATAAGAAATGCTGATGGAAAAATGGTTTCTTAGATAAACAGTGAAGCTTACTTATGAAATTTTGGAATCATCCAAGGTTCATTATTCTGCCTTTTGTAGGCTTGAAGATGGCCCTCATCTATCAGACAGTGTCTTAGACACAAATGTGGCATGTGGAACAGTGTGTTCTGTGCTTCAGGCACCTGCATACTACCCCTTCTATAATATTTATTTTGAGACATGACTGTTCTTAGAAAAATATTTTTCCATAGGCCTTCAAAATCTAAAGGAAGGATTTGAGGTAGTAAAGGTGGAGAGCTACTAACTTTGGGTCATTATATAAGAACATTTACGAAAAGTAGTTCAGCATGGTAATTTGTGTGTTTGTTCTGATTGTGGAACTAGAGATTGAGCCCAGGGGCTTGCACATGCCAGGCAAGCACTCTTCCATGAGTTTAGCAGTGTTCTCTGAGGTGTGAGCCAGCATGAATTAGAGAAGGATCAGGTTATACTCCTTACATAGCACTGAAATCCTAACTGCAGTCTTGAAGTACACTTGGATATGTTAATTGTGCCATTCCCTAAATGTCATTATATAAACTCAAGTAATCTTGCTAAACAAAGTATTTTTATGTTTGTTTGTTTGTTTGTTTGGTTGGTTGGTTGGTTTTGGCTTTTTAAACCTAAAATGTACATGGTATTATTGTAGTCCTACTTCCTTTACTAGAGCATTGATTTTGCTTAGTGAAAACCTATTACCTTCTTATAAGTAAACCAATAAATGAAGATGAACTGATCCTTATAATACCACTAATCTAACTCATTGTCAGCTTTTACTGTTCAAATTTCTTTTTCATAAATTCATAAAATATAATGTAATTTAATTATAACCAAGAAGGAAAATGTGTAACTTTGCTTCATTTTTTTCTGTTTTAAGGAAAATCATATCCATATATCTTTTTAAAAATAAAATAGAATAAGAAATCTTTCACTTTCTTTTGGCAACAGACAGAAAGTGTGTTATATTGTAATGCAAAATGTGGGTTGGCTTATAAAGTTTGGGTAAAAATTTTAAGTCATGTTCATCAGGACTTGTTATAGAGGAGATAGTTATAGCAGAGTAAATGTGTCTTTAAAAGCTGTATCTTCTCATAGCATGGATATAGAAAAAGCCTACCAGTGATTATCTTGGCTTGCTACTGACGTCAGTCCTAGTTCCATTCCATTCATTTCTCTCAATTGTGACCATGTCTCTTACAGGCTAAATAGTTAAAGCTAAAGCTACATCATAACAGGAGCATCACATCAATTCATATAGAACTGTACACTGATGATTGTACTGTAGAGATACAATCATCAGATAGCTTGTTCTGCTCTCTGGATTCTCCTTTCTTCATATCCCATACTGTTATCACTATGGCTAGTGCTCTGCACCTTGGGATACTCCCTGTTCAGGACTGTCTGCCCTAGTCCTGCAGGTTGTGAGCATTGTAATTGCTTCTGACTTCTCTTTACTTACTTTCACATTGAATCCAGGATCTTAACCAACTCATTCCAAACTTTTTTTTTTCAACTTTTATTAAGTATTTTCTTCATTTACATTTCAAGTGTTATCCAGAAAGTTCCCTATACCCTCCCCCCTCCCGGCCCTGCTCCCCTACCCACCCGCTCCCACTTCTTGGCCCTGGCGTTCCCCTGTATTGGGGCATATAAAGTCTGCATGACCAAGGGGCCTCTCTTCCCAATGATGGCCAACTAGGCCATCCTCTTCTCTATATGCAGCTAGAGACATGAGCTCAGGGGGTAATAGTTAGTTCATGGTTATTCTTCCACCTATAGGGTTGAAGACCCCTTCAGCTCCTTGGGTACTTTCTCTAGCTCCTTCCTTGGGAACCCTGTGTTCCATCTAATAGCTGACTGTGAGCTTCCACCTCCATGTTTGCCAGGCATTGGTATAGTTTCCCCCAAGACAGCTATATCCGGGCCCTTTCAGCACTATCTTGCTGNATTGTGGGATGGATACCTGGCAGCCGCAGTCATTGGGTCCATCCTTTGGATTCAGCTTCACACATGGTCTCTGTAACTCTTTCAATGTGTGCTTTGTTCTTAATTCTAGGAAGGGGTGACGTGTCCACATTTTGATCTTCCTTCTTCTTGAGTTTCATGTGTTTAGTAAATTGTATCTTGGGTAGTCTAGGTTTCTGGGCTAATATCCAAATATCAGTGAGTACATGTTATGTGAGTTCTTTTGTGATTGGGTTACTTCACTCAGGATGATGGCCTCCAGATCCATACATTTGCCTAGGAATTTCATATATTTATTGTTTTTAATAGCTGAGTAGTACTCCATTGTGTAAATATACCAATTTTTTTGTATCCATTCCTCTGTTGAGGGACATCTGGGTTCTTTCCAGTTTCTGGCTATTATGAATAAGGCTGCTATGAACATATTGGAACATGTGTCCTTATTACCAGGTGGAATATCTTCTGGATATATGCCCAGTAGAGGTATTGCAGGATCTTCCAGTAGTACTATGTCTAATTTTCTGAGGAGCCGCCAGACTGATTTCCAGAGTGGTTGAACCAGCTTGCATTCCCACCAACAATGGAGGAGTGTTCCCCTTTCTCCACATCCACGCCAGCATCTGTTGTCACCTGAATTTTTGATCTTAGCCATTCTTACTGGTGTGAGGTGGAATCTCAGGGTTGTTTTGATCTGCATTTCCCTGATAATTAAGGATGTTGAACATTTTTTCAAGTGTTTCTCAGCCATTCGGTATTCCTCAGTTGAGAATTCTTTGTTTAACTACAGAGCAATCGTAACAAAAACTGCATGGTACTGGTACAGCAACAGACAGGTAGATCAATGGAATAGGATTGAAGACCCAGAAATGAATCCACACACCTATGGTCACCTAATCTTTGACAAGGAAGCTAAAACTATCCAGTGGATTTTTCTGTCGGAAAAGTTGTTTACCACGACCGTGTTGACCGTCGATAGTACATCTTCTGACCCTTAACTAGGTAAGAATAGAGGAACATGATTCCAGTTCAGATTCACCAACTTCCTGGAGGTGTATTTTGGTCTCTGTGACTTTGAATATCTCCTCTTTCACCGGAAAAGCCTCAATGATATGGGCACTGGGGAAAATTTCTGAACAAAACAGCAAAGGCTTGTGTTATAAGATCAACAATTGACAAATGGGACCTCATAAAGTTGCAAAGTTTCTGTAAGACAAAAGATACTGTCAACAGGACAAAAGGGCCACCAACAGATTGGGAAAGGATCTTTACCAATCCTAAATCAGATAGGGGACTGATATCCAATATATATATAAAGAACTCAAGAAGGTAGACACCAGAAAATCAAATATCCCCATTAAAAAGTGGGGCACAGAGTTAAACAAAGAATTCTCATTCCAACCTTTTTACTGTAACTTTGCCCTGCCCAGTCTGATTGGCCTTACTCTCATTTTGACTACTCCTATGGTCTTTGTCATGCACCTCTTACCATCAATATCTTCTTCTCTGGTAAACTAGCCATTTCTATGATAATGGCTGTTTGGTTCTATGACTTAAGCTCATAATTTGTTATTCAGTGTAGCCTTGAGCAGTTTGGCCAGATACCCTTGTACTACACACTGCTTGGGAATGATTTTATCCTTGGAATGCACCTCCTCTCCTTGCTTTCTGATTCTTTGATCTCCTCCTTTAGCATGCCAGGGCTTCACATGTGCCTACATTTGTCTTCCTTGGTAGGACCCCATGTAAGAGTCATATCTTCAGTGATATTTTCATTTTCTTGAAGTTGAACTTATTTCTTTTGTCTAAGCAGTAGACTATAGACATCTATCAGATTGTCTCACAAATGTTTAGTTCATTTATGCATTTAAAAGAATTCTCCAACATAGCATTTTAAATTAATTATTTGGAGATTTCATACATTTTAAATTAAAATTAAATGTTTACACCTTATATGTCACTTTAGCTGTCTTTCTTTCCAATCAGCCATGCAAAGAAGGGTTTATAATTATGTACATGCTTGCCAACATTCGTCTCTAGTACATACATCACATCATTCCTGCACCTCAACCCCTTTTCTTCTGTATAAAATAACATCCCCACACCATTAGTTATTATGGCTTTAAGTTCAAGAACTGAATGACATTATTATTTTAAGAACTAGTGGGAAAATTTTTCCTGCTTTTCTCTTATCCTTTTTGGTAGAATTTTAAAATGTCCCTTTTCTGAAGAGACACTTTGCTTAACAGCTTTTAGAAGCATCTGATGGAGAGAGTATATAATGTGGTGTGGAAAGAGCTGGGGTCAGAAAATATAAATCTGCCTCTCATCTGCGGAGTGCTTTCATGTCGCTAGGTTTGCTTGTTCTCACCAGCTTGAAATACATGGAGATGTTGTAAGTACTTAAAGCATTCAACCCAGTGCTTGGAGTTTCCTTACATGCTTAAAAAGGAATAGCAGTCATTTATCATATTTCTAAATTGAGATATATATCAATACAGAACCTGTGTATACATGATCATATCATGTTTGTCCCCACTGCAGTTATCGGCAGAGGGCTCAGAAGTTATCGGAAATTCACAAGGATCAACCCGGCCACCCTGTCAATCGGACTACCTATTGGATAGACTACATTCTTCGCCATGATGGAGCCCATCACCTCCGTTCTGCTGTCCATCAGATCTCTTTCTGTCAGTATTTCCTACTGGATATTGCCTTTGTGCTTCTGCTTGGTGCTATCTTGCTCTACTTCATATTGTCCTATGTGACAAAATTTATCTATAGAAAAATCAAAAGTCTATGGTCTAGAAATAAGCATAGCACAGTTAATGGACATTACCAAAATGGAATCCCCAATGGCAAATACAAAGGAAATGGTCATATTAAACATGAAAAGAAGGTAAAATGAGCCAACAGCCCAGGCTAAGGGATCAAGTTTGTAGCGCTATTCTTTAGTCTAACAGCTACTAAAAGTAAATGTCAGCAAACAATCCTAACATGCCCTCATCAGATCTTAGAAATGAAGTTCCATGGATAAAATGTCTAGAAAGAGCACAACCCTAAAAGCAAAAATGTATTTTATTCTAATACTGATGCAGAGAGTTGGCAGTGAACCATTTAGAAGCCTTAATTATTTAAATCAATTAAATGATGCGTCAGACCTTAGTTTGAAATGTTAATGTATGTGTTACAGGTGAGGGATGGTGTTTTTCTCTTGATAAGATGTGTGTATGTTTCCTACGTCTTTGAGTTTTAGCTTCTGTTTGTATTTAGCTTGTAACAGTATTTCAGAAACTGTTTCCTAAACTCAGTGTAAAGTGGCAAGTGAAAAGATGGAGGCACAATTTTTGTATTTTTGTTTATTATAGACATTTTTATTTTTTTCTTTTGTAAATGCTTTTTCTTACCAACTATAGACACTTGTGAAGGAAAACATGTAATGAAGTAGATGAGTGAAGAGGTTTTCACATTTTGCTAATATTTTTCTCCTATCAATGATTTTTCCTCTGGAAGAATTTTCTAATTAGGACAGAGCAACAAAGCTCTTACTTTCGTTCAAAGTACTGAAGATTATTGCTTAAATAGTACTTGGAAGCAGAGCCATGTGTAAATGCTTATTTGACTTGGATATTCCATGATTTGAGTTTTGAGTATTCGGGCATCACTTCTAAAGTTTTAACTTTAGAATAATCACCGTTCATTCCTTTTATTATCTGGGTCACAATATAGTATATAGATGCCAACGTATCATTCTTTCAAACAGAACATTTGCAATTCTCCTCCTTGGTGCCTGCTTTGGCTGCAGGAGTTTGAGGTTTGTCAGCAAATAAGACTTTACATGCTACCCAGAAATGACAGAAATTGTACCACCCATTTGTGCATTCCCTCCTCACTACATTAGCCCAACTCAGTAGCCTTTTTGGTCTTGTGCTTGACATGGGACAATGACAGTATCTATTTGGAATAGGGAGACAAGTCACAACTTTCTTAAATTCAGGACCTCAATATTGAACCACTTACTAAATGGCACTGTAAGCTTATTCTATGTCACTCTGTTTACTGAGCATTTGCACTGCACATGCGCTGTGTGTGCATTATTTATTTGTGGTTGGAAATCCCATATTTGACACTTGAGAGTAGAGAAATGAAATATTTACTTAACATCACTCACTAACATGGCAGAATTGTGAAAAATCTAGAATGCTGTAAATCCTTGTCATACACTGTGACATACAACTTTGTGACACTCCCACCAGGAGCCAGTCTCATATACTTAGGTTTAATATAAATAGTTTTTTGATGCACAATGCATACAGCGTACTGCTTTCTGAATACTTGAAATGGTATCTATACAAACCTGTTAGTTACACCTTTTCACAATCTCATCACAATGTTGCCGTTCAAAGAGGAAAATGATCAGGCAATGAATGGTGGGTGGTAACAGAGCATAGAGTGTATGAACAAGTTGATTTTATTTTGGCATTTGGTAAAGTTGACAATAGACACTAACTGGATGATAAAGCATAAGTTAATTTCCACTGTGATTTAAAAAAAAAGAAACTTAAAACAATAAACAAAGTTGAAAATAGAACAATGTTGTTGGAATAAAATTTTTATTCAGATTTTATTTCACGGTGTTATATAAAGGTATATTTACATTATAAATGTGTTTCTAAGGCCTCCCAACTTTTGTATGTATATATGAATGTGAAAACAATGTATTAAATGTGAGAACATATTTAATAAAAATTAAATGCAGGGATTTATCCTTTAAAGTACATCAACACGGATCTTTAAATTCTATCCCAGAATTAAGAATGTTAAGTACAACTCTTCTCATTGTTTCTTTGTTTTGTTTAGCATTTTGTTGTTCTTCTCTATAAGTCCCCTGCCCTGGACTCCCAGGAAGCTTACTAGCCTGTTTTAGTAAATAGGATGATTTAACATTATCTATACTTAGTCTAAATTCTCTAAGGAAGTAAAGTTTTCAAGAAGGCATTTATTCATTTACTTTTCAGAAAGAATCTCTGCAGCAGCAAGTGCTTCCATAGCTAGTTTATCAAATGAAAACTAGGATATTTTTTTTTCCTTCTAAATTGGTAATATGTAATATCTCATTAATAGTACAAGGCAAGAATTTTGATAGGATCTGATAAATCTTTGGAAAGAGCTTGTAGTAGTTGCAAGTAGTACTATATATAGTATTGAACTTGAAGAAAATAGATATTTCCCTCAAATCTCAGACTTTTACTAAATCCTAAATTACTACTGTTCATACTGGGGCCTTGGGTTGATCCAGAATATTTCATCCCCACATGTCTCACCAGAGAAGAACCAAAGTAAGTTGCAAAGTATCCTCAAGTAATAATTAAGTGTTTTATTGAAAGTATAACCAATTAATTTCTCTGCTGTAGTAATTAAACAAGTTCATAGATGTCACATTTAACAGTGTTTATCATTATCAATAATAATATGAAGGGGAAAACTCAAAATCTTACAAGTTGTAATGGAAAAATTATAGGAAATCTGATGTTAAAAATTTCCTCAATATAAGCCTTAAAAATGTTCTTGTTCTGCTTGCAAGACCACTTTACCCAGCTTTTAAAGAAGTATACTACTATCTGTAGATATGCTCTTTGTATTTTTGGCAGACTTAGATATTGTTTTCCTGACATATTTTAGTAAGAAGTTCTTGGAGTTCACACAGGTTATCTACACAGTTATCTAGCTGAAAACTCTCCAAACTGGTAGGTTTCCAGCTATTGGGGTGTTTGTGGGATAGACTTAGGGATGTTAGCAGTAAAAGGTAACACAAATCTGTAGATATGGAAACAAAAAGTCACATGACAGTGTTAACACATCTTCTCATTGGGGCCATTCAGATGGATTTTAAAGAATTCACATTATTGTCTGCAAATTTTCTGATAATATAAATAGTCTATAAAAGAAGAGTTCTTAATTAGAGTATAATCCAAGATTTGACTGATGAAAAATTATACTATGAGACCGGGAAAGGGGAAAACATTTGAAATGTAAATAAAGAAAATATCTAATTTTTAAAAAAGAAAAAAAAAGTAAGTTAATGAAAATAAGTCCAGTACCAACATTAGCCTTGTGGAATTACAATACTTCTGATTTACAGAGAAATTTCATGTATGAAGATTGTTTCATTTATGAACTATTATGGAATTTTCCACTGGCTTGTAGAGAATTAGCAGTATTATATTCCTACTTAGCAGGGGCTGGTGAGATGGCTCAGCGTGTAAGAGCACCCGACTGCTCTTCCTGAAGGTGATAAGTTCAAATCCCAGTAACCACATGGTGGCTTACAACCACCCGTAACAAGATCTGGCGCCCTCTTCTGGATTGCCTGAAGACAGCTACAGTGTACTTACATATAATATTCCTACTTAGCTTCTACTGTCACTTTTACTTTTTCATATCCTACTTTGTATAAGTGATAATTCCCTATTGCACTGAGCAGAACTGGTTTCGTTGAACCAATGTTAATTACCCAGTTTCAAATGATAGCTTTTGTGGAACCATTCCTTGGTTTAATATTTGGATTATATTTTTCTTTTAAGGCAAAGGCAAAATTTAAAACTCCATGCAAAGAATAAGAGTTTTGTTCTTGGCATCCTTTATGAAACCAGCAACACTTTAGTTTCAGGAACTACTACAGTGTTGTGTAGCAGAGAGTTTAGAGTTAGTACAGTAGAATCTAACCTATTGCAAACATGCTTTCTATATTATCATGAAAATTATCCTTCAGTTTTTCTCATAATTTCGTCTAAAAGTACACATAATTCTATGCTTTTATAGAAAATGGGGACATTGGGGCTTAAAATCATTGGTAAATTGCAAGTAGCGTTTAACTCGGCATTGGATTGTGCTGAGGTACCTCTGAAGGGCAGTCCACAATGGCATATTGGAAACCATCAGTACTACTTCTAATCTTAATTCTGTCTTCTAGTTTGATCAAAAGATTGAACTTACAAATACGGGGCAATTAGAACAGTTTGAACATTTAAAGAAAGGCTTATGATACTCAAGAAGTAAACAAAACATGCAAGGCTTAGACAGCTCATGAAAATTACAAGGTTCACAAGCTGCTCCTCAAGGAATATAAGCAACAATTGCTGGGGTCAAGAGATATACTCACCAAGCTATACAGGAAATGTAGATTTGTGGACTGTCGGCCATACTAGGTGACCTTTTGTGTTACCATGATGTTGTTAGTAACCCTGACAAAGTCACTGGTTGGATAAATCAAACATCAGTCCCTACCTTAGGTGAATTGACATTTTATTACATCTCTCCAGGAAAAGTTACCCAATATATATTCAAAAAAGAATTAAAATACTTATATAAATGTATTGTTGGTCCATGCTGGGGTCCAGCCCTGGTGCAGTTCAAAATCCAAAGAAGGGTGTGTGGAGTCAGGAACAGAAGACTTGGACCAAGAAGTGCAGTTCACACATGCTGTCACTGAGACAACTCAGGCTGCCTTTATTCATACATCTATTTTTTTCACACCCGAAAAGGTTTTACATCAGTTTTCTCATTTTCTCATGTATAGTCTCTCTTAAGAATTTCTTACCAGTACCCCCAGAGCTCGTGTGTCTAGCTACATATGTAGCAGAAGATGGCCTAGTTGGCCATCATTGGGAAGAGAGGCCCCTTGGTCATGCAAACTTTATATGCCCCAGTACAGGGGAATACCAGGACCAAGATGTGGGAGTGGGTGGGTGGGGGAGTAGGGTGGGGGGTGGGGGAGGGCATAGGGGACTTTCAGGATAGCATTTGAAATGTAAATGAATAAAATACCTAATAAAAATTGGGAAAAAAAGAATTTCTTACATTTAACAATAATATAGACTATGTTTTTCCTTCCTTATCCTCAATTCCTATGGTTTTCTGCTAAAACATGAGCTATATCAAGAAAGAGGAAACATAGCTTCATCAAGCAGTTAATATCTAACCCAGCACATTGGTGCATAACCAATTGACAGTTTTAGCAGAAATTGCAGTTACACTATAGAGAGGTGATAAACTGCATATCCAGAAAATTAAACTGTAAACCATATGTAGATTCTAAATATAGCGTTTTCTGTAACTGAATTTAAATGATAATGAGACCTACTCCACCTGCAGTTTTGCAGAAAATTAAGAGAAGTGAATCATTTATTTGGATGCCTCAGCCAATTTCATACATGTAAGGGGATGGAAATGTCAGTTTGTGCTTGTTTAGAAGGCAGTTCTGAGGTTTTCATAGGTGTTGGGTGATCTAGCTCAGATCCTGTACTGTTGGTCGACAGGGTGCAGTCTTCCCATCCCGTCTCTCGTTTTTCTGCTTCTGGGTTTTCTGTTTTCTTCCTTAGCTCTTTACTTGTGCAAGTTAAAAATTTTGTAACTCACTGGCAATCGTAAGTGTAGAATGTACAGATTGTGTGTGTGTGTGTGTGTGTGTGTGTGTGTGTGTGTGTGTGTGTGCGCGCGCGCGCACATGCACACACATCTAAAAACAATGTTTTGAAGACAATATTGTAAGACAACTAGAAATTAAAACATTCAAAAGTTCAGAGCAAATGTCCATGTATTAACAATAATGTGCAAACTAAACATCCAATCTATACATTTTAGGGCCCATACTATGAGGGAGGGAGTAGTGCTCATAGGGTCACTGGGAAGAAGGTGACCAGTGTGAGAACACTCCTTTCCTTTGGGTTTCCATAGGAACCTCTGTGGCACTGTGCCGGTTCTGTGGGGACATAGTTCCATGCTTTCTAAATAGTCAAGCAATATGCACAGCCCCATTTTGCCTTCCCCTTGATCAGTCGTGATTCTGATGTTGCTATCTTGTTTTTCCTTCCTTCTCCAGTGAGGACACCCACGAATGTTAATTGTGTTTTTATAAAAGAATCTTGTACTATGAAGTGTGTTCTGAGCATATGACTGTCATCTAGCTTCGTTCACATCTCTAGTGTTTACTGAGGGTGCTAGAAGTGCAGCCAGCTATCTGGAGAGCCCCCAGGAAATCCTAGATAAGAGGCAGCCATTCAAAACTTAACCAAACTTTGTATTTCATGAGGATAAAATTGTGTGTAAAGATGAACAGAAATATCTAGGTAGGAAAGCCAAGAAGAGCCTGGAAAAGAAGCAGTGTTAAGGAGATTTCAGATCTAATCCCTCATGGCACACCTCACATTTCGTGTGTGTGTGTGTGTGTGTGTGTGTGTGTGTGTGTGTGTGTGTGCTAGAGTAAAAATGAGAAATTGGGCAACTCAAGTAGATGCTTAAAGGTGAATATAGGATCCAGGAGGCTACAGGGATTTATCAAATCAAGGCATCTATATATAGGCATATGGGTCCTGTTACATAATGGGTGTCATTGAGATGATGTTCACAATGTTTGGTGATGTACTCCATGAGAAAAGCATTAACATACTCTAAGAGAGGCATGTAGAAGCTCCTTATATATTTGTGAATATTATAATGGACTAAAGAATGAATTTTGGCTGCAAGTGACTCTGAGGGAAGCACCAATTTAACAAATTTATTAATTTTTAAAATAAATAAAGCATTTGCTTATTTTATGCCAAGTGTATTCTATTACTCTGCCAGCTTTCCGGTTCAAACCCAGTATATCCATTATTCCTCATGTCACTGGCTCTAAAAGATCATTCCAGGAGTGATCATTTACCATTGGACAAACCTATTGTCATGCTCTTCCATGGAGAAGACCACCTATCCTGCTTCCAGTTTTTCTCAATTATCTATAGTTTGTGTGTGTGTGTGTCAAGTTGATGCTTCCTAGCCTTTTTCTGATTCACTTTAGTATGCCCATTGGTGTAATCTTTGTTTGGCTCATGTTCAGGTAGTCATGGTGAGATAGTATCATATAACTTCTGATATTACTAGGAGACACTATCTTATAACAAGTTCCCTGATCAATCCTCTGGGTCTTAAAATCTTTCTATCCTGTCTTCTGCAGCACTCTCTGAGCCTTAGGTGCAAGTGTGTTTTATAGATGTTTCTGTTGGGACCAGCCTCCACAACTCTGCATTTTTATTAGTTGTAATTTCCTGTCGTGGTTGCCATGAGGTGCAAAGGAGAGGTACAGCCAGCAGTCCTACTCAGCTATAATGTCTGTGAACCACATTAGCTACCAGCATGGCAAAATAACCCTGTGTGTGTAGCAGTGGCATGCATACCTTGTCAGTAACCAAAAGCTCTCTAATTGGACTTAGGGATGCTCAACAAGAGAGAAAAGATGCCTGGGACAGAAAACCTAGCTAACCAATACTACTGAAGGCATGGATTTTGAAGGGGAATCTATAACCACTAATTTACTAAGCCACCGTAATCTCACAACAATCTATTTGCATTTGTTCTTAAACCCACATGCAAGTGTAGTCTTTATCCACAATTCTCACCTTTGTTTCTGTTCTAGAATCCCTGTCACCCAATCTAATTGTTTGATCAGTATGGAACACCTCTTGTTCTGGTGTCGGCACATAGAAAAACACTTAAAGATCTCCGGCAATGGAAAACTTTGTATATTTCAACTCAAGTTGGAACATCAACCTGAATGTTTACAACCTCTAGAACAGCATTTGCCTTCATTAAGTGGACCTTTATATTTCTCAGACATGCCAAGGTCACCTACCACTCTGGCTTTTGCTATCTATTTCTCTTGACATGAGCTGATGTTCTCTTTTTATCCTTGTCTGCCTGATCATTCACATCAGTATCTGACTTTGAGGTGGTGTTGTGGCGATTTAATATCAAGCCAGAGTGTTTTATTGTTTTCCTGTTTCCTTATTAATATGAACATTTTAATAAAACACTATCTGTTCCCGTTGCAAATTTGACATGCTCATCAGCTCTTCTAAAACAGAAAAGTTACCACTGGCTTATTTTTCATGCCCTTTCCATCCAAGCCTTTGACTTGCCACCATTCATTTTCTACCATCCATGTTTTTAAACTCCTTATAATTTTACATTCCAAGGACTATTTAGGAAAAGGAGAATCCACTGATGTGAAAGGGGAAATGAGAGAAAGTAATGGGGTGGGGGAGGGAGTGAGTGTAGGGGAATGCAGTATTATTGCAATATGCTGTATGCAAGTACAACACACACACACAAATAATGCCTACTCATTTTGCTATCAATTTTAAACATACTAACATGGCTTATGCACTTAAGTTGAGATGTCATTTGTACTATTTATTTTAGGTCACCGATAATCAAAATCTTATTTCTTAATTTATACAAACACCAAATAATATTCCTTTGTCAGTATTGTTATCCATTTGGTCTCACTGCTGTAAGTACAGCCTTTATTAAAACACAAACAAACATTGTTTTCTCTTTCTAAAGTGCCAGGCACTGTATGTGATACTAGGGATACAAGAATGAGGAAGCCATAGCCTCTGCCTTCACGAGGACAATACCAGTTTCAACAAGCAGTGGAATATTTGTTGTAGTGTGGGTATGGACAGTGAGCTTTTGAAACAGAAGGAAAGTGAAGGGAGTTTCCACATGGGAATTGTTTCAGGTGAATCATGGAGAAACCATGGAAATTCACAAAGCTGAAAAGGGGTGGAGGAGATCTTAGAATAGCATGCCCCACAGTCAAAGGCAATGAGTTATGGAAGAGAACCTGCACTTTGTTTGGTCTGACTGGAGAGTGTGTGATGAGGAAAAAGTTGACCATTCCACCAGGACAAAAGCCAGTTTTCTCATGGATTTCAACATGCCTTTTGGCTTTGTTTTTTCGCCATTCAGTCTTGCACAAGCTACTCAGTAACTCAGTTTTGTCTATGTCCATTCTTGGTCATATGTCATATGATGTTTAAAGACTGTTGGCGTTGACTTTCTTGAATTATAGGCTAAGATTGCATAAATGTCTTTTACTCAATCTACACTGGATTAACAAAAGGATAACACTCACATTTACTTGTTCTGAGTTTATGAAAACTGCAAAAATAATATTGTCTATAGCACCTTAGCTAGTGCAAAAAAGATAAGAGGTATTTTTTGGTTTGCTTGTTTGTTTCATTTGAACATATGGAAGAGTAAACTTTGGTAATGTAAGCATTCAACAAAAGCAATTTGATAACGTCTCACATAGCCCTGGCTAGCCTCAAACACGTTAGGTAACTGAAAAGGACCTAGAACTCTCATCCCCTGCCTCTGCCTCCTCAGACCTATGATTACAGGTATGGACCAATACTACAAATTTTATATGGTGTTGGAAACCAAAAAGGGTCTCTTGACTGCTAGGCAAATACTCTATCAACTGAGTTACATTCCCAGAAAAAAAAAAACAAATTTATGAAACATTTTCCATTTTCCCCCACTTAACATATCCATAATAAAATAAATACCTAGGAATATTGAGTTTGGATTACGGCCACCAGGTTCAAGAATAATAGTGACACTAGGAGATCATGCTGGCTCCTGTCTGGTACCTACAGTCTCAGCACTTGGAAAACTGATACCAGAAGATCAAGCCAAAGCCAGCCTGGGCTGAATAGAGAGAGCCTGACTCAAAAATCAAAACAAGGCCACTGAGATGGTTTAGTTTGTAAAGGCACTTGTTGTCCAAACCTCTTGATAACTTGAGTTCAACCCTTAGGGAGTGGGTGGGTAGGGGAGCAGGGCCGGGAGGGGGGAGGGTATAGGGAACTTTCTGGATAACACTTGAAATGTAAATGAAGAAAATATCTAATAAAAGTTGGAAAAAAAACAAAAAGAAACCCCATATAGACAAAAATAGAGATCTAACTGCACTATAGTACTCTAGTTCCTATACACATGCATATGCCCAGGCACCTCCACACTCATACAGTCATATGCCTACAAACTGTGTGTGCGTGTGTGTGTGTGTGTGTGTGTGTGTGTGTGTGTGTCTAAATATTGAGACTGGATTTCTCTGTGTAACCCTGGCTGTCCCAGAACACTCTCTGTAGATCAGGCTGGCTTCCAACTAACAGAGATCCACCTGCCTCAGTTTTCTGAGTGCTGAGATTAAAGGTGTGCCACCACAATTTAAAAAATATAAAAAGTTATAGTCAAAATGAAAGATTACAGCTTCCTGGAAGTAATTGGTAATGCATTAAACTCTACATAATATCTTTGGGGGAATACATTACCATAGTAATGATTTTCTATACAGAAAATACACTAATAGGTTTGGACATATAACCATACTTAACTATTTTTAAAACTAATTTCATACAATTTCCAATTTGTTTCTTCCTATAAGGTTTGGGTTGGGTTTCAGTTATTGCTCTGTTTTTGTTAATCTCTTTCAGCAAAGGACATACCCAAACATCAAACCCAAGTCCTAAGTCACAGGTACCTTGAGATGCTTCCCAAAAGAGTGGAGGAGAAGAAGAGGCAGAACACCCTCAGCACAGCTGGGGAAGCCTAGCACAAAGCAAAGTGTCAGTTAGGCAAGCCTGGCTGGCATCTGACTGATCATGTCATGACTCTTAGATTCAGGATTTCATTGGTGGATGGAGAACACAGGCTGGGATATAAAAGCGAAGAAAATTTTAGGTTCAGATGCCTACTAAGTAGTCCCCTTTGCAATCTTGGATTCAGTTGTCTGTAACTCATTGAGCCTGTTATAATCCTCAGAGCCAATGGCACTTCTTCCTTTGGAATGAAAGGAGTTTTTGTTTTTTGTTTTTTCTAGATTCTGACACATTTTGGAAAGGAAATGAAAGAGGCTTTTATACTAGAAGCTGATGCTAGGATAACAGATGGAACAGCCATGACAATTCCCAAGAATAGATCTTGATATTTATAAATCATGTTTGATCCTATGATAAACTCCAAACTCCATTAACATGAGAGTTATGGCAGCTTTTAGGTGTAGAGCTAGGAAGCTAGGGTAATGAAGTAACCCTAGGTTAGGTAACCCAAGATTAAATCACTAGATTTATGCCTAAGCAATGAAAGGTGACTTAAAGGGTTGTCAAGAAGACAGAGTTTTTTTATATTCTTTATTCTCCCTCCAAGAGTTTCAAACACCTGTGTTTATCTAAGAGTAAATCAAAGTATCCTCTGCTTGTCAACTTCTTTTTCATCATCTGGAATAAAATTAAAAATAAAATACAAATAACAATTGCCTAAATACAAAACACCTGACTTCCTTCTGGGCCTGCTTTATAGAATTTGCAATAAATGGTTCCATTCTAGGTGAATGATTCTATTATGATGACAGCTCTTTGGCTAAGATTTATCATTATTGAGTTTGGATTAGGTTTGTGTACCCCTTTCTCAAATTAGTGTCTTGTTTCCTTGGAGCTGTCAAAGCAAATGAGCTGTCCTCTATTCCTTCTTGACCATCACCCTCATGCAAAATTTGCTACTTCTTATAGGTCAGAATCTTCATTTCTGAAAAGTTCTATGCTCTAACTCAGTCTCTATATCCGCTTCCTATCTTTCCGGAACCCATTACGTCTACTGATTGATACCCAATCCTATAACCCTTGTTTAACTCATTCGAAAAGACCTGCTGTTATTTGGTAATCAGGGCTCTTGCTCCTTAAACAATTCTATTGTCTATACCCATAAACCTTGCCTTTACTGTCTTGCTATACTCATAGGGCAAAAGACAGATCCTAGATCAGCTCACTCACCTCTCACATCAAGCTATTATCTGGATTCATAAGCAATTTTGGCAAAAATTTAAAATCCAATGCAAGGCTCTATCTAAAACAAGCCCTGACACAGAGAGTAGCTTTGAGTTAAACAGTTGTCTGGTGTGATTGAGTCTCTGGGTGCATTCATTCCTCAGGACTACATACAAACCAAACCAAACAAAACAGGAATCAAGATCCTTTTCTTTATCGCTTGGTGCCAGTCTTATATTTTATCTGTGTCACTGAAGCTCCTTTTTCTTATTTTCTGGAACTTTTTCAAATCGTCACCAATTTCCTTTGGTTTTATTTTTATATGTCCCCTCCATTAATTTCTCCCGATGATCTATTATTTACTGAGAATGATGATGCCAATGTGGACGTATTCCTTCTGCGACTTCTCCTAACACATTGGTGTCTACATACATTTGTCTTCTTTACTACAGTACCAGTGAAAATGTAATCTACAATAACAAAATAACAACATGTACATTAGATTCCCGAGCCCAAATCACTCAGGATTGAGATTACACTTTGCAGTTGTTTAGTATGGTGGAATCATCAAGCCATCAAAGAGGAATGATCCGGAATTGTGGAATACCAATCAGGATTATTGGGATAGAACTTCAGATAAAAAATTTAAACAGTACTGGACTACAAATGCCTGCAATAAGTACTCCACAATAACTGTGTACACTGCACAATGCTAGTAAACAATCCACAATCTGGTAAACACCTTTCCCCTTGGTTCCCCTAACCTTTCCATCTCTACATCATTCTGCCTTTTAAAAAAGTGGTGTGTGTGTGTGTGTGTGTGTGTGTGTGTGTGTGTGTGTGTACGTGTGCGTGCGCAGCTGCATATGTGCCACAAATGCACATGAATGTGGATGTCATAGAATAACTGAATGTCAGTCCTTGCCTTCTACTTTGTTTTGGACTGTCCCACTCAGTTTCTACTGATGCTTCAGTAACCATGCTTGTATGATAAACAAAAACCCTCTCATTGTTCACCTTTCGCTTGCTCTCTGCTCCCCCCCTTTCTCCCTTCCTTGAAGGGGAAGTTGCAGGTCTCTCCTGCAATCCATTGTCCTTACACTCACAAACTGACTTATTGAAACACAGTTAATTGATCATGCTATCTCTTCCTCTCCATTCATTGTGCACTTCCTTTATAGGTATGTAAGCCTTCATTCTGTGCATGTGTAACTTCAACCTCAAATCCCCTTTTTTCCTCTCACGGCCTCATCCCATCATCTAGATGGACTATTTGCATCTTACAGTGTGCTCTTCAGTGATGGCAAGAGAAAGCTTTAGATTTTTCTCTCTTCTGAAAATCTCACTGCCCTGGTCTCTTTCTTCACTCATCTCATGTATCTCCTTTGCCCTTTCCTAAGCTGGAGCTTCTCACCTTAGACTCAGGGCTCTAAACATCATCTTTCAGAGAAAGATTTGTCAGACTTTAGGTCGTCTGTTGTGCCCATGGATATTCATCAAGATTCTTTGTATATTCACTTCTCAGCTAATTACCTGTGTTATTGACTTTTCCACCTGCATTACTAGCACTCAGCATAATCATGAGACAAAAAATAAAAAAAACAAATAAAATCATCATCTGAAAGAATCAAAGAAGCATTCTATTTCTTTTATTGTATTATTGCTCCCATATTAGCACATGTTGAGAAATGGGATTATAACGTCGTGTATAAATAAGCCCATATTTGTATGTGATAAAATGAAATATATTTGTGTCATACTTTGATCACTGCAAATCAAGGAAGACCCACTTGCTAGCTTTCTCTGGCTTTCTCTGGTTTTGAGCTCTCCTGTCTTCTCTGATGGGCTTTGATTCACTGCCACTTGGAACGTGTTGGTCTGCCTCAATGAAGTGCAATCAGTGTCTGGCACAGAATAGGCTTTCAGCAGAAGCTGATGGGTTTATTACCTAATTAACTAGTTTCCTCTCAAGGAGGTTTGGGGGAAGAGTGGGTAAACTTCTGCTAGTTTCCTGTCTTCATGGCAATCTTGATCCTTTAAGGAGAATCTTGTTTCGGAGGCCCTTCAGTCCTCAGTTCCCTTTCTTCCTGGCTTCTCAATAGTATTTGGATGTTACTCATTAAGACCTGAATATACTGTTTTTCTATACTTATTTTCACATATATTCTAAGTACTGTACACACAGTGATATAAACACCTACATATTCATGTGTACATATGGTTGTCACTGAAGATGTTATAAAACATAAATCTGTATAAACTCATGAGTTTACCCCAATTAAAAACTTAAAATAATCCCAGCCTCCATCCCTGTGAAAGTCAGCTAATTAATGTTTCTTAATCAATGTTTCCATGTTCAAAGATTTCTTATGATTGATGTGTCAATACTGACATGTGATACACCAGTTTATAAATAGTGTAAGATTCACCAGGGATTTTTTTAAAACTTTTATTAGATATTTTCTTCATTTACATTTCAAATGCTATTCTGAAAGTCCCCTATACCCTCTCCCCACTCTGCTCCCCTACGCACCCACTCCCACTTCTTGGCCCTGTTGTTCTCCTGTACTGGGGCATATAAAATTTGCAATACCAAGGGGCATCTCTTCCCAATGATGGCTGACTAGGCAATCTTCTGCTACATATGCAGCTAGAGACATGAGCTCTGGGGGTACTGGTTAGTTCATATTGTTGTTCCACCTATAGGGTTGGAGACCCCTTCAGCTCCTTGGGTACTTTCTCTAGCTCCTCCTTTGGGGGCCTTGTGTTCCATCCAATAGGTGACTGTGAGCATCCACTTCTGTATTTGCCAGGCACTGTATAGCCTCACATGAGACAGCTATATCACCAGAGATTTATAAGTAGGCAGTTTTTCCTCTTATTCTCAATGGACTTTGATTTTCATACCTTTAGAACTAGAGTTCATGTGGTTGTTGTTTTCTTTTTATAGAATAAATGGTACAAATTAGGAGAGCTGTGGAACAGTGTGCCCACCATTTCTGGATTGTAGTTCATTCTAAATGTAGTCAAGATGACAACGAAGAATAGTCATCACACTATTGCACAGTGCTCCAGTGTTACTAGGGGACCCATGTTGACATGTCTTTCCTCATGCTTAAGGACTTCTACCTTATTGGTCTCTGAATGTGACTTACTTCTCTATCCTTCTTAGTAGGATTATTATTTTTGCATTCTAGTCTAACTTTCCGTACAGTCCCTCCTTTCCTTTGGGTTCAGATGATGACTGTACACCTTACTTCTTTAAGCAGACAGAAACCAGGGTATTGGCAAGATGGCTCAGTTGGCAAAGTGCTTTGCACACTATAGACGACAAGCATCACTTCATATTTGTAACCAATTGGTACTGAGGAAGGGTCAGAGACCAGTGATCTCTGAGCTCCCTGGCTAGACAGTCTACCTGACTTGGTGTACTCCACTTCAGAGAGAGGCCTTGCTCCAAAAAAATTAAGATGGAGAACAATCAAATGAACAGACACTGATTTCTGGCCTCCATATGCACAAACATGTTCATTTATGCCAGTGAAGACACACACACACACACACACACACACACACACACACACACACACAGAGAGAGAGAGAGGTTTTGATCTTTAACAGATTCTCACTATTGAGTCTTCAAGTCTTTTCAGGCTTATGAGCTCCTATCCATGTATGTGTGCCCACACTTACTAAGTCCATTTCCTACACTTGGGATATGGTAGAGACCCAGATTCCTTTGTAAGCTTTGCTACAGAAACCACTCATTATCTTCCCCATGTACTAATTTATCTTTATACAGGAGACTTTCCAATAGAATAAAAACATTCTTGATAGCTTTTATATTAAGAAAAGTTTAGGGGCTGGTGAGATGGCTCAGCAGGTAAGAGCACCTGACTGCTCTTCCGAAGGTGATAAGTTCAAATCCCAGCAACCACATGGTGGCTCACAACCATCCGTAACAAGATCCGGCTCCCTCTTCTGGAGTGTCTGAGGACAGCTACAGTGTACTTACATATAATAAATAAAATAAATCTTTAATAAAAAAAAGAGAAAAGTTTAATGTTTTGTTTACTTCTGACACTTTTTTTTTTCATTTATGGCAAAACTTCCCAGCAACCTACCTCTATTTTTTTTAACACAGCTTGTATATGGAACTTCTGCCCTCACCCATTCCATTGAAACTGTTTTCCCAGCAACTTTCCTCTTGCCCCCTTCAAGGGCTAGCTAAATATGCATTTTGACATATTTGACATTCTTCTCTCTTAAAACATTTCCAATTTTTAATTTCTGTCTTAGTCTCTTCTCTATAAAGCGTTTAGAAGTTCCCATGTCTATCTACCTAATATGTATTTTAAGAGGATTAGAAATTATCCTAACCCCAACCAGATTTTAATAAGTTTCAAGAAGAAAATAGCTCTAAAATAGAAAACTAATATTGCTCAGTGCATTTTTCTATTTTCTCTCCTGTTTAAGTGACCGCCTCATAATTTTGACTTTTGTTATGCATCTACGTCTCCACCTGTATAGACTGCTATGTCCTAAGACTCCATCCTCAAGCCTCTTTCCCATCCTTTCCCTTCTCTGCTTCAGTCATATATGCATGTTGACCTCCTGACTTACATATTCATTTCTGTTCTGCCCATCAATGCTCAACTTACCTTACGACTTGGCACCTCCATTTTTAGTCTAGTCAACATTTTAAGTTTAGAATGAATAAAGAGCATTGTAACTTACCCAACAACTTTTACATGTCTTAAATGGTATTAGTGAACAATTAGTTACTTAAACATGTTGGTTGATGTATTTTTCTTGCTGTCCATATCTGATCAGTCAGTTATTGTTGGCTCTACCAATGGGGCATTTCTGTTAACTCACCTATACCTGGCCTCCATCATGATGATCTCCTTCCTGGCCCAGTATACAATGGTCCTAAAAAATATTCCACCTTCCGTACTTAGCTTTCTAAGATTGAGGTTGTAGGTCTCAACAGAGACCTCTTCATAAATGCGATTTATGACTCCCTTTCCTGCCAGCACTTCCTGGCTTCCTGTATATCTGTTCCTTGCTGCCTGTTAACAAGCATGGCTTGCTAACCTGCTGTATTACGTTTGGTTCAGTAAACTTCAGCCTAACTATCTATCTATCTATCTATATATATATATATATATATATATATATATATATATATTTAATTAACTAGTTGGTTCTTTGGCATTCTCGACCATCTAAAGACTGTGTCTTGGTTACTTCCTATCCCTGTTCTCCCTTGCTCTCGCCCACCTTATTAATCCTTCTCCTCCCTACCTGTCCTTTCCCCAGATTCATGACTTTTAATTTTATTTAGTGACTTAATGTAGCTTACACAGGACCACCTGTGTGGTCATTGGATTGGGATTACTAACTAAAGTCTGATGAAGTCAATGATGGGTTCAAGATTAAAGGCAATGCCTCCCTCTCTCCCTGAATCTATCAGCAGCAAATGGTTCATTGGTGATGGGTAGGGCCTTAGTCCCTCCCAGCTTATATCTAGCTAGCTGTTCATGGGCTCAACCTTGTGTCATTCTTAGCTTTAGCCAGAGTTATTTCCAGTGTACTGCAGTACCTATATAAGCTTCTGAGATGATTAGGTGCTCATCTCTAATCAAAACTTTAAGTCTTTCTGTAGCTCAGACAACTTGTAGAAGGCATGATAGAATACAACACCTGAAGACAGGTAAAGGTCTGCACAATGCTATTCTTACAAGCAGCTACTACTAATGTAATCATTTACTCTTATTCTCTCTCTCTCTCTCTCTCTCTCTCTCTCTCTCTCTCCCTCTCTCCCTAATTTAACTGATGCAATAAGTTATCTCCATAGTAGAAACCATTGCACTACCCTTCCCTCGAATTGGAATAACTTTCAAATCTTGTGAATTTCCTTAAATCTTCAGCACAGAGTAATGATTCCTGTCCAATGAGATCTTTTCTGATCACTCAATTTTAAACAGCCTTTCCCACAGGTTATCTAATTGATCTTTCTTAATTTCTTCTTACCACTTAATAGCTAACCCCCAAGTATTCTTGTTTGAATTTGTTTTTCATTTGTTTCACATCCCATTTTCATGCTGAGAATGCAATGGTCTTGAGAGCAGAACACTGGAATGTTGAGTTCCCACTTACCAGGCCTAAAATGGAGGAAGAGAATAAATGTTAACTCTTTGTTCCATTTGTTGAGAACATCGGATCTAAGTATATGATGCTTTTCTTAATGTGAACAACCTTCAAACTTATATCTGGCCTGAGTACTACAAAACCCTGGGATGGAAGAAAGGACCATCCTTAGACTGCCCCACTCGAGTATCTATCACATAAACAACCACCAAATCCAGAAATTACTGCATATGCCAGCAAGATTTTGCTGACAGGACCCTGATATAGCTATCTCTTGTGAGGCTATGCAAATGCCTGACAAATACAGAAGTAGATGCTCACAGTCATCTATTGGATGGAACACAGGGCCGCAGTGAAGGAGCTAGAGAAAGTACCCAAGTAGCTAAAGAGGTCTGAAACCCTATAGGAGGAACAACAATATGAACTAACCAGTACCCCCCCAGAGCTTGTGTCTCTAGTTGCATATGTAGCAGAGGATGGCCTAGTAGGCTATCAATGGGAGGAGAGGCCCTTGGTCTTTCGAAGATTATAAGTCCCAGTACAGGGGAATGCCAGGGCTAGGAAGCCAGAGTGGGTGGGTTGGGGAGCAGGGCAGGGGGAGGTTATAGGGGACTTTTGGAGAGTACACTAGGAAAGCATTTGAAATGTAAACGATGAAAATATCTAATAAAAAAGAGAAAGAACCACATCAAAAAAAGAAAAAGAAAGAAAGAAGGAAAGAGAAAGAAAGAAAGAAAGGAAAGAAAGAAAGAAAGAAAGAAAGAAAGAAAGAAAGAAAGAAAGATGCTAGAGTTTCAGAGAAGGGTTTCTTATTTATACTAAGTTGGTCTCTCTCTTTGTCTTTATGTTACGCTACTATGGCAGTTTCTACAATTACCCAATTTCCCCCATGTAAAAATTATTGGTAAAAATATCTGCCTCCTTGCAAATGTAAGAGAAATATTATGTACTGCTTAGCCTTTTCTGAGCATGACACAAGCTAGGGTCTTCTGGGAGTCAATCTCCATTGAGAAAATGCCACCATCAAGATGACCTGTATGTGGAAGGGCCCTGCCCATGGTCCGTGGTGTCACCCCTGGGCAGATAACTCTTGGTTGTTTGCAAAATCAAACTGAGCAAGCTATAGGGCATAAGCTAGTGAACAGCATGTGTCCATGAAAGTCGCTTCAGTTCCTGCCCCCAGGTCTCTACCTTGAGTTGCTTTCCTGTAATCCCTTCATGATGGAGTGCAATCTACAAGAAGAAATAAACCCTTTTCTTTCCAACTTGATTGTGATCATGGTTTTATCACAGCAAACTAGGACACAATGTCAACATATTATACTTGTGAATATTACATGTGGCTTCTAAATTTATCAGACTGGGCATTAGCATAAAAATGCCCATTAGGTAATGGCCATGTATCATTTATCATTGTCTTTAACAAATACATACAAGTCACACCTACATGTCTGAAACTATGCCCAAAAACGTGTAATGATTAAACACGTTATGCTATTCTTCTTTGATTAACGGCACTAAAGAATTATTACTATAGTCAACATCATCATACCAGAAGTATCAAACTTTTAAGTATACATTAAATATGGCAATATGGAAGCATACAACTTTTATTTTAAACTGTTGAGTTTGTGATTGAATATATGGTTTAAAATATTCTATGTAGTCATAGAAATTATACTCTCCAAAACCAAAACATTACTTTTAAGTTGGAGAAGCTATAAGGACAAATAATTCTGGTCCAAGAGACTAACGTATGATCAATGAGTATTTAGAGAAGACGAAACATGTCCAGAAAAGATGAAAAGCACCTTGAGAACACACACCATATAACACACTACAGAAAAATATTTGATGACTGAAATATGGGACAGTACATTATGAAGATTAAAATCTACACTGAAGAGAACACATTCATTATTTTAACTTTATCATAAATGTCTCTTCTCTGATTTCTTCAGTTGAAAGTTTGTTTGTTCAGGTGAATTCCCTCATAATCATACTAATCAAAGAGGGAGACTCACTAAATTAAAAAAAAAAAAAGATTCATGCATGTTGCATGGAATTTCTTCTTAAAGGGAATTCCACCATAGAACTTTATGCTATAAATTATACCATTATTATTTTATGGAAATAAATATAATTAAATTTTATGCCTTCATAATTTAAATCAATTAAATGTAAAATTAGACTTCTGCTTCTTGCAACTTGTAGTGATACTCATTACTATGTGAACAGGTCCAGCTGCAATTACCTACATTAGTGAATTGCCCTGCCTTGTGGGTTAAAGAAGTTTTATATATATATATACTGTTAATATACATTCATTGTAAAATAGTTCTGAAGGCTATAACATTTGTCACCTATATCTCAAGTAAAATAACTTCCCTATAGTGAATATTTGAATAATTTTTTTATTATTTAAAGACTGTTTTAAAAAAAGACTGTTCCACATAAAAACATACTAGTAAGACACCAAAGAGTCAGGCGTTATTAAGAATATTTATTAAGAATATTTTACTAAGACTGTCACTTCTCGATTACATTGAAAAATAGAGGAAATGGTTTTTTTCTGACAGGCACCTCTTGCTTGTTTTGGTGAACAATCCTTTAGTGACATCTAGTGGTAAAGCACAGATTTAGTTAGTTACACACATTTTCAGAAGCTTTGAGAAGTGTAGTCCCTAACAAGGAAATTTAATAAACTTATGTTCTTTTCATCAAAAATACCTCCAAAATGGTTAAGAATAAATTGAAAATAGAAAAAGAAAAAAGCAGCATTTAAAGAGTATTGCCAGTTTATTGTGAGAAACTTATTAGGAGAAGTGTTTTTTTAATTTTGAGTTATTTTTTTTCCAATTTTTATTAGATATTTTCTTCATTTACATTTCAAATGCTATCCCTAAAGTCCCCTATAGCCTCCGCCATCCCCAGCACTGCTCCCCTACCCACCCACTCCCACTTCTTGGCCCTGTAGTTCTCCTGTACTGGTGCATATAAAGTTTGCAAGACCAAGGAACCTCTCTTCCCAATGATGGCCAACTAGGCCATCTTCTGCTACATACACAGCTAGAGACACGAGCTCTGGGGTTACTGGTTAGTCCATATTGTTCTTCCACCTATAGGGTTGGAGACTCCTTCGCTCCTTGGGTACTTTCTCTAGCTCCTTCCTTGGGAACCCTGTGTTCCATCTAATAGCTGACTGTGAGCATCCACTTCTGGGTTTGCCAGGCACTGGTATAGCCTCACATGAGACAGCTATATCAGGGCCCTTTCAGCAAAACCTTGCTGGCGTATGCAATAGAGTCTGCATTTGGTGGCTGATTATGGGATGGATCCCCAGCTGCAGCAGTCGCTGGTTGGTTCATCCTTTTGTCTCAGCTCCACACTTGATCTCTGTAACTCCTTCAATGTGTGCTTTGTTCCTAATTTTAAGAAGGGGCGAAGTGTCCATACTTTGGTCTTTTTGAGTTTCATGTGTTTTGCAAATTGTCTTCAAAGGTGCATATGCTAACAGAAATCAGGAGTGGTTGTCAAACATTGTTTAATCTCAAAATTATTTTCAGAAAGCAATTCTGACTGCATAAAGGCCAATCTATTTTATTTTTCTCTGACCCTCCTATTTACTCGTTGGAATAAAATTCTATCAAGAAGCTGGCAGGGGTTGAGGGAGGTCACAGCTGTATATAAATGTTATGTGGACATTATAAGTTGAGCTGGATTTTTAATAATTATCCAGTTAACTTATTCACTTTAGGTGTTCAAGTACAAACAAAATATTTCATAGTGTCATTTGCCTACATGCATGTGGCGTTGTTGATTAAATTCAATGTTTAATTTCCACTTTGCTATGTTGAGTTTTTCCTGCACACTGACAGGCAACCAAGGGTATGTGATGATGTAAAATGCCGTACTCGCTTGGGATAAAAAATATTTTCTTTGTACTGGATAAACTCCACTGCAGCAACCATATTTTTGTAAGGATCCATGGTCTGTGAAGGATGAGAACCCCAGACTCAAATAGTATGCAACAGCAAAGTGTGTTTATTCTGCAGAGAGCCTGGGTCCACTGTCAATCGAGATGGAAAATAGAGGTGTGGACTTTGCAGGGTCAGTGTAAAGCCTTGGATAGGAATGAGTGACTTTTAACTTTCTTTCCTGTGACTGGTTGGCTCCATTCCCAGGGGATATACCTTTGTGGCAAGTTAAAGCTCTGGGAGATGTGGAGGACATCTGCTGATTAACTATACTTGGTTCATGTTAGGTGGTGAGGCAGCTTGTTCAGCTCCTGATTGGCTGCCCATGAGGGGTGGTTTTTCCTAGAATTGACTTGTTGAGGCCTGTCAAAGAATCAGCCTGGCTCTAGCTTATTTGATCCTCTCACTTTGTGAGCAGACAAAATTTTGAAAGCAAGATCAAATTTTTAGGATAAATTCCAATTTTTTCAAGGTCTTTGCTCCTATGTATGCCAATTTTAATTATATTTTAAATAATTATTGCAGAACTCTTAATTTATGTAATGGCCACTTTCAGTTTTACATGATTACTTTCTTTGTCTTACAGAATCTTTCTTTTTTTTCCAATTTTTTATTAGATATTTTCTACATTTACATTTCAAATACTATCTCGAAAGTCTCCTATGCCCTCCCCCACACCCCACCCTGCTCTGCTACCCACCCACTCCCACTTCTTGGCCCTGGCATTCCCCTGTATTGGGAAATATAAAGTTTGCAAGACCAAAGGGCCTCTCTTACCAATGATGGCCAACTAGGCCATCTTCTGCTACATATGCAGCTAGAGACATGAGCTCTGCGGGTACTGGTTAGTTCATATTGTTGTTCCACCTATAGGGTTGGAGACCCCTTCATCTCCTTGGGTAATTTCTCTAGGTCCTCCATTGGGAACCCTATGTTCCATCCAATAGCTGACAGTAAGTATCCACTTCTGTGTTTGCCAGGCACTGGCATAGCCTGACATGAAACAGCCATATCAGGGCCCTTTCAGCAAAACTTTGCTGGCATATGCAATAGAGTCTGCGTTTGGTGGCTGATTCTGTGATGAATCCCCAGCTGCAGCAGTCACTGATTGGTCCATCCTTTTGTCTCAACTCCACACTTGATCTACGTAACTCCTTCCATGTATGTTTTGTTCCTAATTCAAAGAAGGGATGAAATGTCCACACTTTGGTCTTCATTCTTCTTGAGTTTCAGGTATTTTGCAAATTGTATCTTGGGTAATCTAAGTTTCTGGGCTAATATCCACTTATCAGTGAGTACATGTTATGTGAGTTCTTTTGTGATTGGGTTACCTCACTTAGGATGATACCCTCCATATCCATTATTTGCCTAAGAATTTCATAAATTCATTGATTTAATAGCTGAGTAGTACTCCATTTTGTAAATGTACCACATTTTCTGTATCTATTCCTCTGTTGAGGGACATCTGGGTTCTTTCCAGCTTATGGCTATTATAAATAAGGCTGCTATGAACATAGTGGAGCATGTGTCCTTATTACCAGTTAGAACATCTTCTGGATATATGCCCAGGAGAGGTATTGCAGGATCCTCTGGTAGTACTATGTCCAATTTTCTGAGGAACCGCCAGACTGATTTCCAGAGTGGTTGTACCAGTTTGCAATCCCACCAACAATGGAGGAGTGTTCCTCTTTCTCCACATCCACGCCAACATCTGCTGTCACCTGAATTTTTGATCTTAGCCATTCTGACTGGTGTGAGGTGGAATCTCATGCTGTACTACAGAGCAACTGTAATAAAAACTGCATGGTACTGGTATAGGGACACACAGGTAGATCAATGGATTAGGACTGAAGACCCAGAAATGAACACATAAACCTATGGTGACCTGATCTTTGACAAGAGAGCTAAAACCATCCAGTGGAAAAAAGACAGCATTTTCAACAAATGGTCCTGGCACAACTGGCAGCTATCATGTAGAAGACTGGGAATTGATCCATTCTTATCTCCTTGTACTAAGGTCAAGTCCAAGTGGTTCAAGGAACTCCACATAAAACCAGAGACACTGAAACATATAGAGAATAAAGTGGGGAAAAGCTTCAAAGATATGGGCACTGGGGAAAAAATCCGGAATAGAACAGCAATGGCTTGTGCTGTAAGATCGAGAATTAACAAATGGGACCTCATAAAGTTGCAAAGCTTCTGGAAAGCAAAAGATACTGTCAATAAGACAAAAAGGCCACCAACAGATTGGGAAAGGATCTTTACCAATCCTAAATCAGATATGGGACTAATATCCAATATATATAAAGAACTCAAGAAGGTGGACTCCAGAAAATCAAATAACCCCATTAAAAAATGGGGCACAGAGCTAAACAAAGAATTCTCAACTGAGGAATAACGACTGGCTGAGAAGCACCTGAAAAAAAAAAAAAAAAGTTCAACATCCTTAATCACCAGGGAAATGCAAATCACAGAATCTTTCTGTTTAAGACCAGCATCTATGTCTCTTGTTCAGGATTTTGTTCCTACTGAGAATGTCACAGGCTTTGAATATTGGTGACATTTATTAATGGAGTGAGTGGCTGTATAACTTTGTCTACATTTTTGTTCTCCAATACACCAATCAACACTTAGATCTTCTAACATCAGTCTAAGTGTCTGTCTTTTATATTTTTCACTTTCAAAGCTTTTATTACAATTACCTTCTAAGTATGTTGATCTTGCAGGAACTTCCAGAAATCTGGCCTCACCCTTTCAAGACAGTGATTATTCTATGAAGAGTTAAGTTCCTACTTTTTTTGTTGTTGTTGTTGTTTGCTTGCTTGTTTTTTTTGTTGTTGTTGTTGTTGTTATTTTTTGTTTTTTTGTTTTGTTTTGTTTTGTTTTTTTTGAGGCTTCAGCATTCCATTAATTTAGCAGAAAGACTCTGGCTCAGGAGCAAAACCAAAAGTAACTCATTATCAAAACAGTTTGCAAATCTGGGAGAGATTTTTCCTTCTTCTACCTAGTCTGCCCACCCTTTTCACTGTAATAGAGCTGAGACTGTTTCAGCGATACTCTTCCACATGATAACTCTGTGCTGCTTATGGACACACACACTCCAACCATTAGGAGGAACAACTGCTATTGTCCTGAAATAGCAGAACAATTCAAGGACAAGCTACCTTGGTACCCAGTATTTTATGTTGAATGTATATTTGGCATTCCCAGTCTTAATATGAGGGACACATTTGAAAAGTAAAACAAAAAAGGCATGAATATAAACTCAGTTATAAATACAGTCCATGTCATTAAACACGGTCTGTTTGAAAACATTCACAGAATATAGGTAGTGATTTATTTGTTTGCCTTGGTGGGCATGGAAATTCCTCTTTACTAAACAATCTCATTCGAATTCTTTGTGAGCAGTAAAGTCTAAGCACTGTGGGAAACATTTCCCTTCCTATAACTCAATGTGGTTTGCATTAGTCAGTAATAAATATATTATGATATCCTATACACCTCCATTTGCTGCTTTACAAATCATTGTGTAGCTTCCTGCCAACCACAGCCAAAATCAACACACAAGTTGTTTCACACGAGGTGAGTAAATGTGTGTCTTTTAAAATTAAATTATTAACCCTTTAAAAATTAATCATCTTAACTTGCTCACTAACCCAGACATGGATGGTACTGACCTTCCCATAAGCAGTTTTGAAGGGTATTCAAAGAGATTGTGTCCTTCTCAAATCACTTAAAATACATTCATTTTGAACCTATTGGACTCAGACTTGCAAAAAGGGAAATATCACAAAGATATTCAAGGCAGGATAAGAAAATGGTACCACTACTTGCTTATATTAAGGTACCTAACAATGCATTGAATTTGCTTGGTAAAATACCAAGTTCTTTCCTTGCAAGGTAGGAATGTTAGCAATGGTTTAGTTATACATTACTGACATCAAATAGAGATACCAATTAAGCCACATTTATTCACTTTAAAGAAATACAAACACATCACAGTATTCCTGAGAAGTCTTTTAATGTTGCATATTATTTCTGTTTTAATAATTTAAAAGGAGGCTAATAAATATTGGTGTGGTAAATAAGAACACATGCAAATGAATATTTTTTCTCTCAAGTCATGAATGCCCAGGGCAATCAATAATTTTTCATACAACGTTGATGTTGTCCAGCATGGCTGAGTGGGTTCTTTATCAAACACAGTTTTAGCAACAGTTCAAGAATCATATTGAAATGGGGACTTGGGGGATGTGTGTGTGTATGTGTGTGTGTGTGTGTTGTACTCACAGGGGGAGGATTTTGTGTGAAGCATATGCTTATATACCCATGGAGACCAGTTGGATATTCTGGTCCACCAGATCTCTGCTTACTTCCTGAGATAAGTTTTTTGTTGTTGTTGTGGTTTTTTTTTTTTTTTTTTTTTTTTTTTTTTGATCCTATCGCTAAGTTGGTAGCCAGTCACCTAAAATCCTCTTATCTCCAGATTATGGCCACTTGTGTACTCACACTTAAGTTTCTATGTGGGTGCTGAACTAAATCCTAATGCAAAGCAAGTACTCTTTCTCTCAGTAAGTCCCACAGCACCATATCCATTTGGGGAAAGGCTTTAACTGCAGAGCACAGACCTAACTCATGCTGGATATCTATGAAGACTGTGCCTACCAATGCCAAATTGATATATGTTCAAATATAATCAATAGAACATAAATGCAAGAGGAGAAAGAGAGGGGGAGGAGATTATAAAACTGAGAACAAAATTGAAGTATAAAACTCTAATACCCCTAGCTAAACTCTTTAACTTATCTTTTCTTGTACAGAAATATGTACAAAACTTATTCTTTTTTGTTCTGCTTTCCCCATTTTAAATAGTGCTTTGGGTTTGTGAAATTCAAGATTTTTCTTTTTTTTTCTTTTCCTTTTAATCAAGATTACTGTATTCTATTGAGTATATTTAAACAATAATGTGAAAACTTTAAGAAAATGCATATGTTGCAAAAAATTAATGGAAAATTAGAATTTATGACATTGGAGAGTAAAAGATAGGCTTGTATACATTGGGTATAGTTAACAGATTAACTGTATTTCTTCAGTGATTTATTCAAGTATTCATTGATCAATTCATAGTTTTTGAATAATGACTGTGAACTAGATAATTAGCAGGCATATTGTACATAAATTTGGAAAACAAAAATCTGGACTCTGGGTTTCTAAAGATAAAAACAGATGGAGGACATTGAATGGTTTTGAAGACGACTTAAAGTTGTCTATTTTTGTTCACTGCCCTGGGACTCAATATACAGATCTGAACCAAGCAATTGAAGATTCATACATCTTGAACCCTAAGAGAAAAAGTTGGTCTTTTCAGTGATATTTGAGAGGAACTATAATTTAAAAGTTCTGTAGGAGCTTGAAGATCTGTCTCCCTTTACCTCTATAGGAAGTCAATAACCTAAATTCTCCTTGAAATATATTTTATATAAGATACATTTTTTTACACACATGTATGTGGGTCATATATTTTAGAAACCATAGAAATAAATTAAAGTTCATTGTAACAGTGTGATTAGTGTTTCAGGATTTTGTGGTTCATTATTAATCAACACATTTATAATTATATGTGTAATGTTGTAGGGAGTTGGTAATTTCTAATTTAATATCCGATCTTCACAAGACCATGTACTCAAGAAATTTTTAACTAGACTAGAAAGCTATTAGAAAAAAATACAAATTTAAAGCAATCCCTTAAGATCTAACCACTGGAAAATTATGTATGTTTGCAATCTTGCTACAAAAAGTCCTCAAATTTGATAGTAATACATGAAAAGAAATGTAGACAAATGGCATGCCATTCAGTAAACTGTTGAAGCTCACATCTGTTGTTTTAATTTTTTTGATATAATGTACCAGTATATCCAGATTCCTAGTACTCTTTTGATAGCCTCCTAGAAGCTGAGTTGGACTAATCAGGCTGAGCTGAATAGCAAGCCATTAACTGGAAGTTAGACATGCTGTGATTTCTTTATTACATGACTATTTAAGACTTTTCATAACTAATTTGCCATAAACAGTATTTTGCTATCCCGTTAACTCTGAATGTAGCCTATCCTATTAGAGAAACTCTTTGCATTGATCCATTCTGTGTCTGCCTACACATGTGTCTCAGAATACACGTGTGGAATCAATTCACTTCCTCCCACCACGTGAGCTCATTGGCAGACTCAATGGCCATGCCTATACCTGCTGAGCCATCATGCAATTACACTTTTATGTAAGGTAACCGTTTCAACCAAAATCATCTGTCAATATTTTATACTGAAATATGCTATTTTCTCATTTTCTATGATGATCTGTCAGGCCACACAGATAATTTTTATAGCAGCATCCATAATCATGCACTTTTTGTTCCAGAATTGGCCCCAGTTTTCTTTAGTACCACTTTAATGCTAGACAGTCCACAGTAACCAAAGACTGATTCTTTGATTCACTGATCTCTTCTCAGCCTTTAAATCCATGGCCAGATATTATTAAGGATTACATCACACTGGGTATAATTGATTGGCTGGCAATGTCCAAAGATTTACAGTGTAATATGAGTAGGGTGATCAAAGCCAGTAGAAAAGGGCTATTAATGCATGAGCTAATGCCTTCCAAAGGAAGGAAGGCGAGAATGTATTCTGGTCACTCTCTTTCCTCATTTCAACTCATTCCATAAATATTTTATATCTCAAGATGAATATTCATTCCTCTACTAGTAACAATTGAAAGGTAACATCTTCTTATTAAAAAAAAAAATAGAATTACATTTATCACCAGGATTTAATAAGGGACTTAATATAAAATAGTCCCAACTATGTAAGTTTTGGCAGAAGGAAGGGATGCAAATAAAATATTCTAAGATGAAAGTTATTATATCCAGCAAAACTTTTATTATGTTGACACTGGACACGTAGGAAATAGAATGTGCAGGCTCATCTTGGGCCATGCAGAGCTCATTTTCTTATAGTAAAGTTGCAGACACACATCACAGTGAAGAACTGTAGGGCTCAGTTGCCTAGCTGTTATCATAGGAGAGTACACTGGGACTGGATATCTGATAATGATAATGTCAGTCTTACCTATGACTCATTGAATAACAAAAATGTGCAGCTCTCTAGTTAGATTCACATCCTTTTCAGAATTCTAACGTTTATAAAAGGATGCTAGCCTGTTCCGCATAAACCTGCCTACTGAAGGCAACTTCCACAGTAAAAGAAGCTATACTCAGGGATTTTTCTTAATGTATGGCTCTGGCCTTAGTGTCTCCATATGTTCCAAGAAGTTGGGCAAGATGGATAATTGTTGTAGAGTGCTATACCCAGATTATAACAGTCATTCACTCAACCAGATCTGTGTTTTTAAAAGGTTTTTTACTAGCAAATCCCTTTTATCTGTTGAGTTATTATAAACATTTCAGTAAATAAAAGTATTCACAAAGGAATCTGGCCTTGGGTTGAACTGAGATGAGAATCTGATGTTTTCAAGGAAACTCAGAATGGTGTGATGAAGGGGTCTGAAAATAGTCAAGGTGATGTAATTAAGGATGCATGCTGATGTCTTCAGGGGTTGCTCAGATAAATGTAATGAGTCTCAGTCACATATGTAGGTCTGTATCTGTCTCTACTGATGTTAAGAACATGTATACTTCAAAACTGTGTTGTTAAAGTGTGATTTATTTGTAAAATTCTCTACTATCAAATCAAAGCACATGTAGCTTTGTGTCTCTAGTTTGGTTACACCTATGTATTAATATTTCTAAATCGGACTTTCGGGATATCATTTGAAATGCAAATGAAGAAAATATCTAATAAAAAATGAAAAAAATCTGTTTTTTACTTGTGTCATAGAAGTATATCATATGTACTAGTACTTCTAGTGTGCATGTTCAAACATTATTATTATATATATAATGTAATGTATATAATTTGTTTAATTTTAGTTGGCAGATTGTAACACACTTCTTTCTAAACAGAAGAAATAGAAGCATCCATCATATGTTTTCTGTTAAGATACCTAGTGATTCTCAATCTACTAAAGATAACTTTGTATCTGGATATCTGAAATATACCTTCTTAAACTATCCAAGATTTACTACATGTAGTATATCAAATCTGGCACTAAAATTAAGGATTCTATTAAAATTGGGCACTAACATGACAAATTATTAAAACCATATTTAAGTGAAGTCAACATGAAAAGGCTACATATTGTATGGCCTAAGTCTTTTCACATTTTGGAAAGACAAAACTTTGGAGAGAGTAAAGCAATCAATGCTTGGCAGTTGGTTAGAAGATGAGCAAGTTGAAGATGATGGAGTTTCAGGTCAGTGAAACAACTACAATTTGTGATACATTTTGTAAACTCACTGAATCTATAACTCTAAATGAATCCTATAGGAATACAAGAAGCTTACATGAGAGTATGTCAGTATGGCTTCACTGTGTCAGATTGCTACTGTGACACAGGAATTTTATTGTAGGAGAGAGTCCTTCGGGAAGGAACGGAGCCTTACACAAAAGTGTGCTCAAACTATAGATACATTATAAGAAAAACCGTGAGTATTTGTGATTCAAGATCTTTTTCTTTTTCTTCTCTGTGTCATATAGAGCTAATGGGAACTATTCCGTGAATGTGGTCTTAGAACAGTTTTACTGTACAACTTAGAAAATATTCAAACAGCTGTGACTTCTGTAACTGGTGTCTTTTGTTTCTTCATGAGGCAAATAATAGAACTGCTTTCAAGTTTGTTTATTTTTAGATATTTTTGAATGTTAACCAGTTTAAGACATGTATTAACCGTGGGATCACAGTGGATCCACCTTAGTTCTCATTAGCTAAATTTTCTTTATTGATCTCCATAATTTTAATTTTCATTCATATATCTATTTTGCTTCTTTGAGCCCTTTGAATACTCATACTGAGTAGTGGCCTACCACATGTAAAAACTAAATGCATTGTTTCTTTTTCCAGAAATCCTTTAACAGTTTTAACCTAGCTAATAATCTTATCGTATAGTTAAGTGATCTAATACAGATGAGACAAATAGCAGAGTGCTTGGTCCACAATCCGCACCCAGTTATTCATCAGTGACTACTTTATTACTAGAATAATATATGCCAATATAGGGGTTTATTAAAAAGATGAATTCTATTCTGAGAACTGACAGCTTTATATTTTATTTTATTACTTCCTCTTTATTTGCTGAACTATTGTAGAATAAATTACCAACATTACATCTCATTTCAAAGTACTTCTAGTGTGCATGTTCACACAAATGAGAACCTATAACCTGAAAGTAACATTGCTACATCTAAAAACTATCATCCCTTTTTGTCAATGAGTAATCACACTATTCTCAAATGTGGACAACTGTCCCCAAAATGGCTTGTATAATTCGTTTCTATGAAACAACCAAACAACAACAACAAAAAAAACCCTTTAAATGTGAAACCATTAGTTAATTGCTTTGGATATAATATAATATAAATATCATTTGGTAATTTCTAAGCAATAAATTTTATGCAAGTTGGCTAGTGGAAGAGAACAAATGTTAGGCAAATGGAAAAGGCAAGAGGAAGACTGGCCCAGACAGGCTGTTGCCTATGAACAGAGAGCAGAGCATGCTGTTTCCACTAATTGGTATTTTTGCAGTTGCACTACTCTACCATGAGACTGGGAGCCAAGCTTTTGGAATTCCAAAGTATAAGGCAGCAAATATAAGTACAAACCTTGAGATGGAAAATATGGAATAAAGAATTCATGTCTCCCTAGGAAGAAAGCATTATGAGAAAGTAAGAATGTGACTTCATAACTGTATGATTTTGCCTTTCAGGTCATGAAGTTCCAATACATGGACAAATTCATTTTATTTATACACCCAAGTAGCTAGGGTATTTCCTGTGGGGGAGGAAAACAAAGGAACACTGAAATCAAGCATTTTTTTTTTACTCCAGGTTAATTTACTAATATTCTGCAAGAAATAGTCAATTATAATTAAACTAAATGCATTAAGTATCTTGATAATGATAAGAGGGATTGAGGAGCTCACAAGATAGCTCAATGATTAAGAGCACTTGCTACTCTAATGGAGAACTAGCGTTTGGTTGCCAGCACCCACATGGTGGGTCATACCCACTTGTAAATCCAGTTCCATGAGATCTGTCACCCTCTTCTGTCCTGTGTGATGCACAGACATACGTGCAAGGGAGGAGAGAAATGGTATAATTTATATTTTAGGTAAATAAAGAAAAGAGGATATAATAGTCAACAAGATAGACAAATATATTTGTCATGGAGCACAAGTAAGATATGTAAGTAATATATCTGATGAAAAATAAGTCAAAAGGCCACAGAAATTCTAGGGAGGCAATAGTGGAGAGAGAATCCACTGTATCAGTAGAGTAGAATATGGAAGGATCTTATTATGCTAACAAGCCTCCAGTAATGTGGTATCACTCCTTAGAAATAAAGAAGGTTGATGACATATTGTCTAATGAGTGGCATGAGCTAAGCTTGGCTTGAGAGAGGTAAGGAGAGACAGTGTGTGGACCTTGACTTTTGCCACTGGAATATGGAGCTCATTGACAGCAGTAAAAAGGCAAATTATGGCGTTATCACCACATCTCCACACTGATACACCTGGAAACGTCAGTTACTATGAGAGGGTTAGCCAGATTCTGAACTTATCCTGAAAGCAGAACTAATTGGGTATAATGATTAGAGACAGAGAAGAGTAAAAATTGCCATAAAAGTCTTTGGGAGTGGAACTACTGCTGAGATATGAACTGTAGGATTAATAAGGACCAGTGTGTGTTCAGTACAACTGAAGAGGTGGGTGGGGTGGGTGAGTGGTGGTAGCTGACCCTGACTCTGTTGCCTGCCTGTGGATTCTGTTCTAAATGGGCTGCCTTGTCTGGCCTCAGTGGGTGAGGATGTACTTAGCTCTGCAGTGACTTGATATGCCAGGGTGGGTTGGTACCCAGGGTGGGAGTGCCTCTTCTTTCTTAGAAGAGACAGGGAAGGAATGGGAAGAGGGGTGTTGTGATCTGGGAGGAGATGGAGAGTGGTTAAAATCTGGATGTAATATGAATAAATAAATAAATAAATTAATTAATTAATTGATAGGAAAAAGATATACTATAGTTTCTTGTGTTTTATTGTTGTTTCTTGCTTTTTTATCTTGTGTTTTGTTTTGCTTAAAAGGGAGAGAGAATATAAAGTTGGGTGGGTAAGGAGGATCAAAATATGAGTGTTTTTAAATCAGAAAGACAAAAAAGATAAAAGCTCAAAAAATTTAGAAAGGATAAATACTAGAGTTGGATCATAAATCTTCCATGCATTACAAGCCTTGGTTCTCATGAATATGCCATTGCAAAGTTGTGGGACATCTCAGAGGTGAGGTCTGATGGGGGATCTCTAGGTCAGTGGCAAGTAACTTGGAAAAAGGTGGCAGTATTCTGGCTCTTTTTTATTGATACCATACAAAGTTACTGGTTTATAACAATGAAAAGTATAATTATTATTTCATGAAACGTTAGCATAAACTGTATCTCATTGGACTAAAACCAAGGTGATGGTATGACTGAACTTCTTCTGGGAGCTCTAGAGTAAAGTCTACTCTTTTGCAGTATGCATGTGTGTGTGTTTGTGTGTGTGTGTGTCAGTGTTTACATGTGTATACATGTTCATGTGTGTGCCAGCATCAGTATTTTGGCATGCATCAATATTTGGGCATGTATCAATATTTGGACAGGTGAGGCCATAAATTGATGGTGGGTGTTTTCCTCAGTCCTTTAACATCTTATATTTTTATAATGATCTCTCAATAAAACTGGATATCATTGATTTGGCTTGAGTGGATAACCAGCATGTCGGAGGGCACTGTCTGTCTCCACTTCCCCAGTGCTAGGATTAGTTGTCTCTTGTGCTAGATGTTAAAATCAAGCCCGCATGCTTGGCCAGCCTGACTGAACCTTCTCCCCAGTCTTTGTTTTTTTTGTTTTTTTTTTTTCCTTTCATCTTCTACTTTTGAGAGGCTGCCCTCATTCCATGGCTAATGGGCTCCTCTCATCCTCAAAATAAAAAATATTCATCTCCATTTTAATCAAGACATTGTCTCTCTTTCTCTGACTCTTCTGTTCCCTTCTTCCTCCGTTAGGCATGATTGCATCCACTCAGATAAGCCAGGACATCACATTTACTTCATATGTATTTTACTTTATCTTCCATTTGACATCTTGGGTTAGAGTTCAAAGCCACATACATGATGGGCGCGCTCTATACCTGAAACACATCTCCACTCCAATTGACATGTTTTTAAGATTAACTGATTAGTAATTTAATTACATTGATACCTTCAGCTCCTGTTGTCATGTAACATATCAAGAATTAAAATGCAGGCATCTTTGTGGCACATTGGATCATTGAAAGTAGTAATAGGAATAATGAAAAGAAACTAGAGAAAATGTATAAGATAACAGGTCATCAGAGAATGTGAGGCTATTTTTTTTGTCAAAATGTAGAGTTTGGTCATGCGAATGAAGCATTAACAATCTGAGCAACTGGTTGGTCAGACTGCTGAAATGATCATTCAAATGGTTATTTAACTATCCTTTATACATGACAAAAATCAACCTGGGTGTGTGGTTTAGAGAGCCATGAGTTAAAGTACTTATAGAAAGCAGTGTGTAAGTCAGGTTGCTCTAGGGGAACAGAACTTATAGAATGAATCTACATCTCTATCTATGTATGGAAGGGAAACTTTAAATTAGACTGGCTTGCAGGCTCTGGTCCAACTAGTGCACAACTGCCTGTCCACTATCAGGAGATGCAAGAATCCAGTTGTTCAAACCAGAAGCTGCAAGTCTCATCTGGTGTTCAGTATACCCCAGAAACCTGAAGAAGTAGGCTCTAAGGATATTGGAGTGCACTTGCCAGTGAGGGAAAGAACAAGCAGTTTATGAACAAACCTTCTTTTTTAGGTTTGTTGAAGGATTAGTTTTTTTGTTTTTTCTAGGGTGTAGTTTCCACCCTTGTGTTGTTGTTTTCCCTTTATTATCTTTTGAAGGGCTGGATTCATGGAAAGATATTGTGTGAATTTGGTTTTATTGGGAAGAGAGGACCTTGGTATTGCAAACTTTGTAGGCCCCAATACAGGGGAACACCAGGGCCAAGAAGTGGAAATGGTTGGGTAGGGGAGCAGGACGCGGGGAGGGTATAGGGAACTTTCAGGATAGCATTTGAAATGTAAATTAAGAAAATATCTAGCCCTGTGTGGTGGTGCACACCTTTAATCCCAGCACTCAGGAGGCAAAGGCAGGCGAATTTCAGAGTTCGAGGCCAGCCTGGTCTACAAAGTGAGTTCCAGGACAGCCAGGGCTATACAGAGAAACCCTGTCTCGAAAAACCAAAAAAAAAAAAAAAAAAGAACAAACCTTCTTCCATGTCCTTTAGATATGCTTCTCAGATAAGCTAGGGTCATGATTGAAGGTGGATCTTCCCACCTCAAATGATCTGGATTGAAAGTCAGTCTTCCTACTTCAAATGATTTAAAAAAAAAATTCTTCACGGTACCCAGATGCTTGGGTTTTAGTTAATTCCATATGTAGTCAAGGTGATAACTAAGAATAGATATCACAGGCAGTGTGACCTATTAGAGTAGATCTTCTTTCTGTTTATCAAATGTTACTCTTCACTTTGGTTGATAGAATGTGTAGATAAATGAAAGCATGCTGGTCCTGTATGGGTGTTTTAAAAGGTGCTACAATATTTGTTGACAACCTGGGTTCCTGCTTGACATCTCTCATAAGAACTTTATGAAATTATTATAGCTACTCATTCAGCTGGATCCTTGAATGTCAAGACAACTAAAACTGACCTGAACGCAATCAGCCGCCTGAACCTAAGCACAGGTCCACCCAACTCAACCTCAGAAAGCTAATGCCAACCTCCAGACAGACATGTGCCTGACAAATGAATGAGTGATTTTGTAAACTGAGTTTAAGGGTTGAGTATTATACAGATTAATAGAGCAAAAGCTAGTAGATGTATCACCAGAATAAGCAGGACTCATAGTAAGTATTCTGAAGATAAATGATTTAAGGATTTCTCTTTTCAGGAATGAAGGAGGTAAAATAACCTGGAATCTACAGTAAGAAACAAGGATATGCCTCTACCCTGGAATCTACAGTAAGAAACAAGGATATGCCTCTACCCTGGAATCTACAGTAAGAAACGAGGATATGCCTCTACCCTGGAATCTACAGTAAGAAACGAGGATATGCCTCTACCCTGGAATCTACAGTAAGAAACGAGGATATGCCTCCACCCTGGAATCTACAGTAAGAAACGAGGATATGCCTCCACCCTGGACTCTACAGTAAGAAACGAGGATATGCCTCTACCCTGGAATCTACAGTAAGAAACGAGGATATGCCTCTACCCTGGAGTCTACAGTAAGAAACAAGGATATGCCTCTACCCTCGGTCTTGATGGCAGGAGCAATGGGAGGAAACTCAGGTTCTGTATGAGGTCTCAAGAAAGGTTCACAGCGCCATCTACATTATTGGTAAAGGCCGAAGGGGAGGGGCAGTTTGTAGGGAACTGATTCTGTGAAGGAATCTCTAGCAATGGCCCCAGAGAAAGATCTCACTTGGTTTGTTCTTATTTTCAAACCAAATTTTCTGTAGTTCAGTATACAAGATGAATCAAGCCAATTAAATCAAAACAACCAAGACTAAATTAATTCCATAAAGATGCTTTTATAATAACTCCTAAGATAAGACAGACAGACATCTTTAGTTCATTCTTTTAATTTATGCCATGGATGACCAGGTCATATTTATTATACTTTCAGGGTATTCCCAAATGCACTATCCTTTTTTTCTTTCTTCATAATTATGACCTGTTACATACCTTCCTTCCTGCAAAAATTGTTGAAATAACTTCCTAAATGCCTTCATATCTCTAGTATTACCTCCAATTTATCTACTTTTCTAATAAAAAGAACATGAATTCTGGAATCAGATATGTCTCGGTTTGCATATTAGCTTTGAGACTTACTATAGTCCAAGAGAAAAGATAATTAAAGCTTTATGAGCTTAAACTTTCCTCACCTGTCAAAATGGAACACAATAAAAGTCCCTAATTTACAAGGCCGCTGCTAGAGCTAAATGAAACAGCACCTGGCTAATTTATGACACTAAATGCTAACCAATTAGTCTAGGTTTCCAATCTCCTATTACAGCTCTACAGAATTCTTTTATAGTAGAAATGTGATTGTATGAAAAGAAACCTCAGCATCTCTTTCACTACAGAAGGAAATGTTGCTATCATGGCACAGAACATCATTGGTTGCTTTAAACTCCATTGATGCTGGAGCTACAGATTGGACTTCTAAGTGGTACAGCATCCATAGGTCAGCTAAAGCTGAAACTTGCAGCTGCTCACCCAAAACATGTGTGGCAGGAAGTCACCAGGCGGAACTAGAATTCATGCTACCATTCTCTCTACACCTTTATATGTTTCAATTCTTAAATTAAGGTGAGGCTGTAAAATTGTTGTCTCTGCCTGGCTGGTTCAGCTCATCTCTTCTGGCTCAAACTCCTCTCCAAGCTGACCAATTCAATCTGGCTTCTCTCAGCTTCTCAGTAAATTGCTCTGCCTGGCTTTTAACACTTTCAATGTTCTGATCTTCTGGATCTCCTTGTTCTCTGGCTTCAACTGGCTCTGTTGACCTGCACGGAACTGCATGAACTCACACACAAACTCAACTCCATTCCACTGTCCACATTGAACTGACTCTCAACTGACTCAATTCTCCACTCACGGACAAACTGAACTCTTAAATAAGTCCTCTTTTCTGTCATTCTCATGAGTTGGATGTATCCTATCTCTCTGACTTAGTCTGTCAAGTCTTTGATGTGTTACTTGGTCTGCCTCTCAATGAAAAGTTATTTTTAAAACATGACTGCTTCTTTCTACTGACTAGCCTTAACTATATTGTTTGGGATTAGAGATTAATACCGATTGCCTGACTTCCTTCCTCAAGTTCATGCTCTCTGCCTTCATCTGCAAACCAAATATGGATGATACAATACAGCAGACAACTCTGAAACTCTAAGGATAGTAAAATCATAAGATGATATGCACTTGGATTCTGATTATGTGATTACAAGAAGCAGCCCATCTACAGAGCATGATGTGACCAAGAAGGGTTTTTTAAATGGAATAATCCATCAAGTTTAACTGCTTATCATGATAACTGTTAGTTTACATATTCATCAAAGAAACCAAAGGAATTGGTGCTATAAAAAAAATCTAAAGTATTTGCTATTGGTTGGCTAGGTGGGCAATGGACTGTAAAGAGCAGCTGTAAGAGGCCAACAGTAGAAATCCATCCTTTACTATGGTAAAATATCTAGTAAACATAACTTAAAATGACTGGTGAGGACAGCCACTAATACTATAACCACGAAACAGGTTTAGATACAAGAACATTCGTTTTTGACTATTGGTTGTTATTAGATAAATTTGATGGAGAATCGTGCAAAAGAAAAGGGTATAGGAAATTGTTGGCCTATTTTACTTGGAATAAAAAACAAATAGTAATATTGAGGCCATTTTAAGTTAGAAGAGTCAGTTGATCTGAACTTCAAAAGAATCTCTTAAAGCAAAGGGTTAATTTGGATGCACTAATTAAAAGTGTAAGGCCTAAGCTTTGAAATATTCAACGGTCTCTTTGTGATTATTTGGGGAACTAGAGGGTCAAGAAATAACTGCTGCCATGTTAATTTCTTGCATTAATAAATATATACAGAATATTAATAATAATTTTTATACTGAGTCAATTAGATTTCAGATTAATTCAAAATGAAACTAAAAACTGCAGTCTATTTTAACATCTGAAAAATATGTTAAACACCTCCCATAGTCTACCATAAATGTTCCTCGACTAAACAAGTTTTCAAGGAGGCTCTGCTGAAGCTACCAAAGGACCATCCTTCTTATACTGCTTCAACAGTCATTAGGTCTTCTGTCAGGCCCTTTACTATGACCAGATGACAAAGGGATAAAGCATCTGCAATAAGGTGAAAGTTGTGTTCAACTTTGTGGACACATGACTCTACCTATGGAATAATTGCACAGTAGACTGTAGCTGCTTGTTATATAAAAGAGGTGCCTGGTTACAAATAACAAGTCTGTCACCCTCCTGCATTGACTGTCCTTTTTATTCTCCATACTTAGATATACAATGTCATTCCCTTTGTACTTTCCACAAGGACATCATCCGGCCCAGCCCCAGCTGGAAGTCTACCTTCTTGTGGAACACAGTATTAACACCAGAACAAAGTTCATCTCCACCAGATACATATGTTACACATTCATAGTTGTGTGTGCTTCTTTATTCCTATAATTTACTATGGACTACATGATATCATTTCCAATGAGCAAACTGTGTGACAGAGATGGATTACAGTGGTCAAACTGTCCAAGATGTTTTATGAGTATACTTAATAAATAGTAAAATAAACAATACAGTTTCAAAGTAAATTTCATTTAAAAGAGATGAAGCTTTGAAACAAAGAAAAGAGCAGATCTTTGCTTGTAAAACAAATCCTGATTCAGTAATGGCCATGACGGAAGGTGACAGGGAATGTCATAAGGGAGGCTGTCCTTCCCCCTCACCTCAGGTTAAGCAGAGGTTTTAATTATTTCTGCAAAACCTCCTTAATTATTCATAAGCTCGATGGGCTGAGTGCTCCTCTCCACTCCATCAGAGTAAGGTTTCAGGCCTCTCCTGGTTTTTACTGAGTGTGGGCACAGGAGATGCTGTTTGCCTAGTCTGTTACAGAGGTCTTTAACACGCTTTTCAAGGTCTTCTCTGAGTAAATAGAAATCTTTGCTTCATCAAATGAATTGTCAATGTGAGAAAAACCCACTTTGAAAACATACACGTAGCTCGACTTCATCCAGTTGGTTTATGTGAAGTTCACACATGCATGTGATTTCTGAGAGATTGTGTGTTTTAAAATCTGCAATTAAAACAAAATATCAGGGATTTGAATTGGGTGTACTCAGATTGTGTGGATGGAGTAAAGCAACAAAGGTTAGAACAGATAGCTTGCTTTCTCTAGAGTGAGAAATAATTCTAAAGATGTCATCAATTATGTTTACATATCAGAATCTTTGATCTGCTTCCCAAAAGGCAAGCTCGGGGTGGCATAATGCCACCAGATTTGCACTGGAGCCTCTAGATTTCATCGTTCTTATTTATTTATTTATTTATTTATTTATTTATTTATTTACTTTTATTCATTGGATTGAAATACATGGAGCCAAGTTCTTGTAAACTGTTCTGTTTCAGATGACCTTGAACTGACAACCTCAATATTTCACACATAGTTTTAAATATCAGCAATGTAATAGACAATGTTTAGGTAAGTTTTCTTTTTAAAAAAGCTGCATACTTTTTCAAGTTTAGTCCAGCTTTTGTAGCTGTGATTAACTTCTTATAACACGCAAGTATTCAATTTCAGATGCTAATTTGAAGTTCTACCTTAAAGCAAAAAACAAAAAACAAAACACAAAACAAAACAACAAAACAAAACCAAAGCAAAATAGTTAAATCTTAGAGATTGACTGAGCTGAGCTGCAATCTCCTAATAAAACCATAAAGCATGAAGGTGGAGTTGTTGTACTTTCCCAGAGTATAGCATTGCCTGTGTAAGCAGTGGAATACACAGACACTCCAGCAGCCAGATGTCGAGGGTGTGGTGAGTGATGTTTAATCTTTTGATTCTGTTGAAAAAGACGCTTGATGCCTGCTCACCCTTTCCAAGATCACAAAACAATTAGAACAAAGGGAGCATCCTTGATTGCCTGATGCTCCTTTCTGATCTGGTCAAACATGTACAATGGGAGGGAAGAACAGAGGTACAGGTTGTTATGATTATTATTGTAATGTTAAAGTGACTTTGAACATGGAGACAGAACAGAAGTCAGAGATATAGTTTACAATCGCCATAAGGTACACTATTTCCAGTTGAAATGGCTCAATGAAATAACTGCCTTGGATTTTGAACAATATTCAGTATGTTGCATACTGTACATTGAAAAAGAGATAGGTGATTTATTTCTATTTCTCAGAGAAAGCATAGTTACAAAGTCTCTAAAACAGTAGAAGGGTTCACACAGAGAAAGGTTGGTATTAAATTTTCTATCCTGACTTTAATATTCCAGTTACCTTCTAATTACCTCTACCTAAATTTCAAAATATTTATCTCAATCTCATGATTCTTTGTGTGTGAATTTATGTTTGCATGTGCACAGTTGTGGGCAAACCATTTTTGTGGAGGCCAGGGGACCACCTCAGATATGGCTCCTGAGGCTCTGCTCACCTTTTATCTTTTATCTTTTATTTATTTATTTTTTAATCTTAGTACTAAAATAAATCTTAGTACTTCTAGTTTTTTACAAGCCTTCCCTAAACACATGTGAAAAGCAGGAATCAGGAGATTAACTATTTTCCATATCAGTTCTTTATACCTACCTGTACTCCAGCAACACTAACCTTCATCCACATATCTTGGGTTGATGGCATCAGCTTTTATTTTCAAAAACCTAAATTATACCTCAGTCACCCTCACTTCCTGCTCCCGTTCCTTCATTGTGTTCAGTCTTGTCTACATCCTCAACAGTCTCCTCATACATTCCCTTACCCCTTCCCCTTCCTACCCTTGTTACTTTCTTCATAGTCTTATATCCTCTAGAACTGGCCTTTTAATAAGGTTTTCTATGTCTGCTCCATCCAACTCTTTCCCTTTCCTAAATGTGTTTCTGTAACAAAGTTAATCTTGCTATAATTCATATATATCTATATCTATATATCTATATATCTAGATATCTATATATCTAGATATCTAGATATCTAGATATATAGATATAGATATAGATATAGATAGATAGATAGATAGATAGATAGATAGATAGATAGATATAGATATAGATATATATGAGTTCCTGAATATATTCATATATATGGGTATATACCCATTTATTTGTGCACACATTGCCTCTCCTCTATTGCCCCATCTTAGTCTGTTGAGGCTGCTGTAGTGTCCTGTTTGACTTAGACACATAGAGGTTTATATTTGGAGATTCAGAATAGAGACTGCTGGCAGAAAATTTTCCAGGGAGGGCCCATTTCCTGGCTCACAGGAGGCTGGCTGTTCATTGGGGGAATCCATGGTAGAATAAGCATGGAGTTTCTAGGTATATTTCCTATGGGATCTGATATCATTCACGAAGTTTCTACCCCTAAAACCAAGTCTCTTCCCCCAAACTCCATTTATACCTGAGGCAATAGAAGCCTCAAATCTGTACTCTGTCCACTGTGTAGTTTTACTTACTATACCTGCTGGATCACTAGTATTGGCAACACTGCATAGCTTAATCTGACACTTGAAAATGTTCCTGAAATGAGTGACTGGAGATGCAGGAGAGAGCTGTGTTTTAGAATAGGTTCAAATAGGCCTCTAGACCTGCTTATCAGTGGTCTGGTCAAGTTAGTTAAAGTAGCTAAGCACAAAACTCAACTCTCATAGGAATATATATATATATATATATATATATATATATATATATATATATATATATACTTTATGAGCATATTTGCCCTACAATAATGTATTAATAATTACACAGTAAATAGTGCTTATTAATTCTGTTACTATAACTGTTATTCCTATTGCTGCTCTACAAACAACTATAGTCATTTCATCTTTATTTGCTACTTTTTCTGAAATTCTTAGTGATCAAGATGAATTTGGTCTCTAGAAAGTATAATATGTATATTTATACAATATATTATAATAATATTACATATATATGTAATATATATGTGTAATATTATTACATATATATATTACATATATAATTAATATAATGTAAATATATATATATATAATCAAAAACAACTGAAAAACATTTAGGTGAATTCTGTTAAATTTCTTGACCAAATATTATACTAGACTAGTGTTCTAAATGAAATTTGATTATAGGATGATGTTCTCATATTCTAGGTTGGATAACTTACTTGAAAACAATATCAAGAAATTAATCAAATGTATTTAGAGGAAGAACAGCACATAAAAGGTAGTTATATAATTAAGATTGCTAATATTTATCCAAATACTTTTCAGAATAAAAATAAAATTAATAAAATTATTCTTAGATTACTGATAGTAGTCACCAACATTGCTTCCCAATTTAATTTAGTTGATTTTATCATTCTGAATGCACAGGCTTCAATTTCAGAAGATTAACTATATGGGATAGCATTAAAATAAACACTAAAATCAGCCATTGGTTTGCTGAAGAGATAAAATGACCTAGATAGTGTGGTATGTATTACATACATAAATATTAAAACCATAATTATCATGTAATTAAAATCACAATTATCATAATTATATATAGAAGAGTAGTTGAACAATTTATAGAAGCCAGAATATAACTAACAATCCCCATAGTCCTTTGAGATGATAGAGAAACTTCCTGATTGTCAATGTTTGTATGGATACAAGAGATACTTATCAAATTGCAGGCATTACTGGAAGTTCTTTGAAAGAAATGGAATCAGGGATCTGAACACAGGAAGTGAGCAATGTTGTCATCCCTGCTGAGAAAATACAAGGCAGAATCCTTTTCTTCCTTGACATCTACTTCCTTCAACTGTTCACAGTATTTGCTGAGAAAGATCTCTCTCTCTCTCTCTCTCTCTCTCTCTCTCTCTCTCTCTCTCTCTCTCCCCTTGCTCACACATACACACAAATGCTGTTTCCTGTGTTTGCTTATTCAGCAGCTAGCAATCCTCATCAGTGAGGAAGAGGAGCGAGAATGTTTTATTTTTAATCTTCTGACGGTTGATAGATGCATATCACAAGTAGAATATTTGACTAAGTACTCAAACGTCATCACAGAAGAGTGGGGAGGTGGTACTGTGAGTGTCCAGGTACATCATTATTTTCCAGACACTGAAAACATTGAGGCTTCATGGATGAAAAGCCCAGGCTGTAGAGTCAGGGACAGTAGTCTTTCCCCTTTCTCACAGACTTTGTTTATTCTCTTTTTCTTTTTTTTATTACCTTTTTTCCAATTCTAATCCCTAATTCTTATGCATAGAATCTTTTTGTGCATAATTGTCACAGTGTTTGGAAATTTTGATAGTTTCTCAATTAAAACTATCACAATGAAAGAGAATAAACAATAAACAAAACCAAAAATGCCAAAAAAAAAAAAAAAAACCCAAACAAACCCTCAAACAAAATGCAAGGAAACTAAAATGAACAAACAAATAAAACAGGTGGTAGTGGATCTATTTTTTCTTAATACAAGTACTCTGGAGTCAGAGGTAGATAGATCTCTGAATTTGAGGCCACCCTCAACTACAGACTGAGTTTCAAGATAGCCAGACACTACACAGCGAAGATCCAATTATGCACTCCTAGCTTGCCTTTCCTGGAACTCACTATGTGGACCAGGTTGGACTTGGATTCAAAGATACTTGTCTTCCTCTGCCCCCAAGTGCTAGAGTGCTAAGATTAAAGGCATGCACCACCATGCCTGGCTTGGGCAATAACAAATTTCTAATAACTGTAGTCACATATGAGGGGATGGATTCTTCAGATCATCATAGTCCCTGTGTATTTGTGTGTTTGGCTTCCTGCCATCTCCTAGTAGTTGATGCCCTCCTTTACTTTCAGTTCCAGGGATCAAGCTTGCATTATCACGCTTACACGGAAAGCAATTTACCTGCTGTGCCATTGTGCTGGGTACTCAATTAGTATTATTAATTATTGATTTACATATTAGCATATTACACACACACACATCACTACTACCGGCTGGTGATGACATTGTAGCACTTTGAATAAAGTAGCAGAATTTACTTCCATTCTGAATGTTTGTTCGTGGATGAAGAGTTATTAGAGACACCTGCTCATACTGATATTTCTCTTACTGTATATACTTATGCTTCTGCACTTTAGGTGAATCTGGATTCTGAAGTTCAGATTCAGCTTTTTACATTTAATAATCTTGAGTCAAGATAATGGTCAAGCATAGGGGAATCAAATTTCTGATTACAAAAGAGTTTTAGCCTACCAGACAAAGAATCCTCCCGCACAAGATATGCAAAATGTCTAAATGAAGAAATATAAAGCATATGTAAACCCCTGAGCCCCAGGGAGATAGGCTATGTGGAAAAGTTAATTTTAGGCTATACGCTGAATGAGTTTTCCTCAGGTGACAGCAGGATCATTGCGCAGGGTACGGTGGCAGCCATGTGGCAGGTTGGGACTGCAGGGTAGCTGGCAGAGCCCCAGGGTGTGACTGGCAGGGGTTGTCTTGCAGCAGCTGGGAGCACCAGGAGGCAGCTGTGGTGAGCTTGTGGCTGGCAGAGAGATGGTCCTGCTGCTGGCAGGGGGTACTGGGAAGCAGTACCCTGCCTGGAACTGATGTCAGAAGTACCAACTAGAAATCGACCCTGCTTAGTTCTCTCTGACAAATCAGGGCTCGATACCACCTGATCTAAAAATAGGCAGCAGGCCTTCTATGCTGGCAGACAGGCGTGTTGATGTGTTGTGGTGTTGTGCAATAACCTTCTCCAAGAACCCAAAACATGTTTGTTTGTTTGTTTGTTTGCTTGTTTGTTTAAACCCATTTTTGCCTTCCATAGAAACTACAACCAGCAATGGCCAAGGATAGTTTATGTCAGCACATGCAGGCCTACTTGGAACTATACCTGCAAATGGTTAAATAAATGTTAACTCTTGACCATCCATAAGTTAGGGCTCTGGTAACAAAGGTTTAGGGCAGCAATGTTCAAAAGTAACTTTTGCTTTTATAAAACCAAAATTATTTTTATCTAATATTAAAGAAATGTCATGATCACTGACAATCCATATGTACGCTTCACTTAAAAAAATTAAATACAACAAATGAAAAATATAGCCAACATGAGCACTGGACTGTTCTTGGAATAAGATCAATCGCCACTACGCCATCAATATATATATATACATATTCTTCAAAATATAGGTAGTTGATTTACAAAATGTTTGTGTGTTGGGGCAGGGACGAAGATTATAACCAGCTGTAGCTTAAGCAAGCTTAGGAGAGAGCTCAGCTAACAGGTGATGGTCCTGCTGGTGGGTGCAGCCTGCCTATTACTGAAGGCAAGAGAATCATTTGCCTATATTGCCTTGACACTGTATCTACAATGTCTTCTTTTTCAATATTCATTTATAATAATGTAAGGATTATGGCCCTCATACTAAAGAAACTTTAAGTTAGACCAAGTGCTTTCAGAAAATAGGAACTTTCTGGGAAGCATGACAGCAGCAATATTTTAAAAAGAATGATGTCATTTCACATCCCCATTTCCAGCAGTTTGTCTAACTTTTTTCTATGTATTTAATGTCACTTCAATGCTGTCAGTAAAATTTTTAGCTATCTATATTAGTTACTTTTCTTGTTTTCTGTAACTAAACATTGAGACAGAAGGAACTCGAGGGAGAGTCGGGGTTTATTGTGACCTACAGTTGACAGAAGTGCATTCCATTGAGGTGGGAGAGGCATGATGACGCTGGCAGCTTGGCTTGAGCTTGAGAAAGGAGAATGGCTGTGCTCAGCTTGATGTCTGCTTTTTATTTTGCAGAGGACTCCAACTATGGAAATATGGTACCATATCAAGGGTGGATCTTCTCCCTAACCATTAATTGTCTCTACACATGCCCAGAGGTTAATCTCCTAATTGATTCCAAAGTCTACCAGAATGTCAGTGATTATGAGCCATCACATGCTGCCTGTTTCCTAATACCTCATGTCAAAAGGAAGGAGCACATAGGGTATTGGCAAGGATAATGTTTTGAGTGTGTTGATTTGATGATTGCTGAATTTGGTTGGATCTACTTAAAAACCTAGCACGAGGGAGAACTCCATTTCACACCTAGCTGTGCTGACTAGTAGGGAAAGTGAGAGTGTCTGCTGCTTTTGATTCAATTTATTCTCCAAGATAATGTGGACAGCCTAGTGGAATATCCCCCCACCATATTCTTAAAGCTGACAAGCTTTAAAAATTATATTTTGCAAATTATTGTGAGCTCCTTAAAACTAGAGACTTTATAAAATTAAATAGCCCATGTTTCCTAATACTACCTCACAAATAAGATGCAGCTAGAAGCTTTTCATGCTTTAAACTTAATCTAGCATTTTATTAGTGTGTCAGTTATATCGCTGAACATATAAATTTACTTCGTTTATATATACCAATTCTTTGGCTGTATACATGCTAGAAGGATATTGCAAGTGATATAGAATCATTTCTTTGGGTATTTACTGCTAATACTCATTTCTGCAGATGCTGTTTTATTGGATTCAGAGTCTTAGACAGTTTGAAGCAGTGCTCATTACCAAATAATGTCTTCTTTTTAAGGTCATTGGTTCTTTCCTAATTACAAGGATGGCACACTCCCAACCTCACTTCTTTGAAGAAAACAAAACAAAACAAAAAAAAAACAAAGAAATACCAAGTCCTTGAAATTAGGTTGCAACCCAGGGAAAACTTTTTTTAAAAAATCAAATTCAAGATCAGAGATAGATAGATAGATAGATAGATAGATAGATAGATAGATAGATAGATTGATAAGAAATAAACACTATTTGGATTTGAATTACTTCTTGGGTTGATTTTTTTCTGTATAACATGGACAAAGAGTTCCTATGTTGAGGAGGATGACATCTAAGAGGACTGATCCAGCTAACCTGCACACAGCTGCATGCTCCCTTCTAAGCATTCTGAATTCCATCTAATGAGCCTTTCAGTTAAAACCTAATGCAAGGGACTTATAAGGGGTCAATGATGTTATCATGGAAGGACTTTCTCAGAAGCCCGCACACATGACATACTGAATAGCTCTGTGGGAGCTCTGTCCTTGACTTCTGCCTTGTCCCTTATTCCCTCACCACACTGCCAGACTTTTCTCTTTAGGTAAGCCAATTTCATTTTTCTCAGTTGTGTGAACTATGTTTTGATATTCTTAGAAATGATAGTTTCTATGGAGGTAATTCCTGGAAAGACAAAGCAAAGAATATCAAACAAATCAACAAAGTTGCTATGGACCTAACAAATTTATTGAAAAGTCTTAAGCCAAAACAGATGGTCTGCTTTGTGTTCTGGGATATTTGGACTGGACTGATTATTTCTTTGCTAAATAAACTTCCCCCAAAGCATCTCTTTTCTTAATTCCAATAGAAGCCTAAAAATAGCTTACTCTGTGCTGTAATATAGAAATAGAACATCATGAGTCAAATTACAAATTTTTCACTGCATTGTGATTAATATGAAATCTATGGAATCCTGTTGTATCCCAGGCTCTGTGCTATGTGCTGTGGATTGAGTGGCATTCCTTAGCCTTTGTTCCTCCATCCTGCCCAGAACAGCTAAATGCAAATCCAACACTCCAGAATAGAGAGAGGGCATGAGCTTATGGCACACGGCAAAAAAATTTAATTTAGTTGGGTAGCTCTAGCCACTAATAAATTTTGCTGAGTTTTCTCCATTACCAAAGATGACCGATTCTGTGCATTGGGGTTACTGATAGATAATATTGAGAAATATTTAATATTTATGCTTTATATTGATTATTAACAAACTTGGATTTGATGGCTAATGGTGTGAGAGCTGCTTTCCATGATTTTTTAATATAAATCTCTGAACTATAAGTTTTGAGTATATTGTATGGGTACAGGAACTATGATGTATAGAGAAATGAAGTCATATTTTAATATCATACAGGTGGAAAGAAAGGGAGTTGGGAAATGCACAGGTCTAGAATCTTTAGTAATAGCCATCTTTGTGCTTAAGATAACATCTCCTAATGAGATCAAGTGTTTCCATCACAGTCAACATTTAAATTAGCATTTAAAGTCTGCCTGATCACCTTTAATGGAATATCAAATTTAAACTAAAGAAACTCAAAGGCTTTAGGCACTCAAGTGGAAAGTGTTTGCTGTGACTGAATTACGAGATGAGATTGTGAGCTCCAGGAGGGTTGGGACTTGGTTTGAGTTCTTCACTGAGGAACCCAAGAGTTGAAGGCAGTGCCTGTACTGCTGAATCAACACAATGAAAATGGTGAACAATTAGCCAAAACAATTGCATTTGTCACCAAGGGGAAGACAAATGGTACTTACTTATGTTGGAAGTCATGAATGTTTCTCAAATTCTTTGGAATATTATCTTTACTTAGGAAAGTAAAATTCTCCAAAGTGGAGTTGTACTGGAAAGTTGTGTTTTCCTACAAGGAGTGACAATAATTCTAGGAACAAACAGTTTGTTTAAAGAAAATGTTTTCTTCCTAGTGAGATAATTTACTGTGCTCTAAAGATCTCTTCCTCAAAGTGGAAAAAAAATTGGAAAGCCTGGGGCGAGGGGGGGTTGACAGGATTTTAAAATACTCTTTATATTGTATGTAAAATTAATTGGAAACATAAGACAACCATCCAAACATATATTATCGTAGTTTAGAAAATACTATCAGTGGTCATCAGAAAGAATGATCCTATAACACTGTTCATATTTATTTCTTGCACATTCATTCTATAGTTCCTCACTTGTGGCATCTACCATGTTAGACCCATAGATGTAGTCCCTTAAATATTAGATCAATATACATTATGGACAAGAGTCTCTGACCTTATTGGATATAAATGGGGAAGATAAGATACAATAAAATTGAAATAAGAAATTATGTATAATTAAAATGTGGGTTATATAAATGGCAAAATCACCAATGAATTGTCAGTGATGAAGAAAAAAATCAAAGAGCTGGACAGGAAGCAGGGAGAAGCAAGGTGTGGGAGAGAAGCCTCTGTGGCTTTATGAAGGATTGGACTTCTATTAGGTATGAAATGGGAAGATACACATCCATTTTTAAAGAGCCATTTGATAGGGACACAGGAGTGGGGAAGGGGCACACAGAAGAGACTTAGAGTTTTTGTTAAGAGATGACAGTGGCGTGGGCTAGCATGGTTATACTTGATGTAGTATGAAGGTACTGGGTTCTGTGTATATTTTTATTTCCTGATAAACTGGTAATGAGAACTAGCAGACAGATTGTCCCTTGAGATCTTATTTTTCACTTCTGGCACTAATCTAGATTTTTTTGTAAGCCTGTAATATCAAATCAGCATGACTGCTTTCCCTTCACACAAGACTCTACCAAATGGATACTTTCATTGGACTTAATGACTCCAAATTATTGATTAGTCAATGATATTTAAAGATGTTTTATTTATAAAAGGTGGCTAGACAAGACTAGAATATAAAGCCTAGTGACATGTTATTGTGATCTTTGGAGAACTTTAAGAAACAGATACCAGTTTTAATTCTAGAACAATTGACAGAGCTGAAGCCGAAAAGCTGTTACTAATTGTCTTAACTTCTAAGTTCTATAACAAACCCGGAGAACACACTTTTATGAAAGTGAATCTATACCTCTGTGGAGCCCATATGATCACTGAAGCAGGAAGAAAATCTGGCATCTCACACTTAGATTTGCATGTCTTCTTTACTTTGCTTACCTGTTTACTTCTGTGTGTAAATACTAATCATTCAAGAGATGTCTGCCTAAAAGCCAATCTTACCTAACCAATCTCACTCCCCTACAACACTTAAGGCAGAAAGATGAAAATAACAGAAGCATCCTACTATCAACTCACTTAATTCCCCACCAAGGCTTCAGTTATGGTCCTAAGCCTACAGGTTACTTGAATTTCTGTAACAGCACCCCACTACTATCATCATATGAAAGAAACTGTGAATGATGTCAGGACTGCAACCTAGAACATGATTTATCCTCTTCTGAGAATTAGCTTGACCCCTCCAGTATGATGTACTTCAGATCATCTTAAAAAACCCAGAACTGAAACCATCATCAAAAATGCCACCTTGACTAGGGCTGCTTAACTGTATCATTTGACTCTCTGCCTCCATTGTTCCTTGTTCCTCTGTTTAAACCTAAAGATCATGTTCACATCCTGAAGATGATGCTTTTGATCTTTGAAGCCCTATTTCTTTTCTTTTCCCGATGCACATTGATTAAATTGCCTTCCTCTGCTTTTCACCATGACTTGACTAATTGGTGCATTGAGACCTTAGCTGAGCCTAGCCAGTTGGGGCTGCCAACTGGGCTTTTGTCCCAAAATTCCAGCTGCAGTTCCCGAAGTTAATGTTGAGCAAGGGCATCAATTTTCAACATAGCTAGTTTTAGAAAGTTGTAAATAATAGTGACCCCATAGCTTGACCTGGATTTACCAATAACAAGACTTAATTTTTCTAATAACTCAGAGATAAAACTCAAAACCCACCAAATATTCTTTTTTTCCCTAGATCATATGCCTAGTAGTGACAAAGAACAAGAAAAACTCCCAGAAATTATCAAGTGTTCTTATAATATGTATACATCATTTCCAAAACAATATTGGGGCCAAGTGTAGTATGAGAAAGACAGTCACCTTAAGTGCATGGCTTTGTGTCCATTAAAATAAGGACCAGAAAGGGAGAGAATGTCAAAAAATCAGCAGGGTGAAAAAGAATTGGATTTTTATGTATTTAAAATGATAGATAATAGAAGCAAAATTGGCACTAAAAGCATGCAGACTGATTCCCTTAAATAAGTTAGCACAGTACTTGTTCATAATTAAATAAAAAATACTGGTTTGTTTAGATATTCACTTCTTCACAGTAAACATGTCTTCTTGTCTTCGAAATCACATCCTCCATTCTCTCCTGTCTTTTTCCTATTCCTCTCTTAGCTATTTGGGGTATAGATCTTGGCTTGGTGAGCCATGAATCTCATATTTGCTGCTTTAAAACTTTGAACTCAGATTCCTTCTATTCCTAGGTACTGATAATTATTTCTGCATCTGGTTGTTTGCTACCCACACCAAAGAATGTAATAAAAATAATAGTATAATTATATTTGAAATATTGTATACTATGATACCTGACTTCATTTTAGTGTGTGGTCTATATATTTCAAAACATGTATGCCTTAGGAGGGAGATTCACTCTAACTCTAAATTAACTCTAATTTTGAGTAGGAGTATACTCAAAATTTTAAGTTTATAATTACAAATAAAAACAAACCTAATCATATAATAAATATTTCCATTAAAGTATATTAACTAAAATTTATTAGCGTCCTCGAGTAAAACCAGAAAGAGTTCATATGTTTAATGTAAATATTCAGTAGCACACAAAATGACAGACTTATATTAAAAACCTTAGCCATGGAAGGCATGTGACTCTGATGGATATGGAAGAGTGGAGAATATGCTTAGGAACCCATGAGCTGAAAGAAAGCACTATGTCAGCAGACATATACTTGCATGCCACTCCAGATGCAGAGAGCAAAGCAGCATTGTTGAGACTTATACCACAACATCTCACAATACAACACTCTGAGTATCATATTTAAAATTAAGTCTTACTAAAATAAAAAAATTCAAAGTATTAGCGTTTATTATATATGTAAACCCCGAGGTGATAACTAATTTTATTTATAAATAATTATGCATATGTGTTGTTTCTAGTTCTGCTGACCATTTTCAAATCTTACTTTGATCACTTAAATTTCATACAACTCACTTTTATCACCAGTATGATTAGGTTAATGATTATTCCTAATTATAAGAGTGGCATGAAGAGTAATTGAATCAATATGTGAAAAACACTTAAAATAGAGTCTTGCATGGAATTAATGAGATACTGCTAAGGTGTGGTTACAATTCATTTTCTATTTAAGGTATTAGTTTGATAAAAAACATAATGTGACTGCCAAAAAAAGTAACAAAAGAAAAAAAAAAACTTATAATTTCCTAAAAGTTTGTCACAAATAATATTGCTATTTTTGCTAGTTAGGATCGAGAAAAATTAAGCACACTAAAAGAAAAATCAAGCAAACATATAAAGGATGCTGAATGGGCTGGAAACACAGCCCCTTCCATTGCATATTTGAAAAATACTAATCAAAGGCATCCTGAGAATCTAGTTCTTCAACAAATCCTGGGGCTATTGCTCTGTTAAAGAACTGTGATTATAATTTGAAATGCCAGAAATGTTCATAGAACCGAATTAATAGATGAAAATAAAAAAAAGTATTTTCAGAGTTTTCCTTTATTGCTTTGATAGGGCATTTATGCATTTATGTCATCTTTGATGACATATCTTATGGTCTATACAGAAACCTGAGATTCCTACTGAAGAATGAAATCTGCTGTGCAATGTTAATTAAAATTCAAAGGAGTCTAGTGAATTATACCATTAACCTTCCACTGTTAGAATTCAAGGGATCATTCTTTAGGTCAATGTGAATAATGAGTTTTCTGGTCTCCTCCACATGTCCATTTGTACAGCTCCAGAATCCAGGGAAGAGATTATTAAATCATCATCCATTAGGAAGTTTTTGCCAAAAGAGAGTGTTAAGGGGGGCTAGGTAAGGACTATCTTCAATTGACAAATCGACATGGCAAATTTAGTGAATATTTTTTTTTTATTTGACTTATTCTTATCAGCAACTGAAACATTAAAAACATTCTAGGTAAGATTAAATAACTACAAAAGGAGAAATATAAAAAAATATTTAGGAAATAATCTACCTTTAATACCCATTACATGTATGTTCACATCTTCTTATGACTGAAAAAATTCAGTATTAGTGATAATTACCCGCCAACCCTTATTTTGAATTTTAAAGAGAAAAAAAGGTGGTGAAAAACAGGGAAAGAAGAAACAGTTGAGGGAGAATTCCTTATATCAGTATTGAGACATTACAATAAATAACCTGAAAAGGAACCACAGAGGAATAAAGAAAAATTATGACTAAATTGAGACTTTGAAAAGTTAGTAAAACTATGAAGAGGCCTGGAAAATAGAGGAGAGAGAGAGAGAGTGAGAGAGAGAGAGAGAGAGAGAGAGAGAGAGAGAGAGGAGGGGGAGGCGGAGGGGGGGGAGAGAGGGACAGGGAGGGGGAGGGAGAAGGAGAGGAAAAGGGAGACAGGGAGTGGAGGGAGGGGGAGGGAGGGGTTTAGAGAGAAAGACAGAGACAGAGAGACAGACAGAGACAGAGAGAATTTGAAACTAACAACGATGTCTTATAATTCCCTTTATTTCTACATCATTCATGATGTTTAAAGAGAGAGGCAACTACCATGTCTGTGAGCAGAAAACAAGACTTTTAGCCACTAGCATATTTGAAGAAATCAGTCAGTGCTTCTGAGATAATCTGAAGCAGTTGACATCTGTGGATGGAAATGTGGTGAAGATGTGTGGAGTGCCTATGGTTGGTGGACCTGTTGCCTTTCCATCTTAATTGGTCATCTGTAGCAGAACTACTGTTGAAGTGTCTGTTTTCTTGTTGGTTTAAAATGGGATGCATTGAGAAGACATTCCCAAGAGACTGTGTGAGTCCACGTAGAAAACCCAAAAACCTGGAAGTATACATGATTTAGCTTCTCATAAAGAACATTGGGAGTAACTAAAATTGCTACATGAACAAGGCTGATTTTTTTTTTTTTACTTGATGGATTTAAGTATTCTTTGTATAGGATAAAGAAAACATAAATTGAAACACCAGTAATCTGAGCAGTAGGATTTTACTTTTAAAGCAGAGATCAAAGAGCTACAGAAAAATAAGAAATTCTTTAATTAACAACAAGGACGTTGGGCCTGGGAAGATGAGCTAGTCAGGAAAGTGCTTGCCAAATAATTATGAGAACAAGAGTTCTTGGATTGTCAATGCCCTTATAAAATCTTGAAGAGTATGTGCAACTCAGGCCCCTTGGGGAGTGGAACACAGTAGGATCCCTGGGGCAAACTAGATAGCTAGTATAGGTGAATAGGCAAGCTTTAGGTCAATAGGAGGTTCTGTCTCATAAAATAAGGTGCAGAACTAAATGAAGAAATACACCTATGGCCTCGGTACACAAGAGCACAAATGAGAACACCTGTATAATACATTCATATGCCCCACCATACACACACATGTACACATGCACACATGCATGCACAGGCACATACACACTACAACCAACTGCACCCCAAAGACAAACACAAAGAAAACAATAAGCAACAAGCAAAAACTATAAATGCCAGGCTCTTATGGACAGAGCCCATGAAAGCTAAACTGCAAAGGTCCAGCTGAATGGAATACAATCAGGGCTGGATGAAACACTAATGGAAAGTGAGTGGGAGGAGAGCAGGTAGTGGAGAGAGACCCAGGCAATTATGAGTTGTGCATGAAGCTAAGATTAGAGAAGATGACTCTCTACCTGCCATTGCTAAGAAGCTACAGGGACCACAGAATCATGACCCAAAACATCTGTTGCAGTATCCTGGTGTTTTCTACATCCTTCAATCTCATAAAGCTTTGGGCGTAGAACTCAAAAAACACCAGAGAAATATTTCTTACTTGCAGATAGCAAGCAGTGGACCAGAGAATGCTGACAGAATATGGAATTTGGTCACAGAAATTCTCATGTGGTTACTGAGACTAGAAGTATTTCTCTGAGATTAACAGAAAAAGATGCCAAGGGAAGGATTCTAACACTCAGTGCTCCAATAAGGAACACAGGCTTGAATGAGGGAACAGATCTTCTAGTTCACATTGATTTTTTTATGTTTAAATTTATTATACTGAACAGATCTGTACTTTAAATTGTAGTTTATCTCGTGAAGAAGGGTTGTATGACTTTCTTTTCTCTCTATCTACAACTGTTACTCCTTCCCATATCTCTAACCCATGGGCTTTTCCTCCCATTCTCACCTCCTGCCTCCTCTTCTCCCAGTTTCCCAATCCTCCTTTATTTTATTATTTAAATATTGCTGCTCTCAACCTACAGTACCTGAAAACTACATTTTCTCCAGCAGCACCTTAGTGCCACTGTCACTGCACTAATCAGGGACACAACTGAACTGCACAGTGTCTTCTATTGCGAACCAACACAAGGGATTCTGGGAAACAATCATAGCTATTACCACAGTCACCTTTTCCCCAATATAGGAGGAAGCACGAATCCAAGTAACTATAATGTACTTAGAAAGTCATATAAGATAAAACATACAAAGAGAATAAAAAAGGGGAAAATAAGAATCAAGGACATATCCAGTCAAACATAAGAGCAAGACCCAACAAATAAATTAGCCCACTGTCATCACATTGTAAGTTCACAGGTCTCCACTACTGGTAAACAAAGTTATGAGAAAAGCTAAACATCACACCAAAAGATATCATCTCAAATTCACACTGAATATACTTCTCAGTAGGGTCTCATTCAGAGACACTGTGGTGAGGGTGTCAAACATGAATTTTGCAGACACAAAATTCAACACTAGTCTACTTGATCTTAGCCATCAAATAATAGTGCCACTTTTAGAAATGCTAAATGTAGATGGTGGTAGCCAGAGAAGATAACACCAGACATGGACTGTTGACGTGACAGGGAGAGGTTTACAAAGCCAGAAGAATGAAGTGCCCTGGAACTTTATAAGGAAAGGTGGTTCAGCAGGGGCTGACAATAACAAAATTTTCACCATCACAGGGCCAGAATTCACAGAATCCTTATTCACTGGCATTTTTTTTTTTGTATTTCAAGAAAGAACATGATCAAAATTCAAATGTAAAATACAGAGCCTCCGCTAATATCTAAGTTCTGTTGTGAGAGATGTGTGAGGCCCAAGCCTAGACACTAGAGGACACGGCAAAGGACTGTTATTTATTTTAAGTTGGTAAATTTGTATAAATCACATCAGTGAATTTATGACTCCTAATAAAAAGTGGCCTGAGAAAAATATCAAGATACTACCATGCTCTTTCTAATATGTCAAGAGCAAGAAGCCAGAAGTATTCATGAGCCTGCTTCCTGGGACAGAATGTGTAATGTTAACAGACAACAGGACAGATTGGATGTCTGCATTCCTGTTGGGGTTTGCCTGTTTCTTAGAGGAAAAAGATGCTTCTGACAGAAAAGCTAAAGTACTCACTTCCAAGTTTAAATTAACCTTTAAGGAAGGTGAGCTGGTACTCCAAATGATTCTGGCAAATTAATGATTTCCTATTTCAGATGATCCGGGGGAAATAGATATGTGCATTTCTGCCCTTCACACACTTTGTGGACTTGTGAGCAACACAAGGAATGTCATGATATTGGGAACAAGAAACGCCATTCTTTTTTCCTAGTAGAGCACGCAGGAGATTGGTGCACTATAGATCGCTGGACTTGAAAGAATGTGAGAAAGCCATCTAAGAAACAGGAGTTTTGCAAGGTTGGTTGGCCATGCTCTGTGACTTTTCTGAGTTTCTGAGCAGAATTTATGAGAACTGTTATGCCGGGGTGGGGGGGTGGGTGTGGGGGGAAGGTGCAGGGGCTGTGGAGAGAAATGACTAGGAGAAGCAGGGTTCAGTGTCTGAACAGAGGTTCAGATACAAACAGTGTTCTGATGCTTAAGGCAAGATGTCATTTAGGTAGAAAGGAAGGAATATAGATAGATAGATAGATAGATAGATAGATAGATAGATAGATAGATATAGATATAGATATAGATATAGATATAGATATAGATATAGATATAGATATAGATATAGATATAGATATAGATATATGTGTGTGTGTGTGTGTGTATAATGTGGAAAATATCCAGTACAGTATGTAACCAAACCTGTTAATCCATGAGAAGTTTCTTCCTCCTGTTTTTCTTTTTTTTCTGTTATTCTTTCCTTTCCTTCCTTTCTGCTCTTCTCTCCCCCTTCCTTACCTACTATCTTTCCTCCTCATCCTCTTGCTTTTCATGTTACTGGAGAATTTTATAGAGGTGTAGATTTCATTTCGCAAAAGACATTGACAGCAAAGTTTGACCTTGTGGAACAGAGAACAGATTGGACAGAGGTACATAAATAATAAAACAATTCAGTAAATTATAATGGGTTTATTAACTGATTAAAAAGGTCGACAACTTAGCTCATTAATATATATTAAGTGAAGTCTTGGGATCTACTCTTTCATAGCAATGCTGACATTTTAAATTAATAACTTTCTCTGAATAAAGCATGGCGATCAAATTTTTATTTTTACATGAAGCTGTGGAAATGAACAGTGTTTTTATCTTCTCTTTTTAAAGTGTTTCAGCAAGCTGAAATGTGGATATAGACTGGTCAGAATGTATATCCTGGAGGGTACATGGTAAGTCTTCCACTGAGAATGAAAATGATTCTTTTGCCCTGCTGCTGGGGAATTATTCAAGTTCACGAGCTAGGAGAAGGCCCTTCTGGGGAAATGAAGGTCATTCTCCTAGCCACACTATTGAAGCCAACCACAGAGATTTCCAATGCCAAAAGAGCTATCAGGTACCTGCACCAGCTGGATGAGCAGATGAAAGCGAGGGCATGCCACACTGCCTGCAATTATGCCAATGTGTACAGCCATGAGTGATGTTTCTACCGTGTCCTTGTTCCTCCCACCTCTTGGCACCAGTGAGCTGGGGAAATGGGGACAGGTAGGAAAGACTTTGGGTAATAGAGAAAGATTGGAAGGGAATGTGTAAGTATTGGCTTAGATACTAATGCACTCACTGCGTTCGCTCTTCCACCTAAATTAAAGTGTGACCCTTGTTTGTACTCCTTTTTTTTGAAAGGAAAAGTGTCTCAGGGCTGATCTCAAACTTGGTTTTGCCTCATCAAGGTTAGGATGATAATCACTAACCACCATGCTTGGTCATATATATATATATACATATATATACATATATATATATATATATATATATATATATATATATATATATATATATATATATATATATATATATATATATATATATATATATATATATATATATATATATATATATATATATATATATATATATATATCCACAAATGATTATAAGTGAAAATATTAAGCAATCACAAGGAATTTGGTTTTCTTAAATATAATTTCTTGCTCTCCATCTTATTTGATACTGTCACACCTCATACCACCTTATAAAGAGTAAAGTAATTTAGCATGGCTTAAGATCTTCCGAATGGTCAATAAATGACAATTTTTATATAGAGAACAGTGGTTTCACAGTATGACACCTAGAATATATGCAGTGAACTATATTAACTTTAATGAAAATTAATAAACTAGATTACTGAGAAGAAATTGGTTAGGAGAATGAGTACAATTTTTTGCCTGAAGAATAAGGATGAAAAAATTTTCCCCCAAATGGCTCAACAGTTGAGGTAGCACAAATTAGATGTGAAGAGTAAGTTCAGTGACTTCAGAGAGAGAATTAGACTCTGTAGTTTAGAGAGAATAAAGAGTGAAAATGTCTAGGTTAAAACCTAGACAGTTGAGTTTACTACTGCAAAACCAGGGAAATGTGTTGTTAATAAAATGTATTATGGACCCCATAGTTCAAAGGTATAAGAGATATGATTATAGAAGAGCCAAAACCATATAGAATTAGGGGCCAACTGGGGTGATGAGTTTTGGGATTACATAAATTAAAGTGTGGAACTTTGAAGGTGTGAACTGAAAAAAAATATTGTTACATATTCTATACTGTATACTGTCTGTATTTCATTATGAAGTGATATTTGTTGGTAAATACAGGTGTACAAATATTGTCCTTTATTAAGTAATTTTCTTTTATTTTTGGTACTTGCAGACAGAGATATTCCATATCTCTCTATCATGAAAGACATACATACCTATGTATAAAGTAGATATAGAAGACAGAAGAAATAAGAAACAGACTCAAGCAAGGGAGAGAGCCAGTCAACTTGAAGATGAGCACCTTTCTTCCAAATTGATTGGGGAAGGGCCTTTAAAGTAGAGGCATCTCTTAGCTTTATTATAAAAAGATGTATAATAATGAAATAATTTGGCAAATTAAGAATGTCAGAGGTTCAGTAGCATTCAACTATGGGAGAAAATACCATGAGAGATGAGAGTCCTAAAATTATATAGGTTCTGCATCATAGAGAATATTCAAAAGGCACTAGTAGTTTCTGTCACATAAAGTGAATGGAATTATTGGAAAATTTTAAAGTTAAATGAAATTGTTAAAGCTTTGAAGATTAATTGAATAAACAAAGGGAAAAATCTGATACACGGTGACATTTTTAGTCTAGTTCTGTGATCCCAGAAAAGATGAGTTCTAAAGAAAACTGTGGTAGAGGTAATGGTGTTAGAGAATTAAAATTAATAGATTTCCAACACCACCTGGTTTTAGAATCAGACCAAGAAACATGAATTCAGGCTGCATCTCATGTTTTTTTGCTGAAAGTATTTACTGAGCAAAATAATAAAGGGTATGAGACTCGTTTCACAAAGAAAAGTGAGTTATTTTATATATATGGACCTAAGCCACCTGTGATTACTGATGTCAATGTCCTGTATAGCCAGTGTCCATACTGTGTAGCTCTGGAACTCACACAACAGTGACTAATTTAGATTTTAAGCATGGGGGCACACATAGGCATAGTGGGAATGTCAATTGAAATGTACAGTGAGTGATATTTGGTACAGGGTGCAAAAGAAAAGCATAACACTTAAAGGTATACAAACATTAGTAGGTTTCTAGAGGACAAATAAGCAGCAAAATGACTAGGAGGAAAGTTTTGTTAATTAGAAGAGAAATACATGTTATGTAAGCATTTAATATATACAAGGATTTCCAGAAAGAGGTATATACAAAGGAAACAATTGTAGCAAAGAAATTAAAATAAGTTTATTTAAAAACTTTAAACTGCCTTCGTTGCCTGAGTGACTTGTAGGAGGGAATAAGTAGATCACTGTGATAGCCAAGACATTATACAAAAAAGCATCCAGTACTATGATCTGGATTACTTCTATTTTTAAGTGAGTATCCCTATCCTGAATAGCAAAATGAAGATAGAGAGGTATAAAGCAGGTATAGGGACAGAAGACCTAACTTTGTCATAACAGTTGACATAAAGTGTGAAGAAATCCAACCACACAGCTACAACATCTGGTATATCCTGACTCACCAACTTGAGAACTGCAAGAAGTCAGTACATCATTTTCTGCCCAAGTGTTTTCACTGCCAGGTATAATGACAGTTTTCACCTCTACATCTGTATACTGCCTATATACTATCTGTGGGATCTTGAAGACAACGTAAGTCCTGGAACTGTTCCTTGCCAATGCTCTCTCAAAGTTAAAACAAAAAACAAAACAAACAAACAAACAACAAAAAAACAAAAACCAAAAAAACTTTTGTATTATTTATTTGGGCACAAAATAGTCACCTATATTCATTGTGCTTTCTTCATTGTCTGCATTCCAAGCAGGCTACTGTCCTTTATTGCAAGACAATGGAATACTCATTAGTGGTGGATGCGTAAGCCCGAACACTGTCTTCTTAGCTAGTGTACTCTCAGTAAGGCTAATAAGCAGAGTTGGTACTCAGTAAGTAGTAACCATTTAGTGATTAAGTGAATGTAAGGATATAGAGATGGATCCATAACTATTCTCTTTCATTTTTTCTTATTCATCATCTCATCCAATATCTTGTCTTTTCACCACTCTTATGCTTGAAAGAACTGCAGTTGTCCTATTGCTGTGAAGTTCACTAGACATAGAGACTCTCAGGCCCTACAGACATACTCGATCAGAATCTACATTTTAACAAGAACCAAATGTGATTTTGGACTTAAAAATCCTCCTTGAATCAGCATCCAGACAGTTTTTCAAACTGCAAGTGCAAGCACGACATCTATCCCCATCTTAAAATATATTCTGGTGGTTTCCATTACTCAGGGAGGAGGATAAATCTTTATCTCAGTCTAGTTTTATTTCTTGTCTCTCTGAGCTTATGTTACCTTATGTCCTTTCAAGCTGTGGAGGAAGGCAGATGTCCCAGCCTTCCTCAAACAAACAAGAGAGCCTTGCTACCCTCACCACAGAGCTTCTGCTCTGCTCTTCTTCTTATTCCCCTTTGCTCTGTCAGATACCTGTCACCTAGATAATACTGATTCACCTTTCACATCTCTGACCATGAGATTCATCAAATGTTTTTATTTTGTTTGTTTGTTTTTACATTAGACTTGGAACACCATAATTTTTTCCTTTGATATTGATCATAATCTAAATCATTATCACTTGTGGTACTACTTAGCTAATGGTGATCTCTGTAGATACTTTATGAGCTCTGTGAAGGCTGAGTGATTATCTGCATTTCTTACCATAGCTCCATGGAGTAGCACACTCTTTATCACAACGATGAAAGCGTCAAAGGAGGAACGAACCTGTTTTTCATATTGACATATTTTGAAGGGGATGTTAAAACTTGGAGAGAGAATTGTGAGATGAGAGAGGCTCGTTCTAGAACATTCATTTGGTAAGTTGTCAGTTTCAAGAAGGTAGACATACTTTAGGACAACCTGGCACTGACTTAGAAGCTTCCTCCCTGATGGTCAGTTTTCACCACGCTGAAAGGTACAGTCTGCTGCAGAGACAGGTTCAAAGGGGGGTGGAAAAGATTTCAAGAGCAAGGGATCATGGGGAATTGCTGCAAAATGTATATCTGGATATGACAGGGCTGTTGCACATGAACTCATAGTAGCTAGATTTACCTGCATGGGTTAAGTCACTCCAAATTCCAGCAGGGATGACAGTGGGTATGGATCCTAACTCTATTGGAGGAGCCTCTGGTAGTATAAGGTTGCTGGGGTAGGGGGTTCAGTTGTATTGGTGGTCTTTTTTTATTTGTTTGCTTTTGAGGAAAGTGATCCTTGAGAGGTTGTTCATCTTCCAGCAGATGGCTCTAGATCTGTGCACTCAGAAGGATCATAATTAGAGTTGGGGCTTCTATACCCATCCCCTCCCTCACATACACATACCCCAACAAATAAAGACAGAAAGGAAATAAAAAGATATAAAAGAGAAAGGAGGGCACAGGGGAAGTTAGGAAATGTGGGCTGGATATGATCAAAATACATTGTATTCTTTTAGGAAATTCCCAGAGAATGCTCCTAAGTCATAAGAGATGTATTGAACACTGAAAATATGGACAGAGAATTCACAAATAAGCAAACAAAACCATAGTAAGTGAATGGTTTCAGTGTGGTCAAATCTCATAACTCAGGTACAGAATTTTAATCCAGCAACCTGGCTACTCTGATCAAATCCAAAGACCTAGATCTGTGTCTTCTATCTGGAATGCAGACATGGCCACACTACACACCTTTAACCCCAAACAGTAAAGGTAAAGTTAGTTTGTAGAAGGAAGCACTCCTTTCTTCCTTCCTTCCTTCCTTCCTTCCTTCCTTCCTTCCTTCCTTCCTTCCTTCCTTCCTTCCTTCCTTCTTCCTTTCTCTCTCTCTCTCTCTCTCTCTCTCTCTCTCTCTCTCTCTCTCTCTCTCTTTCTTTCTTTTCTCTTATTTATTTACATTTCAAATGTTTTCTCCTTTCCAGGTTTCCCTCCCTGCCTCCCTCCTGGAAAGACCCTATCACATCCTCCCTCCCCCTGCTTCTATGAGAGTGTTCCTCCACCCACCCACCCACTCCCACCTCCTTGCTTTCAATTCCCTTACAATGGGACATCTATCGAGCCTTCATAGGACCAAGAACCTCTCCTCCCATTGATGCATGACAAGGCCATCCTATCCTACATATGCAGCTGGAGCCATGTGTACTCCTTTGTTGATGGTTTAGTCCCTGGGAGTTCTGGGGAGTCTGGTTGGTGGATATTGTTGTTCTTCCTGTGGGTTGTAAACCCCTTAAACTCCTTCAGTCCTTTCTCTAACTCCTCTATTGGGGACCCCACATCCAATGGTTGGCTGCAAACACCTGCCTCTGTATTTGTAAGGCTCTGGCAGGGCCTCTCAGGAGACAGCCATATCAGTCTCCTTTCAGCATACACTTCCTGACATCCACAATAGTGTCTGGGTTTAGTAACTATATTTGGGATGAATTCCCAGAAGAACAGTCTCTGGGTGACCTTTCCTTTAGTCTCTGCTTAATACTGTACTTCCATATTTGCTCCTTAGAATATTTTGTTCTTCTAAGAAGGACGAAAGCACCTACACTTTGATCTTCCTTCTTATTGAACTTCATGTGGGCTGTGAATTGTATCCTGGCTATTTGGTTAAGTCCCTTGCTTCTCAGTGGGGTAAGCAAAAGTCACCAGAGTTGCTGAGTGTGTTAATCCTCCTCATCAAATACAAATAAAAGGCATTGCATTCAGAAAAAAAAAATAATAAGGAAGCACTCACGTTTGAAATAAATATCTAATTGAGAGGCAGACAAAGTGATGAATTAGAGGTCTGACAGAATAGGATATCCCCAATTCTTATGAGGGCAGAGAAAACAGAAGTTATGAAAGAGAGCAGTGCAGAAAGGGGAAAGGGAGAGGGGGAGGGGAAGGGGGAGGGGGAGGGGTGGAGGAGGAGAAGAGAGGAGCTAATTTTACTTCCAGAGTTTTACAGGGCTAGGTTGAAGAGAGAACAAGCTAGATACAGGTAAAGACAGAAGGATCCAGAGAATGAGAATGAGACAGAAGATTAGAACTGAGTTAGTTTGAGGCCAATCAGGGCAATTACATGAGAAGCAGAAGAAAGCCAGTTTGAATCAACTTTGAGCTGTTTGAGAAATTTTGAGCCAAAGCAGCTGAGTTGGACCCACCAATGAAAATCCAGCAAGAACTAGAGAGGGGTGAGCTTCCTCAGCAGCAAGTCTCAGAGGCTGAGAACACTCTAGGCTTAGATTAGATTGTTTGTAGGGAAGCTAGAAGCTTCTTAGACTAGGCCTAGGTTAGCAGACAGAGGCAGTAAACCTCCAGAGGACACTGCTCTCAGGAGAATAAAGAGATGCTTCTACCAAGCTATGCATCATCTTTGAGTTTATTAGAGGAACAGGAACAAGACACAGTAGGAAGTTTTCACTCTTAGTCTTTCTGTGAGGAACGCATTAGTATTCATTTCTTTGTAGGTACAAGAGGAACACAAATTTTAAAGAACAAAATGTCCTCAAGTGGCAGAGCAGATGGAGACTCAACTTTACCTAAATTCCAGGCAAAGTCAGTTTTATTGCTTTATTTTTGTTTCTCATGAACTTTTCTAAATAACAAAATTTGCTTATATGGGGTTATTTCACTACTCAACATGTTTTAACTATTGTTCACTAAGAACAAATTTATCTTTATTAATGTAAAAGTCTTTTATTAAAAATTTAAATTACTGCATATTCTTCTAGAAAATAAAAATTCAAGTAGAATTGGCAAATCAGGTTAAATTAAAAAGAAATAATCCCCTGTTGTTGTTTCTGGGTTTTGTTCAGTACTGCTATTTTTATATAGGAAGACAACAGTGTACTATATTTTGCTGTAAAAGATGTAGACAAAATTTGAAAAATTATTATGAGGTTTTATGCATTGGGTTTGTTTTGTTTTATTAAGAAAAGTAATCTGGTTGTTTTTTAAAAGCAGAAATATTCTGCCCACCTACAAAATTTATTTTTTAAAGGTAAACTAAGGGAAGGGAGGTATAATCACACAATCTCTAACCAAAGATCTTCATGCGAATAGCAATGTGTCCTCAAATTCACACTAGCTGACACTGAATCTAATCTATAGTGTCATTCAATCTACATGCCATGTTGATTTGAACTTAAATCTCTATGGCAGAAAGAAGAGAATAATAGAATAGGTTTCCAGGGTAGTGCTGACATTAGTTTATATATATATATAATATATAATAAACTATTATATATAACTATAACTATATATATATATATATATATATATATATATATATATATATATGCATAAGCACACAACACAATGGGAAAAGAAGGCCAAAAGAACATTTTCTTTCTTTCATTAAAAAGAAAATGTTTGTTATTTTTTTCAAGATAGAAAGTCTCATGGTAATGCATTTTTTTTTTTTTTTTTTTTGCCAAGTGAGGGTTGCTGGTGCTGTTATAAACTGGACTGAAATAATGCTTGAAGCTTCACAGACAGAAGCTACTTCTAGGCAGAGTTCTGCTACACTGAACCTCAAGACTCTTTCCCCGTTCAGTGTTGGGGTGATTTCCTAGCTAACAAAGTAAATGGGGTAGAGGCTCGTGAAGGATGCATCACTAGTAATTCAGAGACCTCATTTATTTATTTTAAGAACTCATAATATAATGCTACTCGGGGCCATTTTGCTCACCTTGTCTTCAACTGCATTACATCCTTCTTTGATTTACCGGCTTCTCACTTTTACCTAGGGACCCATCTGGTCCCAAACAGTAATCTAGCTTTGTTGACAGATGCCACAAAGCAGGCTTTATTCTTAGGGACTGCCTAGATTTTCTACTCAGTAGCAGGTAGATCACAATCTCAGATGGATCATAACATGACCTTGTTGGTCTTGGCCACTCTAGGTTTCATAACAATATCTGTTCCATGACACAGCAGGCCATGTCACTTTCTCTATAGCTCCAGGTCAAGGCATTTGGAGTTAAGTGTTTGGACAAACATGCCTGACTACAGGCTGGAGAAAAGTTCATGACATTTTACTTTAAGCAAATCTCCAAAATGTGAGAGAAAATAATGTTTTAATTTTACTATAAACAATAAAATTTTTATTCTTTACCATAATAAAACATATACTTTTCTGTGTCTGGATGGTGAATGTTTATTTGTGCATGGATGTGTATGTGTGGTGTCTGATTGTGTGTATATGTATGTGGTCTCTCTCTGTTTCTGTTTTGCCTGTTTGTGTGTGTGTGGTATCTGTGTGTGTGTGTGTGTGTGTGTGTGTGTGTGTGTGTGTGTGTGTGTGTGTGTGTGTGTGTGTGTGTGTGTGTGTGTGTGTGTGTGTGTGTATGCAGATGTGGTATCTGTCTGTGTCCATGTTTATGTGTTTGTGTGTAGTGTCTGCCGGTGCATGTCTAGTGTCTGCTTGCATGTGTGTGTTCTCTCTCTGGCCAGTGTGTGTGTGTGTGTGTGTGTGTGTGTGTGTGTGTGTGTGTGTGTTTGCATGTGTGTTCACTGGCATAACATGCAAATTATCTTGAGTTGTAGCTATTTTAGAGGTCCAGGAGCAACCCCTCTGTTAAGGCTAAAGAAGAAAGAAAATTGAAGGAGGTATTTCACTCAAGTGACATTATTTGTTCCCAATTAATAGACACAGGGATATGAGATTGGTCATCTGACTTCAGAAGACCACAGTATGGAGATTTACTGAAATAATTGCACAGCTTGACAGCTTCATCAGCCTTTCAGCTTTGACCCCCCCATGGGCAATTTTATAGAACACTTTAAGAGACCACTGTGTAACCTTCACTGGCTAAACATCTACCCAGCAGCTCATGATTAAACTCTCAAACATATATAAAAAGAGCCCTGCTGGATAGACTTTCTACTGGCTGGTATTTCAGGCTTCACAATATAATTTTTTTTTTATCACTGCTTGTGTTATGAGGTAGAAACTGTATAACGGCAGTACTAACTAGCAGTCTTTGAATAAAGTATTGCAAATGGCGTTTCCTCCTGCAATGTTAAAGTCACCTCAGAAAAATTCAGTAATGTCTATCACACATACACCCATATTCCATATTGCCCTACCTTGGCCAAAACTGTATGTTAAATGCAATCTACAAGACTGTAAACTTGACTGCTATTTCTGTATGAAGTATGATGAGAGGCTGGTTGGTGGAGGTTATCATTAAAGAACAGTTGTGCACGTGCAAATGGCATGGAGCTAATGAGGCACCTAGTTAGGCAGCTGATCAGATAGGCACTGTGGTCAGGCTCTCTGGGTTCAAATTCCTTACGTTCCACTCCTATTAGTTGCTGACCTTGAACAAGCCATTTCACCTGCTTACATTCATAGATCTTTATTATAAAACAACAACAAAAACATTTTTTTCTAATTTAGTATAGGGTATTATGATAGGAGAGAATTTGTTTTTACAACACCTGAAAGATATTGTCTGGGGATCATTTCAGTTGTTTTTGATGACTTCATTATTACCCTCTTTGTTCTTAGGCTATTAATATGATAGATACGTGTACATAGGTACAAGTATAATCTCCAATGTCCATTGAATTGGTTTTCTGTTCATTACTATGAATGTTGTCTAGACCATGAAAATTGTAATGGAATTCTAAAAGCAATTTGGAAGTTTGAATAAGTTTCCTGGTACTTGGCTGTGGAAGAAGAAACATATTTTAAGGGGATGGAAAGAGTTTGCTTGGTCATAACTATAGAAGAACTGCTGCTCTGAGTCCTCAGTATGTTGAGGTTATCCAGGTTGTATATTCAATATGGAAACAAAATTAAGTTAAGGAGAGAAGATCCTGGAGGAAATCTCTATATTTCTATGATTGCATGTTGTTTATTTATTTTTTTCCTTTTTTCCTTTCTTTTATTCACTTTTTAAATATGTGAGTACTGAATTTGTACAATTTCTGAACCTCCTCTTCTCCAACACCTCCTGTGTTCCTCCTGCATTTCTTCTCAATTCATGACTTCTTCTCTACTCATTATATATATATATATATATATATATATATATATATATATATATATGATCTTCTGGTCAACTTAGTGATATATGAATGTGTATGTATGTGTGTGTGTGTGTGTTTGTGTATTTCAGGCTGGACACTTGAAATTGGATAAACAATAAGGGAGAATCATCCTTAGAGAAAACTTACTATCCCCATCCTTGTAACCATTAACTGCCAATAGCTCTTTAGCTATAGGTGGGGTCTTGTGATATTTCACCCATCTACTTTGGGATGTCAGTTGGTATCGTTACCATACTGGTCTTCTTTGGGCAGCCATATTGTTGATATTTCACTGTGTACTACTTCCTGGCATATATAGAAAACATTGTCCTGTAGCAGACAACCTAGTTCTCTCGCTCTTCCATCTTTTCCATACCTTCCTTGAGTCTTATGTGTTTTTAATTTTTCTTCAAAATGTTGATTTTTATTTTAAAAATGTTTTATTTGAGGCAGATGTATACCAATTTCTTCCTCTCATTTCTCCTTCCAGTCACTCTCAACTATTTTACCTCAAACTTCTGGCATATCTTGCCCATACTTACATTTATAGCCTCTTTTTGAAATATTTATTAGAAATAAAGAAATCCAAGAAATAGAAATCCAAGTAAATAGGTTGTATATTTCAGGTCATGGTCACAGAGTTTCCTACCTATTACCAAGGGATAATCTTCTATGGCTTTTGTAAAACTGCCTGAAAAGGAACAAGTAGAACTACCGGAAACTGGCAGCAGAACTCTGTAATGCCAATCACATGGCTTCCAAGGCACAATGAAAGCAAGAGTAAAGAGATCATGGGCTCTTTCATGATGGTTTCAGAGAGCTGCTGAAGTTAGGCAGCTTGTGGGATAGGAATGCCTGTGTGAAGGTCTCCAGAAGTTAAGAGCCTGACTGTGAAAGGCTGTTAAATAAAGCTGTGAGGAGGAAGCTTCATGAGTTATCCATCAAGGAGAGTGTCACATAGGGAGTGGAACCAGCCTGAGAGAGACAGAGAGGACAAGAGAGAGGGAGGGGGGAAGGAGGAAGAGAGGGAGGGAGAGAGGGGGGAGGGGAGAGGAAGAGGGAGAGAGGGAGAGAGAGAGGGGAAGGGAGAGGGNTGCCTGTGTGAAGGTCTCCAGAAGTTAAGAGCCTGACTGTGAAAGGCTGTTAAATAAAGCTGTGAGGAGGAAGCTTCATGAGTTATCCATCAAGGAGAGTGTCACATAGGGAGTGGAACCAGCCTGAGAGAGACAGAGAGGACAAGAGAGAGGGAGGGGGGAAGGAGGAAGAGAGGGAGGGAGAGAGGGAGAGGGAGAGGGAGAGGGAGAGGGAGAGGGAGAGGGAGAGGGAGAGGGAGAGGGAGAGGGAGAGGGAGAGGGAGAGGGAGAGGGAGAGATTGATTATAGGGAGCAAAGAGAGAGAGATTACAGGCAGGAAAGTTAGCACTGGGGAAGCCATCAAAGTCTTCAGACACTAGACAAAGAGCTACAGGATTAGGAGTCTGCTTTGCTGATCTAGACTAGTATTTTCTCACTATGCCCAAATTCCTCTCTTTTGGAATTTTAATATATAGTCTATCATTGTATGTGGGGAATATGTATTTTGCTTTTATAGGGGCATTACAATTAAGAAATTGCCTTGAGTCCCAGAAGAATCATTGGTTTTTAAACAGTGTGGAGCCTGTAAAAGACTATGGAAGACACATGAAACTCAAGAAGAAGGAAGACCAAAGTGTGGATACTTCATACCTCCTTAGAATGGGGAACAAAATACCCATGTAAGGAGTTACAGAAACAAAGTTTGGAGCTGAGACAGAAGGAAGGACCATGCAGAGAGTGCCCCATCTGGGGATCCATAACACAATCAACCATCAAATGTAGACATTATTGCATATGCCAGCAAGATTTTGCAGACAGGACCCTGATATAGCTGTCTCTTGTGAATCTATGCCAGTTTATGGCAAATACAAAAGTTGATGCTCACAGTCATTTATAGCATGGAACACAGGGCCCCCAATGGAGGAGCTAGAGAAAGTACCCAAGGAGCTGAAGGGGTCTGTAACCCTATAGGAGGAATAGGAATATGAACTAACCAAAACCCCTGAGCTCATGTCTCTAACTGCATATGTAGCAGAAGATGGCCTACATGGCCATCATTGGGAGGAGAGGCTTTTGGTCTTGCAAAAATTATATGCCCCAGTACAGGGGAACACTAGGCCAAGAAGTGGGAGTGGGTGTGTTGGGGAGCAGGGCAGGGGAGGGTATAGGGGACTTTCAGGATAGCATTTGAATTGTAAATGAAGAAAATATCTAGTAAAAAATTGTTTAAATAATCAAAAAAAAAAGACCATGGTGACTTTGAAAGTGGACTAAATGAATTTTGCATTATCATATGACCATGACCTTATGGAATCCAGAAAGTATAATGTTGTGGTCCAAAATACTGTTTCCCGTAGGATACTTTATTTGGACGTTTGGATTCTAGTCGGTAGTGCTGTCTGGCGAGGTGTTGATTTGTTGGAGCAAGTATAGAAGCAGAGGTATTCCTTGAGAGTTTTCAAGCTTTGTTTTCTCTGCTTTGTGCTGCAGTTTAAGATGTGAGCTCTCAGTTTTCTGCTCCCGTTGCTGCCCCTGCTGCCTGCTGTCTGGTGCCATGCTGTCCCATGATACTATTTATTCTAATCCTCTGGAACTGCAAGTACAAATAAAGTCTCCTGTAAGTTGACTTGTCTGTGGTATTTTTCACAGAAATAGAAAAAGTTACTAATACAGTCATTAAATCTTACATCTTGTTCTAGTGTCTAGAAATGATTGATTTTCTTGATTCATGGAATATTGAGGATGAGTCTAATACATTTAAAAAAGGCCAGTTTTCTTAAAATTTGTACATTATCATGTCTGGTGACAAAAAAATCTGTATGAATGGAATACTCCAGCATTTATATATAATTTAAGTAAGTGGATAAGAGCAGCCGTGATTCTGAGACAGTGTTCAAAACTGTGGGAAGCAGTTTTGGTTTTTTCCTAGACAAAAGAAGCATGTACTAGAGAAACTTATTCCCTTTAGAAATGAACAAAAAAAGCAGTGTCAATTAAATGCCATGAGCCTAGATTTTAGACGACTTAGGCTATCTCACTTAACGTTGTGATTAAAAACAATGAACTTACCTTTCAATTTTGCTGCTTTTCTAAGTGTCTTCAATTCTGGATTAGTTTTCAGAACAAAGAAACTTAAAAATAACTGTGAAATTAGTTGCAGCAGCACAAAAGGCAATGTGACAGACCCTTAACGGCTGGTCGCAAGAAGAATAATGCTCTTTTAGTTTTGTAACTTCCTAAGAGGAATTTCTTGCCAAAATATAGACAATAGATAGTTTTCATTAACATGTATTGTATTCTTCCAGTTAGCAAAAGGACAGTTCAATTTTTCTTTAGCAATCAGTAAAACTTCAGAAGTATGTGAATGTAACAACAACAAAAAAAAACTGTATGATGTTGTATGTTGTGTTTCACATTTAAAGGAGCTGTGGTTAGAAATGATAGTATATAGTTGATACAGCATTAAAAATTTTAAGTAAATAGACGGCAATCTTTAGAAGTCAGTACTTTAGTGAATGAAATGTCTGAGGATACAGTTTGCACTTTCAATCTTCCCTGAAGATGAACGGGTTTACAGCTTTGGCTGCTAAGTAGATATTTGGGGCTTCTGTTCCAACCCCTTATTCTCTCCCTCACACCCCTTCCTCCTCTCTCAATTCTTCCCTTCACCCCTACATTTGCCTGTATTTTCAAATGATTGCAAATTGAGCAAAACTTTTTTTTTTTGGTGTTTTTCGTTGAACAGTGTTTTCTTTGATGTCTCTTCTTCGTGACTTTTGCTATTTTCTTTGTGCTAACAGTATCATTGCAGGTCACCATTCAAGGAAGCCTCTGACTGTGTCTAGTTAGAAAAGCTGGTGGGATTACAATCTGGAAGGTGGGAGCACTGTTGGAGAAGACCACACACCAGGAATAATATTTTGCTGACAACAGTGGAAACCAAAGAAAGAAATGGTTTCAGGAAGGAAATATCTAAGATTAATATTAAGGCTAATTTGTGGTTTTGATGTGAGAGCTGTTAGAAGATAGAATTTGGGCATCCACATAATGGACCACAGGGACAAAAAATTTAAATCACTAAAGAGATGAAGTGTAAGTAGTTGATCTTATAGTAAAAAGAAGAAAATAGAGTTTTTTTTCTTTTTTTCCAACTTTTATTAGATATTTTCTTCATTTACATTTCAAGTGTTATCCAGAAAGTTCCCTATACCCTCCCCCCCTCCCGGCCCTGCTCCCCTACCCAACCACTCCCACATCTTGGCCCTGGTGTTCCCCTGTACTGGGGCATATAAAGTCTGCATGACCAAGGGGCCTCTCTTCCTAGTGATGGCCAACTAGGCCATCCTCTTCTATATATGCAGCTAGAGACATGAGCTCAGGGGGTACTAGTTAGTTCATGTTATTCTTCCACCTATAGGGTACTTTCTCTAGCTCCTTCCTTAGGAACCCTGTGTTCCATCCGGAAGATCCTGCAATACCTCTACTGGGCATATATCCAGAAGATATTCCATCTGGTAATAAGCACACATGTTCCACTATGTTCATAGCAGCCTTATTCATAATAGCCAGAAGCTGGAAAGAAACCAGATGTCCCTCAACAGAGGAATGGATACAAAAAAATTGGTATATTTACACAATGGAGTACTACTCAGCTATTAAAAACAATAAATACATGAAATTCCTAGGCAAATGGATGGATCTGGAGGCCATCATCCTGAGTGAGGTAACCCAATCACAAAAGAACTCACATAACATGTACTCACTGATATGTGGATATTAGCCCAGAAACCTAGACTACCCAAGATACAATTTACTAAACACGAAACTCAAGAAGAAGGAAGGTCAAAATGTGGACACGTCACCCCTTCCTAGAAAATAGAGTTTTAAAAGACACATATATTATAAATAGTAGATTATCTGCAGTGTCCCCTGACTTCTTCCTCAGGTGTTTATATAATGACAGCTTTGTTAAACGTGTGGGGATGCACTCTCCTAGGCACATTGGCTGATTTCAACCAAATTTCATAATTGATAAGGGATGGTGAAGTAGAAAGTAAAAGGTTGGAGTGAGAAGGTCAGACCTGAAGTTTCTTAGACAATCATCAGTACTTTGTTTCAAGATAAAATGAGTGTTCTTTTCATTTCATTATTGAATGACTGTATGTGTGTGCCTGTGTGAGTCAGTGTGTTTGTGTGTGTGTGTGTGTGTGTGTGTGTGTGTGTGTGTGTGAGAGAGAGAGAGAGAGAGAGAGAGAGAGAGAGAGAAACAGAGACAGAGACAGAGACAGACAGACAGACACAGAGAGAAACAGAGACAGAGACAGAGACAGACAGACAGACACAGAGAGAGTCTGAGTCTTCATTATGCTTTGATTACAGCAATCAAAAGAACTAAACCAACAACTGCTTCCTCACTTGGGAGGAGACAATTATTAATAAGCATAACATTACTCTAAGCAAACTTTAAGCACAGTATCATTACTATGCATTTTTATAGGCACTCAGAAGGAAAAAAGAGCTTGCTAAAATTTCCAGCATCAATAAATGACAGAACCTGGCTCCAAATCTCACTTAGTGTATATCCAAAATTTTAATTCCCAACGCATACATTTTATTTCAGGAAAAGACACATGATATCTTTTAAAAATGTCACAACATGAATTTACTTTTACCTTTTCTTTCTTTGTGTTGCATGGAATGTAGACTTTACTTAAATGAGCAGTGCTAACACATTGCAGTGTCTTCAGTTAATGTACATAGACTTTGGATCTCTGAAGGCCAGTGTGAAAGGCATTTCCTGTAGCTGTATGACGTAGGCAGCATAGCTCCTATGTGTTTGCTCAGAAGTCTCCTTGAAATCAATCACTCTTAGCGTGGAGTGCTCAGTGTTAAGTGATTTAGTGCAGAAAGTTAAGCCTTTTCTCCATAACTCCTCTCTATATTGATCTTAGACATGGATTGTACTTCACTTCTCTATATGGTAAATTATAGTCATTTGACAAGACTTAGGTCAGTTGGATTCCCTTACAATTCCAAAGGTTCAGCCTCTAGTGTTCTGCATAAACCTCTCACAATATGTCACTTTCAAGCAATCTGTTCTTGAGGGGCTCACACTGCTTCATCTTCTCAAATACTTGGTGCTTTGGAGGAATGAGTTGAGTTGGTGACTAAAGGAAAGGAGACATATTTTGGGAAACCTCTGTGAGAATATAGGACCTGAGTTTGACAGCCATTATCTAAGGGGCACAGGTGGCTTGAGAGAGTCCTGAGGTACTGTAGAAATTTAAAAAACAAAAAGATTTAATTTACAGTACAAATGAATTTATGAAATTAATTTCACTTGAAAATTATAATGTGCACTGCCTGACTATGTTTTTTAAAATATAACTGTTGATGGCGCTTTCTGCAATATTTTTTTTCTTTCCTAAACTCAAAAATCTACTCTTGATTGCCCTGAGTACCATTCAGAGTTGAATGTCCAATTATATTTAATTGTATCACTTTTCACAGTTAAAATTTTTACCATGACCAATTTTCTGTGTTCTTGGATAGGTTTATGAGTAATCTTTTTTTTTTTTTTTAATTTCCAATTTGAAATAACCACATGCTCAATTTGCTTCTACTGTTTGTCTAAATATATGACTATCAAGTTGCTTTTATGCAGTTTGGCCAAATTGCTCAATTCACTTTAATTATAAATTTGCTCCTTTTTTTCTTAGATCAATCACACTATAAGATTCAATAGTTTTCTCTGCAATAACTATTATATTTTTATATGACAAGTTATTTTCTAGAGCAATCAAACGACCTGAGATAGTTTGTGGAGATAATGCATGCAAATCAAAGGTTTATTAGGTACAGAAAAGTGAGGTAATTGTCTCTTTTTTTTGTATCTTGAAGAGCAGATGTTTTATGTATAGTAACAGAAAAGATAGAAAGAAGTATTTTCCTTAACTTCATATTTTAAATAATGGATTGGTTGCAACCTCTGTAATGTCAGTGAAATCAGCTTCTCCTGGTGAAATTACATTGTCCTCAACACAGAGAGAAAACTCAGCTCAGAGTGTTCTAACTGTGGACAGAAGTCGTCTTGCTTAGAAATAAAACAAAGTGACACATACAAGACGCCACAAACTTCCTACTGTAATAAATCCAGTGTATCCAACGTGAAAAGAAAAGTCCATCCCTGAACTTGCAGTTGAACCAGCTTAGGGTGCAGGGTTACCATGGGCATACTTTGTCTTCCTCTCTGTTAAGAATATCATGATAAGTTATAGTGATTTTTGTCATCAACTGTCTTGAGCATTTACTAACTCCAACCAAATGTCCAGTATGGTAGCTGTCTGTGGAAGACTGGGAAGAAGAAAGAGTTGGAGTATAGGGCTCCTGGGCATCTTGGTTATTTAGAAGAATCATGGTCATCAAGCAAATTAATGCAGGTGGATACTTGCTATTAGGGAGATGTCAAAAGAGCAATTGAGGGACACTTAGAATGAAGGGTCACAATGAGAAATGCCAGTTTTAGTCTTTAATTTTTTGTATCAAAGTTAGAATAAGCATGTAAAATTCTAACCTACTACCTACAGTAAGCAATGACACAGAGGTTTCAATATACCTATAGAGTATGTAGAAGCCTAAAGGGCAATTTCCTACTTTCAATAATTGCATTAAATGGTAATTCCTTACTGTAACATTAATTTTTTTCAAATTCTATTTTTAATGATGGTTATTAAATACTTTAACTTTTCTTCTAGCCCATTACCCACCAGAGGCAATTGAGAAGAAAGGATACAGGAGAAGTGGTCCTGTTTAGGAAGGTTCTTTGGAACAACTCTTGTCTGTGTAGTCTGGAAATTGGCAGTTCAATTCACAAATTAATAGTGGCAGCTGGCTCCACCTGCAGATACTTTACAGATACACCATCAGTGTAGTTCGGTAGAGTTGGGATAACAAAGATGAATCAGCAGTGGTAGTAATACCTAGCAGAGACAGCCAGGCCTCAGCCTTGGCAAGAGTCAACTGGAGGGACCAGGAGGAATGCCAGGAAAAGTTCTTGGCTCTGTCTCTCTCTGCAAAGCAAAGATCAGCAAAGATTCGAGATCAACAACTTTGCCCAGCTAGCACTATAAGCAAGCCTAGCTCAGCCTCTTCCATTTCCCTCCAAGGATTTTCCCTCAACACATAATTCTGTCTCAGCTGACATCACTTTGGTAATCAGCACGAAGGGGCAAGAAGCTGCAGCATAGCACTAGTTTTTGGTGCATTGCCCTCTATGCAGTCTCAACAAAAGGATGTCAACTGTGCAATGTAAGGCAGACCAATACATGTGTCATTAGTGAAGAATCCTTCATCACCTATCCTTTTATGTGCTTGGTTTAGCAGAACATCCTTTCTCCTGTGTCTGCTTCAGCAAAAATGTTTCTGCATGAGTCTCTCCCTTACCCTTTCACCTCTGTCCCCTTCAGCTAAATGTTCTGCACGGGTTTGCCGCAGCAAAACACCATCCAACACAACTGAGTTTTTAAATAACCATTCAATTTTCACTTCACCTGAGCCTTAACTTTTTTGTCTTATCTAGAAATTCAGGACACATAACTTCCAATGCCATAAAGAATGAATTAATGTATTCAACTTAGAACATTGTATTCAATAAATGATACCCATTGATTTTAGTAAGACCCGTTCTCTGGATTTTCCAATAATGCAAAACAAAGTGAAAAATTAATTTTAAAAATAGATATTGTTCTAGTCCTTTTACTCTTGAATTCACATATAAATTATACATCTCTATAGCACAAATGTATAGAAAACTTGGGAACGACTTGAAAGAGAATATTAATGATGGCTTCCCTTCATTTCTCTTTCCTTCTGTCCACCTTCCTCTCTTCTCCCCCCCTCCTTGCTCCATTCCACCACACCTCTGCCCCTCCCTTATAACTTGGTCCCTTGCTCCTTTCCTTCCTTTTCTCCACTTGCAGATGTAATCTATTGGCACTATTATCCTCATTTGATCTATTTGGGAAAGAAGGAGTAGAATATAGCAAATAAATACATAAGGAAGGTGGCATTTTAACATCTGAAACAGAAAGGAGAAAAGAAAGGTACTTTGTCCTTATCTATTATGGAATCAGAGAAAATGTAACTGTAAACATTCTAAATAACTTTTCTGTTTGCTAGAACATTTATAGGGTATGACCTAGAACAACTCCATAAAACAAAACAAGCCTGGAAAATAACAAGCAAAACCCCTGTGAAGCTACCCATTAGCCATAGTAAATTTTTGTAGTAAATCCAAACTACTTGTCACAGCAAACACCTTGGTCTACTAGGAGAAATGAAAGCTCTTATGTTAAATCTATCTAGAAAATTACTTTTGCTGACATGTTCTTTTTTAAAAAATCTGAATTCCTAGAGTATTTTTTTTTCAGTAAAGTGGTATGTTAATTTTGAGCAAAGGAATAAGGCTTAACACATAGACAACTCTTTTAAAATATTTTCTATGTTTTTAAAAAGAAACCATGCCATGTCTGTCTGACCTAATATCCTCCTGACTATTTTTATTATTTTTTGAAGTTAAAATGTAATTATATTATTTCTCTCTTCCCTCTCTGCCATTCAGTTCCTCCAAGGCATTCTGTATTAGTCTGTCTCTTTAAAAAAAGACAACCATGAAATTTTAGGTGGTAAAATATGTTAATATTTCAATTATTCTCTGATCTTAACATTTTCTTCTTTTTAATGGGATCTTCAGAAAAATATCATGCTTCATGGGCCTTAAAAATATTTAATCTGTAAATCCTTATTCAATTTTCTGTGCCCAGTAGGAAGGGATTTAGAGTTTGTCACTAGAGAAGAGGGATTACTAAATGACATTTCCAATTTTTCCACTTCTCTTTGAGTTAGAGACATTGAATTTAGTGGCTTCAATTTTAATCTGTTCTACAATAAGATGTCACTTTATAGCCCTTGAAAAATATACTTCTTCAGTTGTGACTCAAAACACAAAATTATGTATTTCTTAACCTTTTGATCTATCTTCTAAGATAGAAACTAGCACCCTGACTTGAGATGTCCTATCCCACATAATTTTTCCTATACTAGACACCTGACATTAATTCCCATGTTTGTAAATCAAATGCTTTGCCTAGCATTTAATGTGCCTGTAGCTTAAATGCCATGCTATATGAAGGCAACACCTTTAGTATTTGCATTAAAAGTGACATTTGCATAGGGCAAAGGAGATATATTTTCATTTCCCAATAAATAAATAAAATAAACCATTAGCTTTTCATATGAAAAAGATTTAACTAAAATTGATTCACCAGAAGTGAAAACGCCTCAGAATTATGAGTCTATGTAACTCCAGTGCCTTTTGAGGTACCTAATGTAAATAGGCAATGAATGTTAGCAACAAATCACAGGGGAAAAATTCAAGGCCTTGACTATCAACACATCAACATGTGAATCTTTTGCAGTCTTTTCTGAGTATAAACTTTGTAAGGCGAAACAAATAAGCATCAGAATCATATTCTACCCAACAAGTGTCTTATTTTCATTTTGTGTGAAATTTTCTTAAAATCAGAAGGTCTTCACCCATACATGATTAATCTTTATGGAGTCATAAGTGTATGACACTTGTGTACATACTTCAAAACTGTGCTTGGAGAAGGGGAAGGAGTAGAGAGTGGATTTGATTAAAACACCTTATATACATGCATGAAATTCTCAAATATGTTTTAAAAAAATATGTGCTTTAGAAAAATAAACAGAAGACATTTAGAGACCAACTTTCTCAAATGACTTCATTTTTTGCTAATGAATATTGTACAGCAGACACATGTCTCTTTCTAGCTATGCTTGCTCTAAATGTACAGATGAAGAACGACCATAGATCAAATCTGTGCTGTCAGGTCCATGAAAAATGTATCTTTACTATATTGATGGCTTCTGCAAAGCAAGGAACCCACAGAAAAATCTGTCCATTTAAGAGATATCTTCAAATTTATTAAATTATTAAAATCACTTAGGAACTGGATATATAGGAAATGCCTCAACTACAAATTCCACTACTTACCTTGTCTTGCAGATAGTGCCTTTGCATGTCTGTAGGAAGAATTTGTATATGTTTCATTTTTTCAGTGTACACATTTCTACATAGGTGTAAGTGAGGCAACCCATTTTAAACAGAATTATTTTATCCACTATTCTTTCTGACTTTGGTGCATCAATGAAAAAGTACTTCTGTCAAATTCTTTGAAGCCGAAGTCACTATTTAAAAGGACATATTTTTCTGGCTTGTTTACTACTGTCATTTCTCCCAGAAAGTTTTGATTCAATAATCTCTGAATGTCTCCATAAATCCTAAGGCTATCTGTTTGCAGTCTCTAAAAACATTAGGAACAATCCTTGGAGTAGGTGGCTTGTAACTTTGAGCTGTCCACCTGAGAGTATAGACAGAAGTAGCTTGTGAGGTGTATCTGAAAGGCTCACTCCCCCCACACTAATGCAGGGAGGATTCTAGCCTCACCTTCACACAACTAGATGCAGAGCCAGCAATGAAGGGAGCTACTTAAATCAGATAAAGAAAATACGTAGGGGCTGGTGAGATGGCTCAGCAGTTAAGAGCACCGGACTGCTCTTCTGAAGGTGATAAGTACAAATCCCAGCATTCACATGGTGGCTCACAACCATCAGTAACGAGATCTGGCGCCCTCTTCTGGAGTGTCTGAAGACAGCTACAGTGTACTTACATATAATAAATAAAATAAATCTAAAAAAAAAAAGAAGAAAATACGTAGAGCAGACATGAGAACCAGTATCTACATATATCTCCTGCCCTTTTTTGGTGAATCCTTCATCTGTACTGTGATTAAAAGAGTACAAGTATTTTGTGTGCATATGCCTATATTTGTGTGGGGGGGTAGGTTGCATATGAGAAATAGAGACTAAGGAAATCTACTGGGATTCTTCAAGACTTGTATACCTTTACTGAGACATTGTATCTCACAGAGATCTTGGGCTCTCTGGTTACCCCAGGCTAGCTGGCCCTTGAACTGCAGAGCTTCACCTATTTCCATTGCCTAGACTTCAGGATTCTGCCTTTTTTCTTTCCTTTTCTTTTTCTTTCCTTCTTTTCTTCTCTTTTTGCAACATGGCTAGAAGGGGTTGAATTTATGTTCTTGAGTAGCAAAGAAAGTACTTTTCTGACTAAGCCATTTTCCCAGCTCCAGGGAGTTTTCAAAAGAATGAAATTCCACAGGAACATACTGAGACAATATTCCTACCTAACACAAATTAAATTTCAGCAAAAGAATTAACAACAATCTTGAGCCATAATTTTTCTCTCTCTATAGTGTGACCACCAGGCTTCATTAATGGCACTAAAGTTGATGCTCTCCTTCCACCACGTGCAGAGTGGGAAGGAAAGTCAGGTCTTCAGTGTTGGTATCAAGCCCCTTTGCTTGATGAATGCTGGCCATATTTTGGTGACCTCAGACTGCGTATTCTATCAAATATCAGTTTCAAGCACTGTGCTTTTGTGGCACTCCAACATGAAGGAATTAGTTCAATTATGTTGGAGATGGTTAAACATCATTAGTCACATGATTATAAGAGTATTAAAACTAATAGATTAGTTCTATGTAGACAAATTTCTTCTTAAGTCATTGGTTCCATTTTATAAATGAGGAGCACATGCCCGTGCAGTTTTTCTTACCTTAAAAAGTAGATTAGGGGCTAGATACATATTACAATTTAGTCACCCAAGCAGAGATTTTTATAGAGTCATTGCCAGGTCCTAGATTCAGATGAATTAAGTTCACTGAGAGTAAAACACATTTGTAAATAGGTGTGTGTGTGTGTGTGTGTGTGTGTGTGTGTGTGTGTGTGTGACACACATATATTACATCCATAAACTATATATGCATAAATACTATGTCATTTCAAGATTTCGTTAGTAGTAAGATACTATTGTAACTTACTGCATTTTAGGCTAGGTTTTCCATTTTGAGGATAACATGTATTTTTCTAATCCCAGAGAACAAAGAAATGATTTGGGATGTTGTGGGGCAAGTGGGGCATGCCACCAGACAGAAGAACTGATAGGGCTGAGGCAGTCTAAACCCCAGGAAATCTTAGAATTGAGAAAGGTAAGCATGAGGCCCGCTCTCTGCCACAGTACCTGATCTGAAATATGCAACCATGACACCCTACTGAGAGGACCAAGACAACCTGTCACTTATCATAAGAACATGGAATTTTCCAAATTAATGGGGTGCCTAGAGTGGCCCCAAGTGGTTTAGCCAATGAGCTTCCATTCCTGGGCATTTTTCCCCACAAAAGCTATTTAATCCCTAGTTCACCCGGAATAGGATGTATGCATTCATATCCACCATCAAATAAAGCAGTTTTCGCAAGCAAGGAATGAGGCATCCTTCATCAAGGATTGCTACAAAGGGTTAAGGGAGGCCTTTGTTGTAAAGAAACATACCTAAATCTCCCAGAAAAGCCCTTCTCTCTTCTAGCCTCGTCATACTCCAAACTCTAGGCACTCACTGGGAATCAAACAATATTCTGCCCCTTACCCAGGATCAGTTATGCCTTCCTACCTTATGTAGAGAAAGCTCAGACCAGTGGACCACCATTCTCAACCTCCTGAAGTCCCCACTGGGTCCATAGGAGGCCAGAAACCACGTCTGTCCAAGACCTCATTTCTCACCCCCCCAAAATACGTCTTGGAACCCTTATCTCAGACTCTGTTCTGCTTCTCCTAAGTGGCTTGGTAGCTGCACTTGGGCACCACAGTAGCAAGGCAAAAATGCAGCCCAACAGGGTGTAATAGGAGTTTGGCACCAAGCCTTTGTCCTCTTCAGACATGGCATGCACACAAAAACTCTGTGACGTTTAGGTAATGCCACTTGTGTATGGAGTGCAGATATTCTTTGTGCAGGTGAAGGGATGAAAAATCCATTAAGTAATCAGAAAGAATGACTGGGGCAGAGACTGACTAGCTGGTCTCTAAACCATTTCTGTCTCCTGGTCCAGATAAAATGAGTGGTCTGAGTTAGCACCAAAATTCAGAAATGCAAGGGCTTTGAGTTGAAGTACGAATCCTAAAGCCAGTCCCATTGAATATTGTTTAAAGCTGAATGAGTTAGCTGTGGTCAGGGGAAAGAGCCATTCTGGAAATGTAGATAGTATTTCTCTAAGGACAGTTCACATACTACTAGTCAGGACACTCCATTGTGAAGGTAGAGAAGAGTAGATACATGAGATGTAAGAAGACTCCATACATATATAATCACCCACTATACACTAGACAATACACACATACACAAATACACATAAGGCTCCTTCTAGGAATACCATCACCCAAATGACTCCCAATGAGACATTGTGCGAATAGCTGGACACTTTTTTTTTCCACAAACCACTAGGACCTAGAGAATTCTTGTTTTTGTTTTAATGGATAGTCAACCTTCTCAATACAGGGGTGAAATAGTAGGGAATGAATTCAATAATTTTTGTCTCAGCCAGACAAGAATCCGGGTTGGACATAAGGCTCCCAGTAACAACAGTATTTCAGCAGCAAATATGCTTTCTGTGACTGAGCTTCCCTTTCTGGTAAACATCAGCTTCAGGATCCTTTCTTCTCAAAGACAAGGGGCTCAAAGCTGATCAGCTTCTATTCTAGATGAACAAGTTAGCTGTGGTCATGGCAAAGAGCCAGCCTGGAAATGTAGATAATATTTCTCTAAGGACAGTTCACATGCTACTAGTCAGGACACTCCATATTCACCCCACCCATATATTCTTGCTGTATATCAATTATTGCCTTATTAATTTATGGTGCTTTTATATAAAATTCCTCACAGTTAGTAGAGTAAATGATAAATAAGTATATAATGATAAATGGATCAAGGATGCTATATTTTTTACTCTTTTTATATTAGTAATGACATTTATTTCTCCACATGCCTTTGACATCATTCATATTACTCAAACTCTTCAAAGGATTCTAACCATAGTTCATTGATCTCATTTACACCTCTTCCCTATATCGTGAGATATAATTATCCTCTCACCATGAGTATGTAATTCATTTACAACAACCTGGGCATTCTTTTTCAATCTCCTCACTCATATTTTTTATTTCCTTCTTTCCATGTGGACCATCTTTCTGCTTGAAGAGAAAGAGGGAAACATAATGACCTCAAAATGTGCCACATGGTCATCTACAGAACCAAATAGGCAGTTAAAAGCATGCTTTTGTAGTTTATCTTCTATCTTTGTATTTGACAAAGGAGGGGGAGAGGGGCCTTGTTGTTCAGACAACAACTAGAGCCTGGCCTATGAGGAGCTTTGATGCTTGTTAAGTTTATTCTTCTGTGATTCTTTCTTATTGATCTTAAAGCAATCTCACCACTTTCGTATTTGAATTTTAAGTTGAAGGTTCATCAGTGCACAGTTTGTCATTCTCCAGGTGTTCTTTGGACCTCTTCTACTTTTCTCAATGGGATCATTTATAATTGAAAAGATAAAGATTATATTTCTGAGACTCCCTAAGCTACCTTCTATGGCAGAATTTCATATCACGAAATCAATATCATATCTTTTCTAAATGTTTGGGTTCCTGCCTTCAAGGATACATGTCTTCATTTCTGTTATTATAAACTCTAAAATGAAATGTTTTCTTTCTCCTTGGACCATTTTGGCAATAAGAAGGAATAGTGCTCTGTGAGGAGGGCCAGCTCACATCAAAAGGAGTGATGGATGGGCACATTGTGGAGTTTTCCTCAGACTTTCTGCCTTGGAAACATAATTTTTAATATATGCAGACTCACTAGTCTAGCTGCAAAGATAGCCGGAAGCACCAGACAATAAGACAAAAACCAAGAATAACAACTTAAGCATTCACGACTCAGAAAAATATCAACCAAGATACCCTGCATCTAGCAGTCCAATGTTAAAGAAAAGTCAAATTGTAATGTGAAATCATGAAACTCAGGGAGTGAAAATCAGTTAGATTTTAGTTATTAGGATCATCACTCTGTAGTGAGCTTGTGCACGGCCTCACTGAGAAGCAAGTATGTGATGTTTCTCACCTGGGCATCAAGCAACCCCTCAGTCCATGGCTATGCTTGTGGGATTAATACTTTTATAATCATACTTCACTCTTATACTTTCATTTATTAATTATAAAATGATTTCTAAAACCCAATTATTTTCATCAGGAAACATTTATAATTGAAAGAATTTTCGTTATTATTTAACGTCATAATTTTGCTGAGCAGATTCTTGTTTTGAAGAGATTTGTAGATGAAATGTTTTAGGGTTATTAAGACTATTTTTCTCCATAGTAATTTCTATAGCTTATCTAAGCATTAGAATTCACTGCAGTAGTTAGGAACTTAATACCAAAATATGCCTTACATTTAATAGTATGGCTCCATTTCCATTGATGATTGTATAGACTAGATTTTTATTAGATATACCATTTTACTCAATCAGACAGAATGCGTCTCTAAGTATCTATTTTTTAATAAAACTAAATTTCTCTCAAGTTATTCCCCTAATCAAATGGCATTAGGGTAACTGCAAATTGTAGGTTTTAACCCAAATTTTGTATCAATAAGACTTCATCATAAATCCCTAACTGCATAGCAATAATAAAAAGAAAATGTCTGTATAATTTCACAATTCCTAAGGTAAACTGACCTACGTTTGTCTGTGTACATGTAAGTGTAACTCTATAAAAACAAGGTGATTTTTCCATGTTCATATTCGTTCAATTTCATCCACCCTGTATATTTCACTTCAATATAAATTAATACTAACTGGACTTTAACAGCCACATCATTTTTTCTAATGATATTATTTCAGTAAAGTTAAAAAATAAGATTGTTTATCATCTAAGTAAACTTACAGACACTCTCAATGAGCTTCTATTTTGGGAGATAAGTTTGCCAAGGGTTATGCCCATATGTACTCATTTCTCCTCATCTATACATTGCTAACTCATCTTGCAATGCCCCCCCCCACTCCCCCATGTAGGTAAATGTCTTCTTCAAATACTGTTTCAACTTGAAATTGGTGCTCTTTAAATATGGAACAAACATTTATGGCTCTAGTTCTGTATTAGAACTTAACTTAAATCTCAGTAAAATTGAAGAGATACTACTTATTGCCACACATTTACCTAAGTTTCACCTAGACCTTTGACGGCCGGCCTGACAAAAGCTACGAGGCTCTTCTGCTGAGATCTCTTCCCAAGTTTCATGACAACTTTGTGTAAATATGTTTTGCTTGCCTGATTTTACATCATAAGAAATAAAAAAACTTATTGAGTGAATAGACTTTATGCAGGGAAGAAAAATTACCCAAATCTACAGCAACTCTTTATTTTTTAACTTGTGTCCCACTTTTAATCACTGTTTAGTAATTCATATAGGTGCCAAAAAAGCTAGATGCTACTGCAGTTTTAACTTAATAGTCAGGAAGAAACACCAACATATTAGAAGTCCCTACACAATATGATAAGTATTGGGTTGTGGTACTAACAGAATAGACCTCTAAGCGCACAGGTAAGAAAGGATTCTTCCCCAGTCTTTAACAAATGGCAAAATCTTGTAGAATGGTAATGGTGAGTGTTGATGGTGCCATGGGAGATTACCTGTTATCTGTGTAGGCATAGGAGGATTCCAAGGGACATAAAATTCTCTCTGCTCTCTTAACCTGCTAAGAATGGAAGTATATTTACTTTTCTACACTTAGTTATTCTCTGACAGAATCAATGTCTGCAATATATGGGAAATGGTGGGAAATAAGAGGAGAGTGGGAAAGACTCCTGTCAGGGAGCCATGCTTTAAATGCTGTGGGAGAAAGATGGCTATTACAGGGATTTGGAAGAGAATTTGTATTAAATTGGGATGTGTCAACTTAAGTGTTAAATTTGTAGTTTGAGGTAGGACTTTATTTTGAGATAGAAACTTGTCAGGACACTTGAGGTCAAAAGAGATCTTAAAGGACAGGTCCATATCCTATATACTTGACATCCATTAAAGAGAATGACAAAATATCAAGGCCATCTATGCACAATGAGAAAGGCCTAGGCAACTATAGAAAGTAGAGGCATCTGCAAGCTGGGGAGAGAAGCATCAAGAGAAAACTAGGTCAGTTGATACATCTACCTTGAACATGGAGCCTCCAAATATGGAAGGCACCCACTACTGTTGATTAAGTCATCTGGTATGCAACATGTATTATGGGCTAAATATATGTGTGTATTTTCACAACATTCATCCTGAATTTAATTTGAAGACTGGATTGGATGGGTGTGAGAAGAGAGATGTGTGAAAGCTAGAGGCAGCCTAGTGTTACAATAGAGAAATGAGGTTGAAAGGAGTATTGGAGAAACAAGACTTTTAAGACAAGATTTTTAAGTCATAAGGAATGCTTTATTACAGATTATTAGAAGTAGGAGACCAGGCAAAGTAAGACACCTTAGAATATTTCTTATTTTCTGCTGTGATAACTGAGTATATAGATCACCAGGTTGAGAAACGAAGAAAGCAGATCTGGAGGACTGAAAATGAGCTTCATTATTAGAGAGGGGGAGGGGACATATGTCCATGTAAAACAAACTCCTTGGTTACCTAATTCTGTATGCTTAATTCTCATTATTTTTTATCATGTATATTTGTTCTTCAGCCACACTGGTCTTTATGGCTGTTTGCGGAAGTGCCAAGATTGCTTTAACCAGATTTGTCCTTGATCTACATTCTGCATGAAATATTTTATTCTTCCTAATGCGCTTCCCACAAATTTCCTCTGGCTTCGGTTTATATTCATGGCAGATACATTTTCTTTCACATATCACTGTATTCTTCCTCCTTCCTCCTTATTCATGTCCCTCTCCCTCTTTGAGTACAAGAATCAAAATCCTGGTATGTCCCAGAATGCATAGGGCATTCAAGAAGTTTAAACTAGTCATTACTGCATGGCTTGAATCACACCTCCTTTGTTATGAACTGAGAGCCACAACTTCTTTTAGATGCATGCCTTTGGAATGAAATGTTCCACAGTATTTGGGAAGAGTCTTATCATATCTATGTAAAGAGCCTGGGTACTTGAATGTAGTTTTAATAAACATTTGTGTTGCCTTTATCAAAGGGACACCTTTTTCTTGTACTTTCTCCAATGCTCTCGTCAGAGTGGCAGCCATATCCTGTTCTTGTCTTTATGTTCTGGGTGCTTTTCTATGACTCCTGCATTCCATTGCCTAGGTGATTCCTTCTTGCCCAATCTTATCTTAAAAGTCTCTTCTCACGCTGCATATTCTCCATGGGGATGTTCCACAATTGCCTTCAAGTTACATACTCAAGCCTTAATTGGAACTCAATCTCCATAAAAATCTACCTTTTATGTTAAAATCTTAATATTTATTGGCCATCTTTATCTTCCTTCTGAACTAGTCTTCTCAGGCTCATCATACCTGCTTTTAGACAAGTTCATACATGTCCTTATCATCTTAGTAAGTTGGCCCTAGGAACTTCAAAATCTTATCTATTCCATCCTATTACTTGAATCTCCCAAAACCTGTTATACACCACAGGAGGAACCAGGATTTCTTCCCTTCAACAAATAGAAGTGCCCATCTTTTACAATAAGACTTGTTTTCTTTGGTTGGCATGTTTGTCCTCTTTCTGCGAGTCCTATAATGTAGTCACACCTCTTCCTCAGAAATTAGTCCCACATTTTGCTCTAGATATCAAATATCACTTACTTGTCCTGCTTCAAATGAAGTTTTTTTTTTCTTTCTTTCTTTATTTGCTTGAGAAGAATGATTGGTGGACTTGTTGCCTAGTACACTCATTGAATCCATGGAGTTATGGAATCAATCTCCAGTACAGATTAGAAACACACACATGCATACACACACACACACACACACACACACAGAGAGAGAGAGAGAGAGAGAGAGAGAGAGAGAGAGAGAGAGAGAGAGAGAGAGAAAACAAGGTAGAGACACAGATAGGGCCAGAGACAAACAAACAATATGTGATAAAATTATTACCGGTCATATCTTTGTTAAACTTTATACTTTTCATTAAATATTATATCTTCATCAAAGCCTATGGTAGGATATGCTGATAATCCTTCCACTTGCAAAGTTGAGGCAGAAATATCAGAACAACAAAAAACTAATCCTGTTTTCTTTTTAAATACATGTTGAAAGAATCAAGAAGAATCATCTATACTTTAAAATTATTATTATTATTATTATCATGATGTCTTCTGATAACACTTTTTATCTTTTAAAACTCTATATAATTTTTATGTTTTTATTACCTATGCTTCAGTGATTCTAAAAATAAATAACATTTGCATTGATCCCAGAACACAGTCGATTTATCCCTGATTTTATGTGTCTTTTCCTGAATCAACTCTTATCAGGTGCACATACCAAGCAAACCCCTGTTCCTTGAGTGTTAATTTCCTGTGGAATATTCCCGTGTAGCAGTTCCCTTGTATACGTCTTCCCTGTTCATTTTCTTATTTCTGGTCTACTGTAATAGTTACTCTGAGAGTTAGCTACTCCCTCATTATTCTACCTTTCATATTAGTCACTCACACTGAAGTAACAATAAATGTTCAATAATCATCTTGATTGACTGAATAAAAAGTAGTAAACTTGTAATAAGATAAATATGCATCATTTCAAGCAGTTTATTTTCACTTTCTCTTGCAAAAGGCTAATGTCAAATTTTATGTTAACAAACTAAACAAAGTTACAGCATTACTTGCTGAAGTTGCTAATCTTACAAAGGTGCCAACCTTTATATTCAAATGAATCACAAGGACAAAGCAGCCTGAATAACAAACTGTAAGTTTGCAGTGTGCTGGTGCCATTTGACAATGAATTCTAGCAATGTAAATAGATACCATGGGCAGATTTCTCATTAAATGTGATTTGCCAGGGCACTGGGTTAAAAGCTTAAATAACAGAATGGCAGAAGTCTTGCTGGCAATTTAATTTCTGCTTTCTAGGCTCCCGAAGACAGAGTATTTCTCTCCGTTTTTCCTGGAAAAGTACATCAAAACATCATTATTCGATATGTATGATGGTGCCCGTTTCTCTCATTTCTGTACTGGTGAAGGTGCTGCTGTTACTTGGCAATGAAGTGCCACTGATTAATCCTAACAGACTCACTCTTTTTCCTTCTGTAAAACAAAGATCCTGTTTTAAATCACCGTTCTGTGTTCTGTATGCTTCCTTTGCCTTCCCCATTATGCAAGGAGGTCAGCTACTAACACTCAATATGACTAATTAAAAAGAGAACTCCAAGGTAAAAGTGTACACAGGCACTTTAGTAATTGCACTGATAGCCATAAGCAATAATGACAATTAATGAGACCTGTAATAGCTTTGTAAATAGTCATTTGCCCACTCATAGGAAGTGAATAACAATTCACACTGAGATAGAAGATCAAATCACATGATTCATTTGAGCATTCTTTTTTTTTTCCTTCTTGCATAGCCAATTTTGACTGTTTTTCACACTGCAGAAATCCTTGACTTAGCACCATGCTCCAAATGACAGTTTAATGCTCCAATGTATGGGATAACCAGTGTCTTCTTTGCACAGAATAGTTGGTTGTAAAAGGACATTTAGGCTAATGAAGCATCTTAGGTGATTAGAAGGAAAGAAGGACACAAACGAAAAGAAAATATGAACAGAAATTGCAAATTTACAGCTAGCGGGAGTATTATGGAGTAGTTCATGAGTAAACTGAGACCAAATACGTAAATAAATACCGAAGTTCTCATGACATGTCAGAACTGATATGGGGACAAAATGCTCGTCTTGGTGCCAGAGATACCGAAGTGTGGAATTCTGGGAGCTTTGAACATTGCAGCTCAGACTCAGTTACAAATGTTTCGTGGCAACTTCACAGTCCCAATGTAGTGGCTAAACTGATTGTAAAAGGCAGATTACTAAGACAGAACATGAAAGCATGCAGGTAATGCAAATAGTCAGAAGTACATTAAGATCGATAGCAAAGGGCAGAACTGAGAGAGTTGGACCCGTTTGCACGGCCACTCTTCTAATTTTGCACTGACTTAAAGGAATTCAAGCAAACAAAAGACAGCCAGCGCTGGATCTGCTTTTGCTATCTGGAAAATAAGCCTTTCAATCTTAATGTATGCTACATTTTCAGGACCATTCTACTGTTTAAAGACCTGAAACACACTTCCTTAACAATGGCTTCCTGCCTTCTCATATGTTTAATGTTGACAGCTTCCTCCAAGTGGAGAGTTTTAATACTTAGTTGGTTTGTTGCTTTGTTTGCTTTTGTTTCTGTTATTTATTTTTTAATCTGGGAAAGTGGGTACAAGTTCTGTGGGTGAGTGGTTATTAATTTTTCAGATTTCAGAAAAGCATAATTTCTTTAGGAATATATTTTTATGTTTCATAAATTATAGCTTTCCTTTCGAGTGGACGTGTTTGATTGGCATGGAATATTACCAGTTGTATTATGTGATTTAAAAAAAAAATCATTGTTCTGTGTTCCATCATGAGATCAGCTTTTTATTTTATTTTATAAATTTTTAGGTTAGTCTCTTTTTTAATTTAGTAAGCACTTTATGTGAATGAATAAGTAACTGTATGAAAGGAAATGAATCAAGAAATCATTTTAGAGAACATTAAGATACAGCACACCTGGAAGGATGCTGGTCACCTAGAGCCCAGCCCCACCCCCTGGTCCTTCTTTCTGCTGCATCTTTAGCATGGTTAGTGGTTGAATAAACACACATTTCTTAGTTGGGTAGTAAGTGTGGCTGTTTACTCCATTTAAAGCTGTAAAACTGTGAAGCTTAGTAGCCAGGAAAGAACTGCTCTGTGGGAGGTTTATATATAAACGAGCCAATTTGCCAACAACTCTTCATGTTGCCGGAAGTGGATGAACACCAATTTGCTTCACAATTGCACAGGAGTGAAGTCCCAGCTGCCTGCGAAATGCTTGTTAACATACTAAGGGGAGCTAAGTGTATAAGAATTGCAGAACCCATTCAGGTTTCTCTGACACCAGTGGTTCTCAACCATCCTAAAGCTGTGGCACCTTAATACTTCCTCATGTTGTGACCCTCCCCATAAAGTTACGTTCATTGCTACTTTATAACTGTATTTTTGCTGAATCATAATATACTTTGACAAGATGCAGATGATTTTAAGTGACCCTTGAGAAAGGGTCTTGTGATCCCAAAGGGATTGCAACCAACAGGTGACAACTACTGCTGTGGGACTGTGATAGGCAGGCCTATTTTGGTTGAATGGGACTTGGTTTGGCGACCCAGTAGAGAACTCTACAAGGGATAGATAGAAAAGTGAGCCACGTTCCCAGAATCAGGTACCTGAAACCACAGAGCCCTCAACTCCATAATTCTGTGACTACCAGTCACGCAGACAATGTCCCTAACTTCTGGCATTCTGGCTAGATTCCACCCCCACAGTAACCGGACTATAGCCAGGTATGCTCCTCCCCACAGTTACCTGATAACAGTAAGAAAACCCAGTCCACTATAAGAGAAGATGCTTGGCCTCTACTTGCTCTCTTTAAGCTCTCATCTTTCTTACTCTCTAGCCCTCCTTCTCTCTTTCCCTTCCTCCCTCTCTCCCGGTGGCCATGGCCAGTCTCGCTCTCTTTCTACCTTCTCTCTTTCTCCCTGCCTTTCTACAATAAAGCTCTAAAACCATATCCTGTCTCTGCTCATCAAGGACCACCGTGCTTGAATGATGGGATAGGCTTTTTCCTAATGTGCCTCATCTAACCTCCCGCCAAAAGACCATCCTGTTCTCCAACCAAGGACTGGACCAAGGACTCTCACCTGTGTGTGAGCCATCAAGCTCCCTCTACCTCTGCCCTTTCCTCCCTTCAGCCCCCGGGGGCTCAGTGCCACCCCGGGGCCCCTCTTCTGTTCTCAGCTTTTCCCAGGGGTACATTGGTGTATGGGATATGCAAAGCTGGGAACCTGGTGCCTAGGACTGCCCCTTGTCCACCACCCAACAAGCTGGTGTCAGTAGCTTAACACAGTCAGACACCCACCCGGTGCTGCGTGGAAAACATGCAGCAGTCCTTCCCGTGTCTGCCTGCCCAGAGCACCACCGGAACCCCTCTTTCCCACATACCCATGGCCCGCACACTGCCTTACAGAATTTTTTCTTTTCTTTTCTTTTCTTTTCTTTTCTTTTCTTTTCTTTTCTTTTCTTTTCTTTTCTTTTCTTTTCTTTCTTTCTTTCTTTCTTTCGTTCTTTCGTTCTTTCGTTCTTTCTTTCGTTCTTTCTTTCGTTCTTTCTTTCGTTCTTTTCTCTTTCTTCCTTTCTTTCTTTCTTTCTTTCTTTCTTTCTTTCTTTCTTTCTTTTTCTTTCTTTAATTTTTATTAGATATTTTCTTTATTTACATTTCAAATGCTATCCCGAAAGATCCCTATACCCTCCCCTCTGCCCTCCTCACCTACCCACCCACTCCCACTTCTTGGCCCAGGCATTCCCCTGTACTTGGGCATATAAAGTTTGTAAGATCAAGGGGCCTCTCTTTCTAATGATGGCCGACTAGGCCATCTTCTGTTACATATGCAGCTAGAGACATGAGCTCTGGGGGTACTGGTTAGTTCATATTGTTGTTCCACCTAAAGGGCTGTAGACCCCTTCAGCTCCTTGGGTAATTTCTCTAGCTCCTCCATTGGGGGCCCTGTGTTCCATCCTATCGATGACTATGAGCATCCCCTTCTGTATTTGCCAGGCACTGGCATAGACTTACTCGAGATAGCTATATCAGGGTCCTTTCAGCAAAATCTTGCTGGTATATGCAATAGTGTCTGGGTTTGGTGGTTGATTATAAGATGAGTCCCTGGGTGGGGTAGTCTCTGGATGGTCCATCCTTTTGTCTTAGCTCCAAACTTTGTCTCTATAACTCTTTTCATGGGTGTTTTGTATTCTATTCTAAGAAGGAATGAAGTATCCACACTTTGGTCTTTATACCACTCCTGGGCATATACCCAGAAGATGTTCCAACTGGTAATAAGAACACATGCTCCACTATGTTCGTAGCAGCCTTATTTATAATAGCCAGAAGCTGGAAAGAACTCAGATATCCTCAGATATCAGAGAGGAATGGATACAGAACATGTGGTACATTTACACAGTGGAGTACTACTCAGCTATTAAAAACAATGAATTTATGAAATCCTTGGGCAAATAGATGTATCTGGAGGGTGTCATCCTTAGTGAGGTAACCCAATCACAAAAGAAGTCACTTGATATGCACTCACTGATAGGTGGATATTAACCTAGAAACTTAGAATACCCAAGATAAAATTTGCAAAACACATTTTTATTAGATATTTTCTTTATTTACATTTCAAATGCTATTCCAAAAGTTCCCTATACCCTTTCCCCCGCCCTGTTCCCCTATCCACCCACTCACAATTCTTGGCCCTGGCATTCCCCTGTACTGGGGCATATAAAGTTTGCAAAACACAGACAGAACAGTGAACCACATTCCCAGAGGCAGGTGCTGGACACCACAGAGCTTCCAACTCCATAATTCTGTGACTATAAGTTACACAGACAATGTCCCAAGCTTCTGGCCTTCTGGCTAGACTCTACCCCCACAGTTACCTGACAACATCAAGGTAGTCCAACCCACTATAAAAGGGGCTGATTAGCTCCTACTCATTCTCTTTAAACTCTCATCTTTCTTACTCTTATTTCTAGCCCCCTTTCTCTCTCTCCCATCTACCCTCTCTCCATGTGGCCATGGCCAGCCACTCTCTCTCTTTCTACCTTCTCTCTTTCTCTCTGCCTTTTTACAGTAAAGCTCTAAAACCATTGACTGTCTCTGATCATCAAGGCCTGCCATGCTTAAACAATGGAATAGACTTTCCCCTAAAGAGCCACTTCTAACCTCCTGCCTGAAGGCCTTCCTGCACTCCAGCCATGGACCAGACCAAGGACTCTTGCTCCCATGACAACCACTCAGTGCTCCCTCTTTCCCTGCCCTCTCCTCTCTTCAGCCCTGGGAATGACCAAACCACCCCCGGGCCTCCATTTTGTTCTCAGCTCTTCTGCCATGTCCAGCAACATCTGGGATGCCTGAGACTGAGAACATGTTATCTCTGCCCCTTGTCCACCTTTATGGGTTGGCTTCCATGGCTTTCCACAGCCAGACACCCAACCAGGGCTGTGTGGAAAGCATGCTGCAGTCCTCCCATGTCTACTGGAACTCTGGCAGGACACGGGTTTTCTCCCACTCCCTTTTTCCCCATGCTCACTGCCCTGCATAGAACCATATTTTTTTCCACCTTGCACAAAGCTAAAGTCCAAGTGGATCAAGGACCTCAACATAAAATCAGATACACTGAATCTAATAGAAGAGAAAGTAGGAAAGAGCCTTTAACTCATTGGCACTGGGGGAAACCGAACTCCAACTGCTCACACTCTAAGATCAAGAATTGATAAATGGGAACTCATGAAACTGGAAAGCTTCTGTAAGGCAAAGGACATAGTAAATAAGACAACTCCACAACCTATAGTTTGGGAAAAGAACCTTATTTGTGATAGCCAGAAACTGGAAACACCCCAGATGTCCTACAACAGAAGAATGGAAACAGAAAATGTGGTTCATTTACACAATGGAATACTACTCAGCTAATAAGAATCCTGAGTTTTGCATGCAAATGGATGGAACTAGAAAATATCATCCTGAGTGAGGTAAATCAGACCCAAAAGGACATGTACTAATAAGTGAATGTTAGCCAAAAAAAAGAAAGAAAAAGTACAGAATTCCCAAGATACAGTCCAAAGAACTAACAGGACAATAAGCTGAAGACCCAAGTGAAGACACCTCAGTCCCACTTGGGAAAGGGAAGAAAGGAATCATGAGCAGGGAGGGAGGGGGGAACCTGGGAGGGGAAGATGATGGGGGCTGTAGGGAAGAGGAAACATAATCTGGTATTGTGTGAGGGAAAAGGACTGAAGCACTGAGGGCCAGCAGAAAGAATGGAAATAGGCAACCTTGGAAGGTAGAAAGCTGGGGAGACCCTCCAGAATGTACAAGAGACCTGGGAGGTGAGAGACTCTCAGGGCTCAAAGGGAGGGACCCTAGCTGAACTGCCCTACAGTGCAGAGAGGGAACTTATAGAGCCCACCTCCAGCAGAAATACAGGGCATCAAGTGAGGGATGGGGTTGCCATCCCACAGTCAACAACTCTGACTCAGTATTGTTCCTGTCTGAAAGAACTGCAGGGACAAAAATGAAGAGAAACTTGAGGAAAAGAAGGTCCAGTGACAGGCCCCAAATGGGATACAGCTCAATGGATAGCCCTAAGGCCTGACATTATTACTGAGGCTATGGAGTGATCACAAAAAGGGACCTATCATGACTGTTCTCAGAAGGACCCAACAAGAAGCTGAAAGAGTCAGATCCACTTATTTGTACCCAACTAATGGACAGAAGCTGTTGACCCCTGAGGTTGAATTACAGAAAACCTGAAAGAAGCTGAGGAGGAGGGCAAACTTGTAGGAGGGACTAGGAGTTTTAATTAAACTGGCCCCCTGAGATCTCTCAGACACTCTATCACCAACCATGCAGCATACACTAGCTGATATAAGGCCCCCAACACATACAGCAAAGGACTGCTGTGTCTGGGTTCAGTCAGAGAAGATGTGCCTAATCTTCAAGAGACTGGAGGTCCCAAGGAATTTAGAGGTCAGGTGGAATGGAGAGTGGGGGGCAGGGATGGGGTGGGGATAGCCTCGTAGAGACAGAGGAGTGGGGAGGAGGTATGGGATGTGGAACAGTTGGAGGGTGGAGAGGGAGGGGAATAAAATCTTGAGTGTATAAAATAAGAAAAAAGAAGAAAAAGTAATATACGTGTAATATAGGAATGTGATTACCTGATAGTGCTTACAACCATATTGTTTGCAAAGTAAGTTTTACCATAAGTTAATTGAGAGTTTTATAGTACTTTTGTTCTTCCTTTATTAATATACATGTTTATTTCTCTCAGCCTATTAATATAAATTGCATTAATCGATCTCTAATGGTAAAGCTTCTCTCATTAAAATTAAAGGTCAATCAGAAAGCCTCTTGCAATATTTGGTGGTTTTCTTTCCTAACCTGCTAAGAGTCTGAGAGTACATGTGGTATGACATCTGTGAATTCAGGGGTTATGTGCTCTATACTCAGACACCAATGTCTCCTTCCAGAAGTATACTTAATAAAGTATCTTTTTGAATGAGTATGTGTGTATGTGTGTATGAATGTGTGCATATGTGAGTGTGCATGTGCATGTGTGTGTGTGTGAGGGGGGATGTTATCTGTGTAGATTTGAGTGGCCTCAAAATCTAGCCTCCTGACAAATTTGAGGATAACCAAGTTCTACAATTGCTGGTGTATACCATCATGCCTATCTTCAGAGATAGTTTTTTTCCATTTCTTATAAGTATATAATGTCATTATAAGTAAGATAAGATGAGATTAGGGTCTTATAAATTTGTATTTGGGGCCATGGACTAGTAATAATTATATTGTCAAATGGTATGGAGTTGCAGTTTTATATTATAAGGTAAAGTTAATACTGGAGCTGTCTGACATGAGTGCAAGAACTAACCTCATTGGTCTGCAAGAACAGTACATGCTCTTAACCACTAAGCCATATTCATCTAGCCCCAAGATAGTGAAGACAATTTCTAATTATTAATTTTATTTTATTGTGCTGTGACAAAGAGAACCCAGAGCCTCACACACTGTAAGCAGTCCATGGAGCTGTCCTCCTAATCTAAGTAGTTACCTTTACATTTTCCCTTTTTTTGATAGACCATTATTCAGGATTACTGAAAAAAATAACTACTTTCGTTCTGCTCTGCCTTATTTCATATATTATGATGCTGTTGTTTCTTAAAATTTAGTAAAATTTTATGTAGAAAAAGATCTCTATTCTTAAATGGCCTAACTGGAATCTTCACTCTGCATTCTTTAGAGTTTTAGAAGTTTTTTTTTTCTTTTTTCTTTCACATATGTTCAACCATTCACCAGTGCTTTATGCTTTATTATTTATATTCTCTTAAGAGGTTTATAATCATTATTATTATATTCCTCCCCCTTCTCTCTGTATGGATGTGAGTGCAGGAATTTGAGGAGGCCAGAGGTATGGATAGTCTTTTAACATTATCCTGTGTTTTATATTGCGATGTTAATATTTATGTGATACCCAAGACAAAGAAGGAAAGGAATGAAGAGTTTGTGGTCTAAAGTACTATGATCGTGTGACAAGTTAACAAAGTGCCAGTGGTGCTGCTTAGATTTTGATAAACTTGACACTAACCAGAGACACTTAGGGAGAGGGATCTCAAGTAAGGATTCACCTTCATCACATAGGCTGTGGGCATACATATGGGGGCATTTTCTTAACTAAATTTCCTTCTTCCCAGGTGACTCTAAATTGTGTCACACTGACAAAATAAGTCGCATAGATTTAATCTAAATGTTACCTCAAATCAGAGAAGCATCTTTCCCAGTCCTTTACTGTGCTAAGTGAACATGAAACATAAACAGAGAAGATCCAGCCAGTTTGTCTTGGCCTGTCTTTCTCTCAAGCTTTATCTCCTAGTTGTCTTTTGCAAATTGGAAAAGTGCAATTTCCCAAACACTGTGGATTATGCTCTGTTATCTACAGTCTCGGCTCCTAGATAGTCAATACCTGATATTATGAACCAATCCTTCGATATCTGCTATCCCCCCCTCCCCGCCCCTGGAGGCAAGAACACCAGAACTCTATTCTCTCAAAGCCTAGTTCAATTTCAAACCTAAAATTTCATGAATTTAAATGGTTTAAACATCTGTCTTTGAAGACTTGAGGATTATGAAACATAAATAAAAGAATCAAGATTCTTGTTAAACATTTTCCTTATATTTCAGTATTTGTTTGTTTATTATCTATTTACTGTTGAGGGAGCAAAACCATGGAAGTTTGGAGGTGCTCACACCTTTCACCTTGTGGAGTCAGGGTCTGTCTTGTATCTATTGTGTTGTGTGTTCCAGAATAATGCGCCCGGCACATTCTGGCAGTTCTCCAAGCCTCAGCTTCCAATCCTGCTATAATAGTGCTGAAATTATAGATGCATGCCAGGACACCTAGCCTTTTAATTAGTTTAAACTTGGTTTAAACCTCCAAGCTTTTCACTCCTTCATCAACAGGATGCATGATTAATGTTCCGTAACTGTACCACCAAGTCTTCACTTTGCCACCAAAAGATTTTGAGAAAAATTCACTTCTTGGTACCTATGCATTGAATTATTCTTTTCAAAATATGCAGACTATTAAACAGTTGAAAAAATATTACATTCATCAATTTATTATGATTCCTTAAATCTATAATTATGTCATTAATCTACATTGGAGAATATTAAAATAAAATCATTTTAACAAGTTATAACTGTACAAATGAAAATATTACTAGCACATATTTGGCAGTGATATTTTACAAATGCCACACTGCATATCGCCTTGCAAACTGAGACGCTGCATACTTATGTGTTTATTTTAGATGACTGAAACTTCACAGAATTGAACTGCAAATAGATTTTATACAATTTACTTCTGGAAATTCAATCTATCCATCACTATTTTATAATCTATGAGTATCATGACGTAGTTCAGCACCCCCCCCCCCAAAAAAAAAAAAAACACGTAAAACTTCTTGTTCATTTGATGTGGTAGTTTTTGTTTGTTGCTTTTAATGTATAAGAAAACATGTTTTTTATACTTTCTGCATTTCTTTTGTCTAGTCAGACAATGGGAAAACTTAGGTTATATTTTTATTTTAATTTCATAGTCACAAAAATAAACAGAGCAGAAAAGCATATGCACACACGCACCCTTGCATATGTGCACGCACACACACATACACATATGAGAAAAGAACTCTTATGTCATGAATTTAAATTGTCAGCATATAAATTGCATTTGAGATACTAAAGTACAGGCAACCTCATAATACCCCACCCCTTTCTTCCTATTGTAAATTTTAAATAGAAAGTCTAACAAACATTTCATTTTTTTCCTTTAAAATAGGAAGGATTATAGCAAGCGTCCTCATACCAGCCCCAACAACTACCTCCCTGTTGCTAAGCCCTGGCTACCTAAAATTGGCCAGGATCATTCATTCTTGATGAATCACATTTTTCCTTGACCAAATCCTGGCCAGTGCTAGAGTCAATCTGCTTAGAAGAGTCAGGTTATCAGTTTTCACTCACAACTGAGATTTTAAACCATGGTTCATTCAGATCCTACAAACATATCTTGCTTTTTACCATGAATCCTTAGGACCTAATTTAGGGTGTCAGGATTGCATATCTCCCTGACCCCTAAGTATGTCTTTGTTGGAAACAGCTAGGAACTATATAATTTTTATTCTTCATGACTTATATTTTTATAATTTTTCTGAACAGATAAAAACAAATCAACAAACAAAACAAATACACACAAATCAGAGCTAAAAAGAAAAATAACTCTTGAGTCATAAATTTGAGTTCTTCCTGGTTCTGCTTTTCCAGCCAAAGTCTGCATATTTCAGAATAACTACATATGTATTACTGTAGATGAATATCTAACACTTTTGGGACTATTTTTTCAAAATTTACCAAGATTTCTGTTTGGATTTGTAATTTGCCTATCAACCACCACTTCACCATTATTCTTAGAGGAAAATTCAAGACTAAAGTAATCTGTAATCCACTTATAGAAATATTCATTCTGACTGGACCATCAGAGGCCAGGGTAGACTTTAGGAGCAGTGCTAGGAATAGTCTTTATCATTTCAAGCCCTCCTTCTTTCAAACCTTTACATACTAATTTTGCCTCTTGATAAACATGGAAAGCAGAGACAACTCACAGAAATAGAAATACTAATAAAATACAAGTTGTCAGACAGAATCTACCGCTATGGGAAAGAAAAGAAATATTTTTCAAAGATCTCTTTAATATTTTGACTTCCCTCAGCATTCCAAGAATTATGCAAGGAGTTTCAGTCCTCCAACTATGATACGTTTCTAAACTTCATAGAGTTAATTAAAATACTGTGATTTGTTGCAGTGATTTAAATGTTTGGATAAAATAAAACATTACAAACACATGTAAAGCTCTGGATAACTGTTCAGTGGGCATCTTTCTCCTGTGCATGTTGAAATTTTACTGCGTGAGGATGGAAAGTATGTCTTTGCTGAAGTCAAATATGCTTGTAACTTTCTAATACTGCTGCTTTGCAAATAACACTTTCCTCAGGAATCTCCATAACTAGTTTCTTAAACAATGCACGAGTGAGAGGAGGACCTACCTAAGTTTGTTAGGACCATGGCGTTCTGTTGCCCTTCTGACCTTTCAGAATTTTATTACAGCATTCTTCACACAAATGGAGAAACTGAGACTGTGAAAGAATGTCACTTAAACTGGACCCAGACTATGCAGAGGTAAAATGTCAGTGTCTGGTGTTCACGCTTTTGTATTTCCCATTGAACAAGATAGGTGATCTCTCCAGAGTAGATTCATAATTAAATTATATAGCTGTTAATGTTAATATTGACATGGTTAAATGAAGTCTAACTTAGTAGTGAAGTAGGCATAGCACTTTATCAAGTACATCATCATTTTAAAATGTGATTTATAACTGAATTTCCAATTCTAAAGTATGCAAAACTCAGGGAGATATCTCAAAAGTGAATTTGATGATGATCAAATCTTGTTCACTTTAAATAGATTATTGAGTACTCTATCATAAAAATAAGGAAAAAAAAATGAATTACAAGTCAATCACTGTAAGTTGTTGATGTACTCAAGGGAATGTGTACAATTCGTCTTTAGTAGATGTTGAATAAAATTGTTTGCATGTGTTAATTTTACATGATATCATTTTGAATTACTATTACATTGGACTCTCCTAAAGTTTGAAGTCTATGTTGAACTCTGGTTTACTATCATGTGTTTACTGCTGCTTCCAGAAGGTAGTGTGGAACATTTTTCAGCTCATATTACCTTTAATGAGAATAGATAACACCAAACTGTTTGTACTCCAGTGTTTTGATGATATTAACTACCGTGATCTAATAACTGATACTCAGAAGATATTATAACGTTATACCTAAACCTTAGTAATGAATAGCGTTGCTGGCATTCTCTATGGTTCTTTGGGCAGCTGGAACCTTTTTAGCAGCTTTGTGACTAATAAAATGTGGCATCTGTTTTCTAATATAGAAACATTGCAGTAATGCTACTAAGCATTATTATAAATTGGGTCAGTTCCTGGTAACATGGTCTCTGAAAAATAAAAAAGAGTGGTTCTGCAATTAATGAATAACCTGAAACAAAGTGGAATGTGTTTTTGCTGTTTCTCTAACCCATTTTTCTCTTAAGACTAAATGCAAACTTTGCAAAAAAAAAAAAAAAGGCAGGAAGGATTAAGAAAAGTATCATGGCTCTATTATTAGCCTATGTACAGAATAAATTGAGTAATGAATAGTGTCAGAAAGGATAGGTAGTGACATATTTATGGATTGTCTATTTTATTATTATTATTTGAAAGTTGCTGACTCCTTTAAATAAGCATTGTAGCTATTTGTGAGATGATGTGGTTTTTCCCATTTCATATATATATGGTGTGTGTGTGTGTGTGTGTGTGTGTGTGTGTGTGTGTATAACTGCTTGACTGTGGGAAGCTTCATTCTTATAACTTGTACTGAGAGCAAGAGTGTTTTGAAGCTCAGGTGTGTCCTTGGGTTCTTTAACACCCTTGGAAAGAAAATACAGTTGGCAGAGATGTCCAGTTGTGTCACAGGTTTGGACTGAACTGCCAGGTCCTTTGGAAAGCTTTGTGGAGTCACTGCAGTTCTGCTGAGAATCCAGGCTTTCCTTTCCACAATCATTCACTGTCTGTGGAAGGGCAACAGAAAGGGCAACAGAAAGGTCCAGTGGGGGCTGGGGAAGTTCTCACCAGCAGAACCCAAGGGACAGAGCCAGAATTAGGTCCTTCGATGTAGGGCCTGGGAGGCAGATCTCAGTGTTCACTTCAAGGTTTCAGGTAGGCAAGGGCTTCACAAAGTTATCTAGCTTTTATAAAAGCAATAGGAAATGATACTGAGAAATATTTTGACAGAATGGCCCTTTACCAAGGGATAGGTAGTTGTATGCACAGAGTATAAATAGAGTAATGAAGAGTGTAGTTAGGAAAACCAAGAGAAATAATGTTCATAGAGAGTCTGTTTATTATTTCACATTCTTTAATAAATATTTGTTTCCTTACTCTTTATTATAATTCCTAGTGCTTAATATACCAAGGGAGCAAGAAATAAGAAAATATGTTTAGCCTCAAATAAATTTACTGTTCAGCTACAAATAAATTGTTTAGCTTAAGATGGCATTTGTATGTGGGATTCTTCTTTTTTTAATTAGATATTTTCTTATTTACATTTCAAAACTTACTCTCTTTCTTAGTTTCCCCTCCAAAAATTCCTATCCCTTCCCCCTGCTCTCCTACTTCACCAATCCACTCCTGATTCCTGGTCCTGGCATTCCCCTATACTGGGGGCATATAACCTTCACAGGACCAAGGCCCTCTCCTCCCATTGATGTGCAACTAGGCCATCCTCTGCTACATATGCAGCTAGAGCCATGATTCCCACCATGTGTTTTCTTTGATAGGTGGTTTAGTCCCAGGGAGCTCTAGGTGTACTGGTTAGTTCATATTGTTGTTCCTCCTTGTTGGCTACAAATCCCTTGGTACAACCACTCTGAAAATTAGTTTGGCAGTTCCTCAGAAAATTGGACATAATACTGCTGGAAGATCCAGCAGCAATACTGGAACACTCCTCCATTGCTGGTGGGATTTCAAGCTGGTACAACCACTCTGGAAATCAGTCTGGTGGTTTCTCAGAAAAATGGACATAGTACTACCGAAAGATCCAGCAATACCTCTACTGGGCATAACCCAGAAGATGTTCCAACTTGTAATAAGGACACATGCTCTACTATGTTCATAGTAGCCTTATTTATAATAGCCAGAAGCTGTAAAGTACCCAGATGTCCCTCAACAGAAGAATGGATACAGAAAATGTGGTACATTTACACAATGGAGTACTATGCAGCTATAAAAAAACAATGACCAAAGCCGGGCGTGGTGGCGCACGCCTTTGATCCCAGCACTAGGGAGGCAGAGGCAGGCGGATTTCTGAGTTCGAGGCCAGCCTGGTCTACAAAGTGAGTTCCAGGACAGCCAGGGCTGTACAGAGAAACCCTGTCTCGAAAAAACAAAAAACAAAAAACAAAAAACAAAAAAAAAACAAAAAACAAAACAAAAAAACAATGACCTCATGAAATTCTTAGACAAATGGAGGGATCTGAAGGATATCATCCTAAGTGAGGTAACCCAATCATAAAAGAACACACATGGTATGCATTCACTGATAAGTGGATATAAGCCCAGTAGCTCAGAATACCCGAGATACAATTTTCAAAACACACGAAACTCAAGAAGGAAGACCACAATGTGCAGACTTCAATCCTTTTTAGAAGGGGAAACAAAATACCCATCGAAGGTGTTACAGAGACAAAGTGTGGAATGACCATGTGGAGACTGCCCCACCTGGGGATTCATCTCACATACAATCACCAAACCCAGACAGTTTTGTGGATGCCAGCAAGAGCTTGCTGACAGGAACCTGATATAGCTGTCTCCTGAGAGGCTCTGCCAGTGCCTGACAAATACAGAAGTGGATGCTCACAGTCATCCATTGGACGGAGCACAGGGTTCCCAGTGCAGGAACAAGAGATAGTACCCAAGGTGTGTGGGACTCTTAAGAAAAACTGGAAATGGCAAGAAAACGACAGGAAAGCCATATTGTGAAGGGAATCCTTGAAGTACTTCACAGGGAAAAGAGGAGGTATAAAGGCAGAAGTGAGATCAATTCTATCAAAGATGAGTTTGAAAGACTAACTTGAAAAAAATGTCAAGGTGAAACAAATATTACACTCATTAGTTAAAACACATTCCAAATCAATAATTTTAAATGTGACTTTTCTCTAAACTTAGTCAAATGCACAAACGTTTGAACTGTCCGAAGCAAGCACAGGTTTGGTTTTCTGCCTGCTAGGGGTGATGACATTATGCAATCCAAGCTATTTTGGGGTAGGTTGGTGACTGCTGGCTTTATGACTGTGTCTTTCCCTATTTCTATACTCTTTTGTTACTCTTATTTTACTTGTTTTAGATCTTTTTCATTCTGAAAGGGGCATGACAAGGAGATGAAGGCAAATAGCAAAGGTTGATATGTAAAGAAATATTACTTAGACAAAAAAAAAGTGACAGCTTGAAGGGACACTGAAAAACAGGATAAAGTTTCCTTGTCTCTGCCTATTACCTACTGAGGAGTCAGCCTGCTGCCCGTGGATCTCCTGAAACAGCAACCATGTTGGCACTTTGGCAAACCCTTGATAAATACAGAGTAAAGTCAAATTTGAGAACAAAAGAATGACATATTCATGCCAGAGATGTGCACTGGGGGTATTTTATGCAATAATGTGAAAGTTTTAGAATTAAGGGGAGGTCTCCAGATGTTGCCTTAACCATTCTCCAGATAACTTTCTAGTTGAGAAATTATGTATCACCTTTGATTCTTTCCAGGGGCATTGTTGTGCAGTTAGCAGCTCTTTCTCCCTCCCTCCCTCCCTCCCTCCCTCCTTTTCTCCCTCTCTCCCTCTCTCTCTCTCTGTGTATTTGTAGAGACATAATTTATATTTTTTTCATCAAATGACCTACACATTGGATCCCATCATAAACGCTAGAATAGCTTAGAGACCATATTTTGAGAATAAACCTGAACAAAAACTTGGAGCTTTGTTAAAATGTCAACAAACCGAAGAACAATGACCCAGTGAGGAGCAGGGCACTGTGTTACAGAGACAAAGCTGATGGTTTATTGTTTCTCTTGATCCTCATTGCAGCATTCCTCTTGATCTCGGGACTTAAACGCTTAGTGTCTCTGAGATGAAGTCACAGCAACCCATAAGATGAGATTAAGATACTAAGCAAAAGGCAGGAAAATGTCATGTGTTTCTGGGAAGGAATGATCACTTATAGGGAAGGCAAAAATTGGTTGCTAAATTTTGGACTGGAAAGATGCAACTGATAAATCTGTAGCAGTTAGGGAGAGGATCCGGTTTGAAATTGATGAAGAGGGGAGAGATAATAGGGTTTGCTTCTTCAAAACAGTAGCTACAATGAATGTCTTGTAGTGTGTGTTGCACAAGCATCCTCCTGCACAGAAGCCTTGCAGCGGAGTGCATGGGAAAGGTATTCACTGCCTGTGTTCTACTTTCTAATGCAGGCCCACATTTGCCAGGACAACAACTCTTTATGGGATCTTTTCCTGTGGGTGGGTGACTCAGCTTTGTGATGCGGACCTGTTTTGTCAATGTTACTAAAACCTGCCTTGCTCCCTTATTATAGGTACTGGTGCTAGGGTGAGGGCAGTCACTGAGCTGGTGGTGAGGAATGTGAGCTATGAAAGAATAGGGGGAAGTCTTACCAATGAAATTACAGCTCTGAAGGGACATGGTGACATTGCTCAGACAATGAATTTGAGTGTTGGATTAGACAATACTTGCATGTGTGTGTGTGTGTGTGTGTGTGTGTGTGTGTATTTGTGTGTGTTTGTGTGTGTGCTATATGTGTGTGTATGGTGTGTGTGTGAGAGAGAGAGAATGTATGCATGCATGTGTGTATGTGTGCATGGTGTGTGTGTGTGTGTGTGAGTCTGTTGTGTAGTAGGGTGTGTGTGTCTGTCTTTGCATTTTGTGTGTATGTGTGCATGTGTATATATGTCTGCCTGAATGTGTGTGTGTGTGCGTGTGTGTGTGGTGTATGAGTCTGTTGTGTAGTATTGGGTGGGTGTGTGTGTATTTGCATTTTGTGTGTATGTGTGTGTGGTGAGTTGTGTGTGCATTGTGTGTATGGTATGTGTGTATCATTTTGTTGTGTGGTGAGATGTGTGTGTATTTGTGCTTTGTGTATTTGTGAATGTGTGTATGTGTGCATGTGTGTATGCATGTGTGTGCATTTAATTGATTATTTTTTAATGTATTTATGGACATGTTTGTTAGTTACATTTTCTCTTTCACTGTTTTACTAATTATTATACTTTGATTTGTTTTTTCATTAGAAACCAGTTTTTAAGTTCTAAACTATCATTTTGGAAAATCATTTGTGCACAGTTTTTTCTTTCCTGAATATATGATATGAGTCTGAGGGTACAAACTCCATCAGTTCTTAAGGAGCAGAAAGGAAAATGAATGTAGCATGCACCATTAGTAGATTGTGCCCATCTCAATTCCTTGGGGAGCACATCAAGCTGTATGAGTTAGCTACCTGTACTTATATACATACAATTACTGTTAATTTTAGTCAAAGAGACGTGAAAGACTGTGGGTTCCATAGGAATAAAACCGAATATTTTGCTGTCAGCCAAAAGGGGATAAAATCATGAAGGGATATCAACTCAGACTTCAGTCTGAAATTATACGTGATCTTTTCACATTCTATACAATATTACTTTTATAGCTATTCTTTTAAATGTGAAATGTAATGAATGATTTTGAAGTATTGTTAGTTTCCTAAAAATAGGGAATTAATGCAATATAAAATGAATCTATATTATACAATTGTGTTTTCTATTGACTTTACAATGAAAGCAATTACAGAATATGCTTGGTTTAATTTCATGACTTCCTGACATAGCTTGTTATAACAGACAGTCATTACAGGACAGTATTTTATCTGTCATTCATTGTCTTGGCTGTTTATGTTTTGACATTCCACTTGGCTTGAATACTGATGTAAAAGAAATTGCTTTCTTTCCCTGGTCAATACACTAATTTTAAGATATTTAGAAGACTGGCTACTTAAAGTACAATTTCATATTTACTACTTTCTACATCCACCAAACTAGATTTTATTAATATCCTTGCAGGTTGCTTAAAAAGTAAATCTACAAAAATAATATGTGACAACTACAAAAAAAAAATAGTACCCTTTGATGAAGTAAGGAAAGGTTAGTAAATAAAATATTTGGACCATTTCCAAATATCATGGGTATGTATACTGTTTAATGTTATCTAGAATTTCTACACTGCATTTCATTCTTTTAATTAGCTCCATAGCACATAAAATATTATGAGGAACAGGAAGGACCCACTGCCAGGGTGGTGCCTGCTTCTTCTGTTTCACTGGTTAACAGTGAATAGGACTGAGGAGCCTCTGAGGGAACTTCCAAGTGAAGGCCAAACTGAAACCTGCCTGAGAGCCTAGAGATTGGTGACTTAGACAATGACAGCCAATCAGAAACTGCCACTTGGAGGCCATGCTTGCTTGGGACCAAAGGGATGCAAGTGGAGGGTATAAAGGGGGCTCCCTGAGAATTAACACATGAGCTGACTGCTGCATTCTCACCTGTTTCTGGAGTCTGAGCCATTGATTCTATGCCTTCTCATCCACTGCCTCCAAGGGGCACACCAGGCAGGATGAAGGACTCCCAGCAACATCTACAGAACATTTTCTTTAGTATTAAAAGAATGGCATTCACAATCATTTCAAGGGAGTCTTTTGTAAAGCATTCCAAAATTAGAACCTCTCTAAGGAATTTGGTTTTTGATGCAGAGAACTTATAGGTAGATTCAGAAATCGCCTTCTCTCCATGAAAAATATTGCGTATAGACTTCGAAAATGTTCCTAGATACATATTAACTCAAGTGATGTCTGGCCGAACTTATTTTTTTTTTTAACCAAAAGCAATAACCCTCAGAGCCAAACCCTCCACTCCCCAGAAAATCTGGTAAGAAGATATATATTGGAACTTTACAAAAAAAAAAAAAAAAAAAAAAAAACTCAGAATTTGCCTTCAAACGGGTGAAGCATCTTTGACATGCCACCTTGAGTAGTGCTCAATTTAAAAATTAGCTGATGTTTCAAAATGGATGGTTCAGTGTTAAATCTTTCTGAATGCAGCGATATGTAAGTACCATCCTAGTTAGAAGCATTATTCTTGTGTACCTACAGTGTGGTGAGCTTCTCAGTGGTAAATAATTTCCTTCTCAGTACCATCCATAACCACGTTGGCTTCTTTCTATATAGACTCTGGATTGTCCATTTCCATATTTGTATCTTTAAGGTCAATTATCTTTCTTGAGTGTCTATAACCCTACTCCCTACCACTTCTAGAATATTTACAACTTCCAAGGATCTCTTACTATTTTATTATTACTCCGTATTATTTGTTATTTATCTATTACTTTATTTTTTCTATATTATTTACCTTATTTTTTACTTTATTATTTCCTTGACCACATAGCTGACAAGAAGCAAGCTAAGGGTATATAGAGTATTTTAGCTCACAGTTTCAGTGTATGAAGTTTGTCAGGGCAGAGGAAGCATGGCAGGTGGAGCCTTGAGGCTGCTTGTTACATGTGTCAACAGTCATGAAGCGTGATAAATGCTGTTGGTAAACTTATTTTTCTCTTTTTTATCCAGTTTTTGTAGTCAGAATGGGCTTTTGCAATGAATAACCTAGTTGACAGTTAATATTAACCATGAGCCTAGAGAAGTAGGCCAAGTACTCTGATATAGCACATGGACCATTTTTCCATCATGGACACCAAACAGGAAATACTTGCTACTATTAATTTACCAAAGTCGATTTTTTAGAGTCATGGACTGAATTCTGTTTTGTAAATTTATATGAGCATGTAATATATTTCCAGGGACTGGGACCTTTAAAAGGATGTATTTGGTTTATGAATATTTGACAATGTGTAATAAACTTTTATATTTTAGCATTTTTTAACAAGAGTTTTGAAGTTTTAGTCATTTTTAGTATATTCCTTTAAAATCTACACCTGGAACTCGGTAAACATAAGCACATTTTAATCTCCTCTGTACGTGTTTCATTCTTTATATGTTGTAAAGAATCATTAAAAATATAATGGCATCCCTGAGTGGCCTAGCATCTGGAAGACAACCGAGTTGTTAAAATTTGTGCTATGTTTATACAGTCTAGACTTGTTATAAATTTATCAATTAAAATCCACTTACCATTGCTTAAGTGGACCAATTGTGAAATAAAAATTTGAAAAGTGCCCTCAGCTTGGGGAAATGCCATTCTCAGCAAGCTCTTGATGGCCACTGAAGCAGACACGTTCCAAACACTATGATTGTATCCTCACACCCTTTGATATAACTTCAAGGAAACTTATTTGTTTGTAAAGAAAAAAAAAAATTAAAAACAGATTTGTTTCCAACACCCAGCAAATGCTAGGTTAACATGAAGACTTTATGTGAGGTTTCACATTTCTCTGACTCTATGTCTGCAATTAGTTAAACTTCATTTATGAGGTTACCTCATTTATGAGGTTACCTCATTTATGAGGTACTGGATTAAAACAGTATTGCTGTAGTATAGTGATAGTACCCAAGAAGATGAAGGGGTCTGCAACCCTATAGGTGGAACAACAATATGAACTAAACAGTACCCACAGAGCTCGTGTCTCTAGCTGCATATGTAGCAGAAGATGGCCTGGTTGGCCATCATTGGGAAGAGAGGCTTCTTGGTCTTGCAAACTTTATATGCCCCAGTACAGGGGAATGCCAGGGCCAAGAAGTGGGAGTGGGTGGGTAGGGGAGCAGGGCGGGGGAGGATATAGGGGACTTTTGGGATAGCATTTGAAATGTAAATGAAGTAAATATATAATAAAAAATTGAAAAAATTTAAGGAAATTTTAAGGAAAAAAAACAATTAAAGCTGACATATAGATTTCTGTACTTGACTTCCTTGTAAAATTCTGCTTTATTATTGCATAACGAAATCAAAATTATACATAGTTCAGGTAGCTTAAATATAAAATATCATAGTCTCAAAAGGTATTTAATATGTAGTTGAATCAAGTTTTGTTAAATCATGTGCTTAATATGAGAGCTACACTTTAGCTACCAATGTATCTGTCTATGATGGTCTCGAGAATGTTGGCAGAGGGGCTAAACACAGAATTCATGGGGAGTTTTATTCCTTTTAGAAATAGGGAAATTAGTTTAAATTTTCCATAAATTCAAATCCAGTTTCTTTATCACTCCATTATGAAAACAAACAAACAAAACCACAATCTCATTGCTACTTTATTACATCACAGAAATGTTTGAGGCCTAATATAATATTTATAAGCGATCCAATATTCTCTGAATGTTCTATGTGAAGACAAACTGTTTCCAGTTGCATAGAAACCCAGAAGAACTTAAAAGCAAACCCTATATTTGTGGTACCCCTCCCCCACCAGCATAGCTGGTGCAATGACCAGAGACTTGAGAAGCCGCACCCCAGCTGCATCCATTGTCTTATTAATCAGGCTTGACAGCCCAGTGACACCTGCAGTCTGTTTTTCTGGGTCTCCCAGGTCCCCCGGCTCCGCCCAGCTTACCGGCAGCCCCCCCCAATGACCAGCCCACCTGCGCGAACCTGAGAGATGTCATGATACTTCAGGGTTCCCACCAAACTCCAGAATGCCTGCCCAGAAGACTGGGGGTGGGGGTCTTCCTTCCTTTATCCCCAAATGCTTGTCCTCCATTAAACAGTCGTTCTAAGCAGAAGCAACCATGTAGCCTTGGAGATCTTCTTTCTTCTCCCACTCCCTTAGTCTCATTTCAGCTTCGGGCCAATCCTCCAGGAACCCCGTCCACTGCGGGCAGTGGACCCCAACATATATTGAGTTGAATATTCACTGTGTAATTTATTTTCTTCTTTCTGATTACAGCCACCTTCTCTTTCTTACTGTCTGAATTAACTATCCTCTCCTTTCTCCCACGAGAAAATGTGTGTGGTTTTAAGATAGTACTATCTTTGAAACTTACAGAAGAAACCATATTTTATGAATATCTATGAATTCTAAATTATTATATTGATTGGGAAGATGTTTTTAAAGGAAAGTGAGATTGGTATGTGAAAATTTATGGCTGGTGAGATAAAAGCTTGAAACATGGGCAGTTGATTTCTGTCATAGACTTTGTAAGAGTTTGGTACATAAGAAATATTTTAATTAACTAGGGAATATCTTTGAACATTAGTCATCACATGACATAGTTAAATTAATTACCAGGGAATGATTAGATAAATATTGATAGGCCAACCTATGAGCATGTCAGCCTTATAAAAATGTTCATTCTTATGATTTTGGCCCAAGTCAGAGAAGATCTTTTTAAAGAAATCTAAGTATATTTATATCGTGCATGTATTTTGTTTGTTTGAATGTACTCACTGATATGTGGATATTAGCCCAGAAACCTAGACTACCCAAGATACAATTTACTAAACACATGATACTCAAGAAGAAGGAAGATCAAAATGTGGACATGTCACCCCTTCCTAGAATTAAGAACAAAGCACACATCGAAAGAGTTACAGAGATCATGTGTGAAAGGATGGACCTAATGACTGCGGCTGCCAGGGATCCATCCCACAATCAGCCACCAAACATAGACACTATAGCATATGCCAGCAAGATAGTGCTGAAAGGGCCCGGATATAGCTGTCTCGGGGGAAACTATACCAATGCCTGGCAAATATGGAGGTGGAAGCTCACAGTCAGCTATTAGATGGAACACAAGGTTCCCAAGGAAAGAGCTAGAGAAAGTACCCAAGGAGCTGAAGGGGTCTTCAACCCTATAGGTGGAAGAATAACCATGAACTAACTAGTACCCCCTGAGCTCATATCTCTAGCTGCATATATAGAAGAGGATGGCCTAGTTGGCCATCAGTGGGAAGAGAGGCCCCTTGGTCATGCAGACTTTATATGCCCCAATACAGGGGAATGCCAGGGCCAAGAAGTGGGAGTGGGTGGGTAGGGGAGCAGGGCCGGGAGGGGGGAGGGTATAGGGAACTTTCTGGATAACACTTGAAATGTAAATGAAGAAAATATCTAATAAAAGTTGGGAAAAAAAGAGAGATGCTGGCTAACTAGTTAGCATGTAATTCAAAAAAAAAAGAAATATATTTTAAGAGCAAATGGAGAAATTATATTTTACTCACTCTAAGAGTATAGATGTCAAAATGGATTTTTTCATATAAATTACTGTTATTGCAAGATCATAAAACCATTACTATCAGGTAACAAGGACTATACATCCAGGAACTTTGTTATCTCATTACTGGAAGTCATGCTAAATTGTACTTTAATACTTTTCTTAATATAGAGATTATTTTATTTGGTGCTTAATTAGATAAATAACAAGGTGTTCTAATTTTCCGATTCTTGTGATAAAATAACAGGGCCAGGGAAAATTAAGGAAGAGAGAGTTTATTTTAGTTCACAGTTCAAGGTTACATTTTATCCTAGTGGAAAGTCAATGATAGCAGGAATTAAGGCAGAGTTAGTCACCCTGTGTTCACAATTAAGAAACATCTCCCTTTCTCCTTTTAAAGAGTTCAGAATTCCACCCAGGGAATGGGAACACTCACTCTACTAATCCAATCAAATTGACAATCACACTATCATTACACATCCACCACACCTTGTCAAATACTTCAGTTTTATGCCATAATCTTCCACTTCTTGTCCCTATCTGCTCATGATTATAATGTAAAGCTCATTCAGACCAATTGTAAAGGTACTTACACTCTTTTAAAGAATTCTAACACCTGAGTACAGTCTCTTAATTTCGAGCTCCTAGAAAATTAAAAACAAACAAACAAACAAACAAACAAACAAGGCAATAATACAAACACCAGATCCAGCAAGGCAAACACAAAGTCCTCCTGCTCCAAGTGGGTCTTAGAAGTGTAATTAACCAAGCTCCGAAAGAAACCTTGTGTAGACACACTCTCCACCTTGGCTGCCCTGAGCACATAGGGATTCTCTCCCAGGCTGGCTCTATTGGTCTGTCCTTGATCCATGTATCATACATAGTTCTGGCATCTCTAGAATATGCAACCTTCACTGAAACCTAGGATTTCTCTTTGCAGTTTTACCCAACAGCCCCTTAGAACTTCCTGGCCACAATTTTGACCTTACTACACATTGCTTGGCTTTCTTTGTATTGAAACTGAGGAACAAAGCTCTTAAATCTACACAATATATTTCTTGAAAACCATTAATTTCAAGATGGTGATGCCAGTCTTCAATACCAGCTTATTGGTTGTCTATATCGCTTGGCTCACAGGTGTGTTAATTTCTGTGTTTAAACAATAGAAAAATATTTTGTTAAGGTTGCTACTTTCCCGAACCAGGGAGTCCCCTCCTCTTAGCTTTCTTCCTTTAAATGAATGTGGATCTTTACAAGATGGAATTCATTATGGGTAGAGTTTGCCTTATGGTTTCTTTTCTAGGCTTTTCTTCCATGGTCTGATTTCCTTAACAGTCACAGCTTTTTTTTTTTCTCAGCAGCAACCTGAATGCTCCCCTATCTTAAAATTTCTTCTGTTGCATGATTAGTCCATTATCTTTAAGTTCAACTTTGATTAGGGTTTCAGGACACAGACAGAGTGAAACCAAATTCTTGGCAAGATATCAGAGGGATGGATAGCTTCGAGTCTAGTTTATCACAGCACTGGCCCCCCACTTCTTGGTTCTAACTTTTTTTTTTTTTTTTTTTGGTTTGTTTTTCTTGTTGCTCTCACAAAGCAACTTAAGAAATAATTTATTTTGGCTCACAGTTCAAAGGTATAGTCTGTCATAAGAGAAAGCTTGAAGCAACTAATTAGGTTGCATCCATGATCAGGTACAGAGAGATAAATGTCTGCATTTCTTCAGGACCAAATTTGGAGAATGGCACCACCTACAGTGAGTGGATCTCAACAAATGTAATGATATGATTTACACAGTTTAGATAACTATGTACAGAAATACCCAAAGGCCTAACAGTCAGGCCTTTCTAGAGTCTAACAAATTGACAATGGACACTTAACCACTGACAAAGTTTCTCTTTTAGAGTCAGAAGATATTAGGAAAATAAGTTTGAATATAGAAACAGCATAGAACTTCAAAGTCAAGCAAAACATTTCATTTCAAGTAATGTAACAAATTTTATAAAAACTTGATATTGTATGGGACACTATATTCAATGTAATAATTATTTCTCATTTTAAGTTTATGTACATGAACAATTTAAAACTAGTATCACTTGAAAAGGTGTTTGTAATATTGTTTCAAATGCTTTTATTTGTATATCAAATGCATTTACGGTTATATCATTTAAGTATTTTTAGTTAAAAATTATCAAAATCTCCAAACTTTTTAATGATTCTCTGTATTGATATCAGTACTTTATAATTGTCACACTGGATTTGGAACTGAAATGATAGAAATTAACCCAAGTTCCTCTAGTAAGGGTTTTTGTTGAATTCATTCACATTTTATGAATTTTACAGATATGTTTCTTTTTAATAGATGGTTTTCAAAGTCTAGCTTTTTCATTCAACAATTAAATTTTGATAATATATGCCAATAATAATAAAATCATTAACATGCCTGGATTAGGTTTCAGTTAAAGTTTTGTATGAATAGATGAGAATAAGCCTGGAAGTTCATTGTAAGAGCGTGTTTCTAAATAGATTTCAATAAGTAAATCCATAAGGAATTATGTAATATAAATTTAGTATGTTTTATTTGCTTCATATATTATAATGAACTTTTAAGGATATTGATGCATGGAACTAGTGAGTTGGCTCAGCAATTAAGAACATTGGCTGCTATTCTGGAGTACCCAGAGTAGATTCCCATACTGTACACTGTGACTCATAATTACCTGCAAGTTAAGTTTTTGGGAACCAAACACCATCTTTTGGACTATGTTGGCAACAGGTCTACAAGTGGTGCACAGATACTTGTAAGCAAAACACCCATACATGTTAAATCAAAATTAAAACTAAACAAAATAATACAATGGAAAGGAATTTTGGTTACATGAGGAGAAGAGAATCATAAATCTTTATTTCAATTATTTTTCCATTCAGAAAACTAAGAGAAATCTAAGAATTAAAAATAATTATCTGAAGCTGAGGAATGAAAGTTTCTAACTTTAAACCCAACACTTGGGAGGCAGAAACAGGCAGAGCTCTGAGATTGAGGCCAGCCTGGTCTATAAAGGGAGTTCCAAGGGCTACAAAGAGAGACCTAGTCTCTAAAAAACAAAAACAAAAACAACAACAAAAAGAAAAAACAAATGAAACCAAATCATGCATCCACACAAACAAAATACTAATTATTTTAAAGAAGCTCAGGAACAACAAGAAAATATAAACAATAGTTTGCTCAAGTTATGGCAAAAAATAGTCAAAATCAGCAGGTTAATAATGAAATTTATTTTATTTAGTTTCACAGAACTTCAAAGAAATACAGCAATATATATATATATATCATTGCGTGAGATAAAAATGTAAATGAAGAACAACAGAGAAAAATGTGGAGCAGGTGAAAAACTGTGAACTCACACACTGATTATTTGAGAACACTGTGAAAAGAGACCAAAAGAAAGAATTTTAGGGGATTCATGGAACTGAACTTAAGCTTTCTTCCTGGTGGGAAGATGGTGCTATGCAGACTGTTCCAGTAGCGGGTAGAACCCGTGTCTTAGGGAGATGTGACCTCTACAAATTATAATAATTTTGCAATTCATGTTCCCACTGTCATAATAGTGGACTGGCTCCTACAGAGTTTTATGGGAGCAACTAAATGCCCTTAACCTTTTCTACCTTAGGAAATTCGTGCCTGACATGCTTAAGAAACAAGAAAACATAAAGCAGTCACAGTGTTGGGAAGAAACTGCTACTATTGTGTCTCTAAATTGATATAGCATTGAACTGACTTCTAAGTGCTTATATAACATGTAGACTATTGCTACTTTCAGACTTAATAAGAAGTAAAAGAAAAGAAAACAAAACAACCCATTTCTTTATAATGAATGGTAGTGATTAAAGAAAAAGAATCTAGTATACAAAGAATACAAGCTGACTGAGTGCATAGCCCCAAACAGGACATTTGTACCAACCACTCTAGAGCTCAGGAACATCAGGGTAAAGGGAGCAGAAAGAATTTGAGGCCTGAAATAGCAAAAGAGCAATGGTTGTTTTGGGGGAATGACTTGGCAGATGCAATCATGTGCTCAGAGCAGCTATTGTTGCTGGTGTCATCTCTGCATAAGATTGGACCATCAACATCCACTGACTGATGGGCCAGGGAGTGTGGGGACTGCATCTGCCAGGGGAGGGGGAACCATTATATTTCCATATGTTCCTGTTGGCAATCTTACAAGATTCCATTAGGTAGTTCCATGTCCATGGTCACTTAAATGCCTGGGTAAACTCCATGGGTCATAAAACAAAACAAAGGGCACAGGCATGGTGAAATGAACTGTAGGCAGGTGTGGAGTTGACCGAGGTGGGAAGAAAATAAGAGACAGAGCAGAATGAGCACAACAGAATGCATTATGCACATGTAAGACATTGTCCAATAATTTTAATTACAAAGAATTTTAAATTTCATAGTTCTTCTAGGGAGATGCAGTTTTTTAATAATGAAAATTAAAATATTTTACACAAGAGGAAACCCCTGTTTGTAAAACCTACTTAAATAGTAAATTACTTAGAATGATGTCAAGATACAAAACAAGCAAAAAATTGCTAAACTGAAAATGTTTTAAAAATATTGTATAAGTCCGCCTTTATAAATAGAGAAACAAATATCCTCTGAGACAGAGTTTGACTGTTGTAGACAAATAATATTTTTGTTATATATTTCAGTTTCTTTGGTATTGGGAAAAGTGAGATAGTATATTATCAACATAACGTGTTACATTTTCTTTATAATTTGCTGTTTTCAAACTTTTTACTTTCTGAACTATAGTGTTCATTTCAATTATAAAAACTACAGCCATCACCCCAATAGTTTCTCATCTTTTAAAAGGGTGACATAAATACATTTATTTAGAAATGGAATGGCTTTGTAACTTCCCACCTGTGTTTTCTCTTGTTTCATTTACATTTAAAATCCCTCAGACAAAATTGTCAACTGCAAAGTTATTACTTGATAAATTATGTATGGAAAATAGCTACCTCTATACCAATAAAATATGTCATTGATTAATCATGTAAGATATTATAAAATTTTTATCACATTTTCTATTTTTTTCTTCCCTATCTAAACATAAAGCAGGAACTCTTTAGAACCTTAATATATCTTTTGGGAGAATTGATGAGAGCTGTGTGTCTGAGACTACATGCCAGTCCACCAATTCTCTTCAGATCTATATAAAAACAAATCTAATAACTCCATCCAGAATTTAAGTGGAAAAAACACCAGCGTTTTATTTTATAACTTTGTTTGGTCTCTTCCCTTGGGCTCTTTGATGTTTGAGAAATGTCTTCTGCTTTCCTCAGTGCTGCTCGCCTTCAGAGACCCTTAAGGCCCTGGACAGAGAGGCTCATGCCTTTGAGAGTGCTGTATTTTCATGAGGACCTATCTGATGCCTTCTACCTTCATTTTTGCCTTGGGTTCATTATGGTACAAACAGTCTACACCAGTGCTGGCCGCTTCCTTAGCATGCCCTGCACAACCAATTTTCTGTGGTGCTCCTATTATTAGATCCATTGCTTTTTGCTATATGAGCCCCTAACTTTCTGTAATTCAGGTGGAACAGATATTAGCAGCTCTTGCCTTCAAAAAATGTTGTAAAGAAAGGCTGCAAACAATGCAATTAGTGCCCTCGTTGGAGCCCTGAGGAGATCTGCAGTAAATCCTCAGGACTCTTTTCCTGCAGCTCTGAAGCTTTGAAGCAGGCCAGTTTACTTTCTTGTCTGTAGAGTGTAATTCATTAGACTCCTGCTATAAAACTTTTATTGGAGAAGTTGGATCATAAAGTCAACCAGAAACAGAGGATTTGGTAATAAGGAGTGTAAGTGCTGTAATAGGGAGAATAAAATGCTACAGACAAAATAAAGGTATTTATTCACTGCTGCTGGGAATGAAACTGATTGTAAAAGATAACAAGATGAATTCCCAGGAAAAATAGATTCTGTTTTCCAGTTTCCTGTGCTTTGGGAGAGGAACTTGCATGCAGCATTGGAAGCAGTTTGCTCACTGTACCATGTTATTCACATACACCTTTATGTGTGAATTTACACATGCACACACATGTATTTAATATACACCCATGGGCTTAAAGATGATTCTTTCACTTATTTAGTTCACTTACTTGTTTATATATAATTTGTAAAACTGGGAAGTGAACCTTGTATAGACCAGGCAAGTGTTCTATTGTTGAGCTATATTCTCAAAGCCCTTTTAACTTTCTATGTAAATTTGGGGTAGGTAGAACTCTTCCACTCAAAAGCTTTATCCCTTATAATTTGACTAAGATTTATATAGCTGAAATACTAAATAAAGAAAAAATAATAACCTACCTACGTGGAAAATGACTGCCAGGGAACCAAGCAAGTGTGATCCTCCAACTCAGCTTCTCTCCCTTTTCCTCCTTCTCTCAGTGTAATACTCTATCATCCATCCCATTCCATCCATTTATATCTATCTATCTATCTATCTATCTATCTATCTATCTATCTATCTATCTATCTATCTATCTATCTATCCTATATGTCTGTCTGTCTGTCTGTCTGTCTGTCTGTCTGTCTGCCTGTCTATCTATCCATCATCTCTCCCTCTCTTTCCTTTCACTATTGAATATCATATTCTTCAGAATTAGAAATGAACAAACATGTGAAATATTATATATTTAGAACTTTCTATAACATTAAAATTCATACTGCTCTTGAGTTCTTAAATACTGTGCTAGCAACTCCTTCTTCAAGTATTTCATTATATCTAGAAAGTTTTCATGCTACAAGGAGAAAGAAAAGCTTCTATCATTTTTTCTCAGTTAAGTTCTTAGATACATTCTCAAAATATTACCCTTACCAGCTTTTCATCTCCTATCTATACTCATACTCAAATTGCAAATTGTTCCTTCTTAGTTTTCACATGTCAGAGCTTTTATGCTCAACTCTTTATTTTAATATTACTGAAAACCTAATAAAATGTGACAGAGATCTCGAGGTACAGGGAAAACTACTGAGAACAGACCCATTTTCTTTCTTTCTTTCTTTCTTTCTTTCTTTCTTTCTTTCTTTCTTCCCTTCCTTCCTTCCTTTTTTTGTTTACTATATTATTTTTAGAAACAGAGAATCAAAGGACAATTCATTTTCAGTTGGCAGGAACTAATACAGAATAACCAAGCCCATGGAACAGTTTATAGTTCTGGAGTCTGGAAACACACATCTGATTAGATGATATTTAAGCAATGATGGAAGTATTTGTGAAATATTACTCAAGTAGAGAAAACATTCAGAGCTCTGATAGACATGAAGCTGATTGGTAAGTTCAGATAAATATAAGATGGCTCATTTGGACTAAGATGGTGAGGCAACGGGTCAGGGCAACAGTCATGAATTATTTCATGAATTGGGTATTGATTAAGTGTAACCCTTCCTTGTGTCTTTCCCTGAGGCGGGATGTAAAAATGATTATTCACCCTACATAGAGGGGACCTAAACAGACCAAAGAACAATTCAATCTAAATTCAGCCTCATGAATCAATATCTTTTTAGGGATTACTTCAAGAAACATGTTAAAATTAAAGTCTGTTAAACTTCTGAAAATCTAGGGAAACGTCTAAGCAATAATTACGCCACTGTAGAATCATTCACTGGTCAACTGTTTATATTCTATGCTACTTTAGGGAAGGAAAGGGTCTTGAGAGGTTTAGGTAAAGGCTTATGAGCCTCATGACTCTTTTAAGTTCCCACTCCCATCCTTACCAGTAAGAAATATTAACAGGTCTCACTCATGAATGATGATTTAAACTGTTCTTATTCAACATAGCAATGCACACAGGGAGGATTCAGCTCCATTACAGCTCTCTTAGGACTCTTGTGTTAGAAGCTCAGAATGGTAGAGGTGGAGGCTACTATGGAACTCTCAAGTGATAGGGAAGTTAGCTGGCTCATTGGGCCATAGTCTCTGGAAGGAACTAAGGTAATGCTCAGTGATGCAGAATTGATTGCTATTAACAAAGTCAGTTTATGCATTCTCACTATATTGCCATCTGTGATGAGGCCCCTCAACATATCTGCAATGATACTGGTGCCATCTTGAAGAGCATGAGCAGGGAGATTAACTCAGCCTCTTGATTTTATAAAGGACACAGGCTCGGACAACCTGCTAATGTAACATAAGATGGAATAAAACAGCTGCTCTGGCTGAAACAGAACCCAGTTATAAAAGCTCTAGTAGGAAATTAGAAGTAAATGTTACTTTCCAGAGTTGGCGTTAGTGGGCTAAGGCCCACCTGCATATTAGATTGCAGATTTTCCCTCTTTTCTACCAAAGGACAGACCAAAAGTGAATCTTATATTACTTTTATCATCTCTATCTCATCCTCTAACTTACTTGCCAAATCCAAGCCTAATATGGAGGAGCTTAGCCACATCTCTCTTTCTTGTTGTAACTTCCCCTTAACATAACAAGCTCCTGTTTAGCTACTATCTCAGTACTATCTATTTCTTATTGTATATCATGAAGCCCTGGCAACACTGCCACTGCTTGCCAACCATCTTGACCTCTGTGCTAATTGCAAAGACTAAAATTACCCCCCAAACTTTAACAGTTTTCAAAATATTTCTGTATTCATGTGGTGAACCCCTCTAATAAATTATGCATGCCATCCTATAACACACAGATGAAAGCTGCTATCAGGACTAGGAGAATCCATGATTATTTTATAGCTCACTACCCATAGCAAGAACGACACATCTGCTGCAATAACACAAAGTCACATCAACACACACCTCAGTGTACACACCTTGCTACCTGTTATCAGGAGCATATACTCACTCCTCTCAAACACATCTTTGTTTCTGCTGGGTCCCTGTTCTGGTGCCAATTATGTTGCATAATAGACTTTTCCTAGGTAAACTCAACACCCTGTAACAGACCAAAGTATGGATCCCACCAATGTCCAACTTGGTGAAGTCATGAATTTTATTGGGATTATTTGCAGAAATATCAGTGAAGGATTGCTTACAGGCACAGAAATGACACAAGGACAATTTCATTGCCAAAGCCCACCCAAGAATGATTGACAACTCAAAAAAAAAAAAAAAAAAACTGGAAACATGGTTCATACTGCACAGCCTGCAGGCAGGTTAACCGGTTGCCTCAATTATTCCAGGTTACTGTGTGTCTTAGTCAGGGTTTCTATTCCTGCACAAACATCATGACCAAGAAGCAAGTTGGGAAGGGAAGGGTTTATTTGGCTTATACTTCCATACTGCTGTTCATCACTAAAGAAGTCAGGACTGGAACTCAAGCAGGTCAGAAGGCAGGAGCTGATGCAGAAGCCATGGAGGGATGTTCTTTACTGGCTTGCTCAGCCTACTCTTATAGAACCCAAGACTCCCAGCCCAGAGATGGTCCCACCCATAAGGACACTTTCCCCCTTGATCACTAATTGAGAAAATGCCTTATAGTTGGATCTTGTGGAGGCAATTCCCCAACTGAAGCTCCTTTCTCTGTGATAACTCCAGCTGTGTCAAGTTGACACAAAACTAACCAGTACACGGTGTGTCTCAGAGTCCTCTTTGCAGCACTTTTGTCTAAAAGTTACTCTCTGAGTCTTTACAGTTTGCTGTTGATGAATGAGCAGCCTAAAGAATCTGGTAAGTTTCAGGGACTTCCTGAAGCTATTGTGAGTTGTTACTTTCTATCCTGCAGGGTGGAATGCTGGGAATATTCAACTGCTAAATGCACAGGGGCAAGTAACTTTACCAAACATATATTTCATTAAAAAAAAATAGTTGGTAAGCAACAACTCTTGTCTTTCTTGTAGTAAAAAGAAGCCTCAAGATTAAAATTGGATAGCAGAATGGTGAGGATGAATAACATGCCTGCTAAGGTTAGCTTCCAAAAGTCTCTTATAGAGCTTCAATTTTTTTTTTCTTCTCTCTTATGCTTTCTTGTTTAGACAAGTCAATCTAAGTGCTTATAAGTTAGGTTCTCTTACCTAACTCTTCTCCTTGTTGACATTTGGAATATATAAAATTTTATATTCGTGATAATACTTAGAATTGGATACTAATTTATTTCAATATTTAGTAAGACATTAACTGATTTGAAATTTTATAGGCTAAGAAAATATTAAAAGTTCTGAGGGACACTAGAGCTAGAAAGAATATATCTAAACACAGTAAAGGCTATATATATAAAGAACCTACAGCTAAATTTTCATGATGAATACAGAAAATCTTGAAGCATTCTAATACTAGGGTTCAATAATCTGGGAAATAATCTGCAATAAGAGCCAAGGTCAAGTCAGCAAAAGTGTATTTATTCAGAAACTGATGTATTAGAGAGTCTGCTGGGTTCAAGATCCAGACCGTGTGTGTGTGTGTGTGTGTGTGTGTGTGTGTGTGTGTGTGTGTGTGTGTGTGTGTTGGGAAAGGAGGGTTGGGACAGAGCAACCTTTTAAAGCAAAACATAAAAACATTAGGTTTTGTAGGGGCAAGGATAGGGACAATCAATTAGGTACATGAATGTTGCATGTTTCCAGTTGTTTTTGATACCTGGTATCTTAAGTGGGTTATTACCTGTCAAATACTTTAGATAATAATTTCATCTGCATAGAGACCATCCTATCAGAGCCTCACAAGAAGTGGCTGGGTTTCAGTCCTAATTGGGTGCTAACTAGCAAAGCATATGGTAGGTAAAATATTGATGTCTAAGTTCATACAAATAACATGAGACCAAAAGCTATTTGGGGGAATTTATCTGTTTTACAATTCAGCCTCGTACAAGATGGAGACTATATACAGTATGGGGTCTCTGAAGCTAAAATGGCCCCCAAGACTAACTTAGACCAGGATCAAAGCAAGGGTGTCCACTCTATCAGCTCCTATTCAATATGACATTTGAAGTATTCACCAGAGTAATAAAAGAAGAAAAGGAAATAAAAGGGATATCAATAGGAAGGAGTTGAAAATATTCTTTCCTATAGATGATATACATCTTATATACATAAAAGATCTTAAAGGCTTCTCTAGGAAATTTCCAGAACTGAAAAGTCATTTCCAGCAAAGTGACAGAATAAAAAGATACCATATCAAAGGAAACACAGGGCCCAAAAAATGGAGCAGAGACTGAAGGAAAGGCCATCCAAAGATTGCCCTATCTTGGGATCCATCACACCTGCAGACACCAAACACCAACACTATTGCTGATGCCAAGAAGTGCTTGCAGACAGGAGCCTGCTATAGCTGTTCTTTAAGGTGCTCTTCTAGTACCTGGCAAATACAAATATAGACATTCATAGCCAACCTTCGGACTGAGCCCTGGGACTCCAATGGAAGAGCTTGGGGAAGGACTGAAGGAACTGAAGGGAACTGCAACCCCATAGGAGGAACAGCAATATCAACCAACCAGAACCCCCAGAGCCCCAGGAACTACCACTAACAAAAGAGAACACATGGGTGGGTTCATGGCTTCAGCTACATATGTAGCAGAGGATTGGCCTGGCAATAATGGGAGGGGAGGCCCTTTGTCCTGTAGAGGCTTGATGCCCCAGCATAGGGGAATGCTAGAGCAGTGAGGTAGGAGTGGGTGGGTCAGTGGGGGAGCACCCTCTTAGTGGCAAAGGGGAGTGGGAATGAGATGGGACATTTGTGGATGGGATACCAGAAAGGGGGAAACATTTGAAATGTAAATAAATAAAATAACCAAATAATAGTTACCATACAAAAGTCAGTGAGAGACACTGTGTTAGTAAACGAAGTAGAAATATTGAGCAGGACACATGATATCAACTTCTGCCCCTGTCCATATTCACAGATATGAATACTTAAAAGACACACACACACACACACACACACACACACACACACACGCACACACACATGAACACATATGTTAAAACTACTTTGAAGATGGATAGATGGACATTATCAAGACATCAAATGATACATACTAACGTGGATCTCAAAAATGAAGAATGATTATTAATTGATGATAGCAATGTAAATTGGCATTGCCAGTATGGAAGTCATTGTGGTGAATTTCCAAAAGCAAAAATAGAACTATTATCTGACCAGCTTTGGACACATACCCAAAGTATTCTGCCTCCCACCATAGGGATATTTGCTCAGCCATGCTTTTGACTGCTATTTTTACAATAGCAATGATCCTAGATGCTCATAAATGATGGTCAGTGTGATGGTTTGTATATTCTTAGACCAGGGAGTGGCACCATTTGGAGGTATGGCTTTGTTGGAATAAGTGTGACCTGGTGTGTCACTGTGGGTGTGGGCATAAGACCCTTACCCTAGTTGCCTGGAAGTCAATCTTCCACTAGCAGCCTTTGGATGAAGATGTAGAACTCTCAGCTCTGCCTGCACCATGCCTGCCTGGATAGTGCCATGTTCCCACCTTGATGATAATGGACTGAACTTCTGAACATGTAAGCCAGCCCCAATTAAATGTTGTATTTATAAGACTTGCCTTGGTCATGGTGTCTGTTCACAGCAGTAAAACCCTAACTAATACAGAAGTTGGTACCAAGGAGTGGGGTATTGCTGTGATAGGCCTGATCATACTTTTATTTGAAAGAATGTGGATTTTGGGACTTTGGATTTGGAAAGCAGTGGAATGCTTTAAATGGGGCTTAATGGGTCATCCTAGTAGGAATATGGAAGACTTAGTTGCTGGGAGTAATTTGAACTGTGTTGACCTGGCCTAAGAGATTTCAAAGGAGAAGAATTTCAAAATGTGGCATAAAGACTGTTTTGTGGTATTTTGGTGAAGAATGTGGCTACTATTTGCCCTTGTCTGAAAAGTCTGCCTGAGGTTAAGGTGAGGGTACTCAGATTAATTGCATTGTCAAAGGAAGTTTCAATAAACCCAGCAGAGACTTTGTTCTCTGGTTAAGTCTTATGAAGAAAAGTTTGAATAAGCATAGCAAGCTTAGAAAGGAAAAATATAAACTATATGGTTGGAGTATTAAAGAGGTACCAGGGAGTGAAATGGAGCAAAATCCTGTGTTCTAGGAAATAAGAGATTAAGGGAGTGGGACCTTGGGGCAAGATCCTACCCAGCTAAATTTAGATCCTGGCATGGTGATACACACCTTTAATCTCCGGAGACAGGCATGCTGATCTCTGCATTCAAGGTCAATCTACAGAGCAAGATTCAGGATAGCCAAACTTAGGCAGTGAAGGATTTGGAAAACAGAAAGCCAGTGGTACATGAGGGTCATGTTCTAGTTTCTGCAAGCAGCAGAACTCCGCAGCTTCAGCCACGTGGCTCTGGCTCTAGTGTTAAGAATGGAAGGAACTACTGGGACATTTGATGCTGGTTAGCTGGATCTAAGACATTAGCAGTGATTAAGAAGAGACCAGCATCACTGAGGTGAAATCTTCTGGGAGTATTTTCTGGGAGCACAAAGAAATTTTGTTCCAGAGATAGCCAAGGTTGTACCTTGTGCTGAAACTGGACTTGGTAATGTGTAAGAGTCATCCAGGTGGTACTGGTTTTGAAGGCATGAAGGTGTCATGAAGAACAGCTGAGTCTTGGCACTGTGAGAAGTCATGGAAGGCCATTGCTGAAGGTATAGACTCAGCTGTAGTTGATGGCCCAGGACAGAAGGGGTCATGCAAAGGATTTGAGGCTTGGTACCATGAAGAGAGCCTATGAGAGGCTATTGTTGAGGCCTAGTTGGAGTGGAACACCCCAGTGTATTGGAGTTGTCAGTACCATGGGATGATCACCAAGAACAGCAGTCATAGTGGAGTGGATCAACCTGATCTTAGAGTGCTACAGAGGGCAAAGCTGGAGAAGTGATGCCAGACCTTAGGAGGAGCCCAAAAGATCAAGTGGAATCCTAGACACTGAAACAAGAAGCTGTAACATTGAATTTACCTTGGAGACTCAAGATGTTAAAGATGCCAGAGCCATGGGATACATGCTAAGGAAAGCTGCTAACAGGGAGTGGAACCAACCCAGGAGAAAGCAGTTTGTTGTGGTCAACAAAGTTGAAAAAGGTGTGGAGATCTGAAGACCATTTGGACATCAGCTGTGGAAATGCAGAGTTTGGAATTTGCCCATCTGGTTTCTTGTCTTTCTTTGGGGATTATAGTTAAATGATTGGATGAATCTCAGAAGAGACCTTGAACTTTAGAATTTTAACATTGTTGAGACTGCTATATACTATGAGGACTTTGAAAGTTTGACTAAATGCATTTTGCATTGTGCTGTGTTTAATATGCTCCCCCATAGAATCATGTGTTTGAAAAAGTCTAAGGAGGTCAGGGAGAGGAATGTGATGGTTTGTATATTCTTGGACCAGGGAGTGGTACCATTTGGAGGTGTGGCCTTGTTGGAATAGGTATGCCACTGGTGTGTCACTGTGGGTGTGGGCATAATATCCTCACCCTAGTTGCCTGGAAGTCAATCTTCCACTAGCAGCCTTTGGATGAAGATGTAGAACTCTCAGCTCTGCCTCCGCCATGCCTGTGTGGATACTGCCATGCTCCCACCTTGATGATAATGGACTGAACCTCTGAACTTGTAAGCCAGCCCCAATTAAATGTTGTATTTATAAAACTTGCCTTGGTCATGGTGTCTATTCACAGCAGTAAAACCCTAACTAATACAAGCAGATAACAAAAATGTGGTACATACATGCTCACCTGTAAAGAAAAATAAATTTATTAAACTAGTAGAAAAACTGATGGACCATGAAGTAGTGTTTTACAAGAAGTAACACAAGGTTAGAGTTGCTACTTTTTACAAATATACATGTGTCAATGAATGGATAAAAACCCTGAATCTAGGGAAGGAAAAGAGGCTTTAAGGCATGTGGTGAGGGGGGGGTTAATAAAATATATATGTAAAAAGAAAACTGATGTGGGATAACAAGAAGGTTGGATTTAAAGAAGAAAAGAGGCAAGAAAATGGGGCAGAGGTAGAAGAGTAACAACTGAGCAGAGGATGAATGAAAAAGCCAAGAGAAAGGTTGTTAATGGGTGACATAATCATAAAATAAAATAAAATAAAATAATAAAATGAATGTTGGAGAGTTTAAACATATATGTCCTATGTGTATATAGCAGTGCTGCTCCTAAAGCTATGAGTTACTGAGCAAAAAGTGCAGTACCAGGTGAGAGCTATCTCCTGCTAGTCAATATTTAAGGAAGTCTCTGAGGCCTCCAAACATATAGGCATTTACCATAACTATTGGTTGCCTACTAGAACTAGATGATGAGATCTGCACACACTGATCAGGAGACAATGAGAAAATGCTAGAGGTCATCTCCCTAATGCCTAGCTCATAAAGTGAATAAAGGTGCTACTGAGGGCGAATTGTCATCCAGAGTCTTATTCATTTGTGGCATCTGTGTTCTCTACTGACTAGCTACTCGAGAAATACTCACATGATGCAGTAGAGTCAAATCAATAAATTACAGATGACCTGTGATTAGATTTGAGGACTATTCTATATGAGCCGATCCGTGCATGAAATCCAGTGCTCAGGCACAAATGGAATTTCTGTATCAGCTCTTTTCAAAGCTCAATCACAGAAGACATGGGGCAAGGAATGTAGGATCTGGAGAAAGTAGCCTCGTGCAGGAGACACTTTTAGAGTTCTGTGCTGGATTTGGCTGTCGACATTCTGTCATGAAGGGAGAGGTGAATGGGTGAGGCCCCACCATTGGGACTGACAGCCATATAATGATATCTCGTGGAGTTCATGAAGCCTGACTTCTCCTTGCATATCTGTAAGTAGATAAAAAGTCTCTGGCAGAAAAAGGTGAAGAGAGACATTTTCTTCAGTAGTGTAGCCACAGCTAAGGAGACTGTGGTCGTGTAAAAATTCCCAGAACCCATAAGCCTTTGAAACTCACTGGTCATCAAAACCAAAGGGTGAACAGTTCAGAGGTTTAGTCCAGGAAATCATGACAGGAAACATGGCAGCATTCAGGCAGACGTGATGTTGGAGCCTTAGCTGAGAGTTTTAACATCTCGATCCTCAGGCATCAGAAAGAGACAGAGAGCCACTGGACCTGGCTTCAGCTTCTGAAACCCTTTAGCCACCCCCAATGGCACACTTCCTCCAGCCATTTCACACCTACTTCAACAAGGCCATGCCTTTAATAATGTCACTCCTTATAGCCTATGGGAGCCATTTTCATTCAGACCATCATATGCCGATAAAAGGTTCCCATAACACAGATTTATAAGTTATAACAAGGATGTTAGTTTAAAAGACTAACATACATCAAGTTAATTGAGTGCAGACTGCAACTGGGGAGGGAATGAATATCAGGTTTGGGGTGAGTGATATAGCATTGGTAAAGCTGTCATCCATGACAAAGGACATATCAAATACCCTTAAGATTGTTTTTCTAAGGTGCAAGCTTCAAAGACAAATACTTTTGTTAATAATAAAGTATATTACACAGAAAAGATAAACTCCCCTAGAAATTAGCTGCATTGTTGAATAACTTTAAATGTAGACTCCATGCATTTTAAGATTAGCAATGTAAAAAATACAGACTCTACCACAGTGATCTAATTTAGAGACACCATTAATCACATAGGTCCACTAAGATTAAGCCCTTCAAGAACAGTGAAGATAGAAAAATCAACTTTCCATTTAAAGCCTATGCCTCTGCTGTGGCTGTCATTAAATTGAGAGATGATAGAGGAAAGATATAAAAGGGAGGAGGAGGAGGAAGAGGAGGAAAAAGGAGAAGAGGGAGAAGGAAGCAGTGGAGAGGGAAGAGGAAGAGGTGGTAGCAGGTGGGACCAAGAAAACAATGGCATGAAGCAGATAGAAAGATTAACATCTTGGACACAATCATTGTTAATGAGAGATAACAGAGACATCTATAACACATACTCAGGAAGTTTTTGAAATAAATATGTTTGCAAAGAAGTCATGAATCCAGATTTTTACAAAATAAAATGAAGCCAACCCCAAAGTGCTGTAGGGTAAAGAAAAATGTACTTAGCTCATTGGTACCGCTTTTGCTTATCATAGTCAGGACCTAGTCTCTACCCACAACACCTGGTGAGCGGGTGAGGTGCAAGTCATGACAGAATCTAATCAAGGAGAGACGATTCCCAGGGCTAGGAGTCTGACATTTTGTCTAGATTTTCTGACAGAAATTCATAATCCCTATTATGTACTGGTAACCTGTGGCCTCCAGATTCTCCTATCTATGGGGAGTGGGAGTGTTCTCTGTAGTCTTCCAGCTGCTACCCCATGGTTGTGTATCTGTCTGGATGTGATAGGGTGATTTGTGCAAAGGGAACTGTCTGTGGTCCTGGTGGAGCTCATGACTCAGACTGTGACAAAATGATCTGAGAAGACTTTGCAACATCATCTTTAGGGCAAGGGTAAATGTGTTCTGTAAGAACATAACTTGCAGCTAGATGGAACAATTATGATGGAGAATATTTGACTATTTCTTTTGTCTTAAAATCTAATTGGTCCACATTTTACAACCACCTCTCAGTGGAATCTGCCTTTATCACCAGGTTCTCAGTAAGGTGATATGATATATACATCATTCTAAGACTTGTAAAAACTCTTGTGACCTACTCTCCCCTGTTGCTTCAGCCTTCAGTGTTGATACCTAGTATGGGGACAAAAGCCATCAACACTTATCTATTACAGAACATTGACTTAAAATTCATTTAAAAATTGTACTTCACTAGTAAGGTTTTTGCATCTAAGATGCATATGTCTAACCAATAAAAACCAAAAAAGTAACAACAAAACAAAACAAAAAAATCTTAAAAACTAGAAAAACAGGTCTTTTAATAATTTGGTAGAGTATCACACACCCTAACAGCATCATGAAAGTTCAGAAGGTGCATCAATATATTATGTTTAATATTTGAAGATTAAGGATGCCTGTCCAATTCATTCTACTTTTAGAAAAATTTCTAGAATATGGCATCTTTTTCACCAGATTTCTATTAGTATGTTAAAGTTTGGTTTTCTGTGAGATTTTTTTACACAGTGATTCTGGAATCTTAGATTCTTGGCTGTGGATGAATATTGTGAAGTTCAGGAGTTTATAGTTTCTCTAATGCAATTTTCTCCAGCCAGTTTCCTAATATAAATTGATATATCCTAATCTCCAGTTTCTTCTGGAACCCAGTCTTTCCCTGTGCTGTTCAGGGACAGTTACTGACAGCTTTATGTTCTCTTCTATTGGAATATGATAGACTTTGTCCATTTCCTTAGTGTTCTGTATAAATCCTTTCTTTGCAGGGATGTCATTTAATGAGGGCAGTACAGATTTCCTATAGTAACCTTTTATTCCTTCTTCTTAGATCTTGGTTTCACTTGCCTGTGCTGTATATTTAGCATTTTATCTCCATTTCTTTATTCAGGAAGAAATGAAGCTCAGAAGAGTTCCTTAGCCCAACGAACAACATACACACATATTTTTGACGAACTAGAACTTATCAATATATCGATGATTCAGGCTATCACTGTTATCACTCAACATCACTCCATGACTACAGAGTCATAATTTTTGAATGTGTTGAAGTCCTCCCTTTTCCAAAGAACATAGTGTGTGTCTGTAAGATGAAATGTAAAATACAAATCACAATCATGGTATGGCTATGTGGCAGCTGCTGCTCTGGGTGCTTTCAAATTGAAAGTTATATACTTCTCACAAGAGCTCCAGGGGTAGTTGCTAACATCACTGGTAGTATAAATATAAAAAAAAAATCATAGGACAGTGAGGATAAACAAAGGTTTTGGGAACAACACAGAATCAGGAAGTGGCCATAGCTCAATGCAAGCGGTCCCTCTGTCTCTCACAATTCTGCCCTGTTTTTCTGATTGAAGTTATTTGCATAGACTTAATTTTTCAGTATGATGAAGGCTTCTGGGTAGGATCACTGAATTTTAGGAAAGGTTCCAAAAACATTCAAGAGAGGGGAAAAAATCCACAGCATCTCCACACTGAGAATTTAGTGCCTAGACTACTGCTTGAATCTACAGAGAGAAAATTTATGTCTGAGCCTTCAGTGTGGGGAGTGTAGACTGCAGGAATTATTTCAGGTAACTTAGACCAATCAGTCTTGGTTTGAACCTCAAAAGCAAGCAGATTAGTATACCTATCAGGACCAACACTCCCCACTGCAGTTTATTGATTTTGTGGTCTGTCTTCATCAGCAAGCAGAGGGAAAAAAAATAAAAGAAAACATAGCAGGGTAACATTCTCTCACCCGACACAAGGTCATTTGTTCATCTGTAGGAGGTGGTCCTTGTGCAGTGGTCTTCTGCTTCTGTGTCAGAAGCAGGTGAGGTTTCTTCCTGATGCTGTACTACATAATCATTTTCTCTTTTATCCCAAGTCTAATAACTGGAAGTGACCTTTGTAAGCCACTGACTATTGTCAGGATTCTCTTTTATCTTTGCCAACATCTTTCTAATTCCTCCTCAGCTGTGTGTTTGCACTGCTCTGATAGTATTGTTTTTCTGGTAGGTCATTTAGGTTGCTGAAAACGTTTGTGGAAATTAAGGAACTGATAATAGAACCATAGGCAACTGATAGTATTCAAGAAATACTTGTATTTGCATGGGTATTCTTGATTTTATAGAGATGTTTTTAATTCTACTTTAATTCAGATCAAAAAGTACCCAAAGTTTTGGCATGATTATTCTTTTTGTACATTATTACTAAACATATCACTAACGATATTATTGTCTTTGTCAGTGAATCACAAATTTAAGACTTATTAGCCTCCATGGTCAAGAATCAAGTCACCAATCTTTGTCCTTTTCAATAAACTGGACTTTTAAATTAGAAGCCATGCCGTTTTCCCACAATCCATGCACTGCAGACAGGCAGCTTGTAACTTTATTCTGATTATAAATGAACAGATTTGTGGGAAGCAATACTGTGCTGTGAGATCTTTAAATCAATGTGAAAGAACAACAGGCAGAGTGGTTCAAGTTTTCCAATAGAGGTGTGTTTAAATTCCTCTCTGTGGCTGAGTGGGAATGTGGTCTTAGGCAACCCTGATAGGAGATGGAGATCTGTAAACAGAAAATTTCATTTAGGGAGCAGGCCAAACTCCTTAACCAATTGCCTTTCAAAACATGTGTCGTGGGCCTATGAACTAGATAATGACTTTGTATATGCATAAATATGTACTTCTAGGTTACATTTATGTCTTAACCAGGTAAAAGCTAGAAACTAATTCTTGCTTTCATCTAACCTTACTCACTCTGTGTCATATTTCTTGTTCTATCCATGTTTTACACTAATAAAAAGACATTTTCATTTATTTTTATAGTGTATCCTGTATCCCTATGTAGAAAATAGTATAATCAAATTTAATATAATAAAATAGTATAGTCAAAGTATCTATATTAATGTTCTTGTATGAATGGCCTAGTACTTAGAGAGCTAAGAGTGTAATGAAAGACATTCAAGGCAGAGATCCAAGTCAAGCCTTAGAGAACTGGGAGGCAATATTGCTGTATTGAATATAGGAAGAAGTTAGGGAGGGAAGAGGAATGGATCTCCAAGGCTATGTTGGTTGGTAATGTTCAAATATTAAAATGTTATGGAATCAGCAATGCCAGCCCATCTAAGAAATTTATTAAGGAAGAGACAAAAATAAGTGTTTTAAGAGCTCTTATACAAATGTCTAGAGTCTAAAAATTGTGTGTAATTGAAAATGCAAATGGATTGTTACTTGAATTTTTAATGTAATGTTTTAATATGCAGAAACAAAGGCCTGGAAGCCAAATCCTTAAATTATATTAAAGTCAAAATCTTCACAGACCTGGCTATGGATTCGACAAAACTTTTATTTACGGGAATATTTAAACGTTTAAAAAAATAATGAGTGATCTGTTTCTATTTTCAAGCTATGAAGCTCATGTTGTCAGTGGTATAGGGTGCCATTTACAGCGAAGTGGATGATTCATCAGAGCCTGTGGGAATAAGAGGGTAGGTGATACTCTTTCACATAACAGTGTTCAGGAGTTTGAGGTGAAGTAGAAGAGTGAGGCTCCCTATTATGGCATTATAGAAACCAGGAGGACATCCATGATCTCTCTCTCATTCTGCCACTGCGCAAGAGTTTGCTCAAATCCATTCAGATTGGCTGGGTCACCAGTGTCCACTTATCCCTGGGAGGGGGTTTACTTCCCTTCCAGCATACTATCATATTTAGACAAACCACCAATGTCCTCTACCTGTGGAAAAGAGAAGTCATCTCCTTCTTAGAGCACAACATTTCCTTCCTATAGGCCCTGGACGTTCCCTTTGTTCCAAACTCTAGCTCCCTCATGGGCTAGTGTGGCATCCAAAATGTTTCCTGACTGTATATTGTTAGTAAACTACTCATTAGTGTGTCTGTCTTGCGTTAGGTATTACAAGTTCAGTCATTTCATAAAACTCTGTGTAGACATCCCCTTTCTGCCCAAAGAATCAATAGTAGGGTACTAAATAAGCATGAAGTGAAAAGAGAATTTAAATCCACGCTTTCAAATAGGATAGCTTCTGGTGACATACGGCTCCTGTTCATCTAAATTGTGTTGTCAAATGTTTAAGCTTATAGGGATCAAATGCCAACTAGATTTTGAAGACCCAAGATAAACACAAAAATATAAACATCTCAATATTTTTAATTGTTTTTCTGCTGATTTATCTTGGATGTATTATATATTTGTCATGGGAGAATACAGAAAATAATGTTTGATATTTATAAATATATAATATAAACGTATATATAATAAAGCGTTTTCATCTACAGAACAAAAGCTTTCATTAGATGGTTGAAGTTGAGATTTGTAGACTCACAGATATTTTCTTGTAATTTTTAAGTAAAGATTGACAGAATTAATTCTTTATTATACATGCCTTCGTAGAATATATTCTCATATCTACCACCATTAAACCTCTCATTTGTTGAGGAAACCAGAGGTCTCCATCTGACAATGTATACATTTTTGGCAATGTATCCACTGGGCTGTAAAAGAATTACAGGGAGAAACAGAAAGAACATAACTAATCGCTGAATAAATACAAAAGGTGTCATTGGGAGGAGGAAAGGCGGTCTGAGTGAAGGAGGCAGTACATTGCTCTGGATGTTGATGGCCAGAGCAGGGCAGTGAGCAGCACAGGCAACTCTTGGGATAATGATTAGGAAGATCATGTCTCATTGGACCAAATACAATTACATATTTTATTAAACACATTTTATTATTAACAGGAGTAGAAAACACATATTCCTGTTTGATGGGAGAGAAGAGAGCCATGATTATTTATACATTATTTTTATGACTAATATATTTAAGCACAACTATTTCAGCCATTGTGCTGTTATGCAAACGTACTTTTAGTAATAGGTTATAATAAACTCAGGGGTAATTTTTTATTGTCTTTATTGTACAGAAAAAAAATAATAAGACTGTGGCTCATGGAAGTTCCACAAATTATCTAAGGCCACACGGCTACTGAGAGGCAGAACCGAGATGAGGGTGCTGATTTCAAAAACCCATTCCCAGGTTTACATTTGATGTTTGGCATCCAGGGATTGTGTATGCAATCATGAAGACATGGGAAGGAGTTATCAACTGGCACATAAAGACCAGCTTTCATACAAACAGCATCACTCCAGTGGCTGTACCAGCAGCAGGGTTTATTTGGAGGAAGAGATGGTCATGGTCCCTTATGCTTGGACAACAACAGCTATTTAACAATTCGTTTCAGTCAATGCAGGGTTTTCTCTCTGCTTATCAGGGGTATCTCACTGGCTTACAAAGAAAATTACTGATGTGATCAAAAGGTCTTTAGGTTTCTAAGACACAACACATTTCTATATATTTGCACATTTTGAAGTGTATGTACAGTTTTCTGCCAGAATTGCATTTCTAAAGTTGATTTTGAAAAAAAAATCAATATGAATAGACTACTAGATTAGACAGTCTGCTTTATGAAGTCAGCTGATCCATGTTATTTTTGAGTCCCTCCCCCTTTCTCAAGAAAAAAGCATTTTCTGTCACCATCAGAAATAGAGGCTTTAATATTGTTTCTCTATAAATACTTTGTTTCCTGTAATTTAAAAGAGATTAATCAATAAGTCTAGAATATAGGTTACTTTGTATTACATTAAAGCGGTAATACTTAAAAAGCAGAGCAAGATTCAATGTAAGAAGGGTTTGTTAAAATTTAGGTATATAGAAACTATTAGACCTCTGTATTTGTGTGGGGGAGCATTTTAGTGTGTGTGTGTGTGTGTGTGTGTGTGTGTGTGTGTGTGTGTAACCAGTACTGCTGTTCTTCATGTTCTTTTTTAAATTGTGTTTTGTTTAATTAAATAGAATTTTATTTTAGATGAATTTTCATAATTTAACTTTTATGATTTAGTAGCAGAAATAATTAAATTCTATTTTACTATTAACAAAATGAAGTGGTTGACAGGTATATTAGTAAGTGCTGCAAGGCTCCAAAAGTCTGGGAAGGCATGAAACAATCATACCACTGTGCTAAAGAATATTTCAAAAAAATTCTAACATTTAAAGTATGTTGCTTAAAACTGAAGATATACTTTAAAATTCTAAAGAATTACACTACTAAATTCTGAGACAACCTTCCTGAAGTGGGAAGAAATCTTTTAAAAGGAAAATATTAAAGGTGAGTTTTTCCAATTACTACAGTGCAGAATCTCAGAGTCTAGATTCCTTCAAACTTTTAGATAAAATGTTGTTAATATTTAAATATAGTTGCTCAGCTCATTATAAAAGATAGCAAGAAAAATGCGTGTAATGATTCAAATAACCAGGAAAAAAAAGAGAATAGTTAAGTTGGATTGACAATTTGCTTTCAGATATTGTTGGGTAGGTAACTGATATGGAGACAATATTAAAATGTGAAAAAATGCAGAAAATTTATGCCATTGATAAATTTGGTGGTGCATTGGATGTTGACAAAGAGGATAAAATTCCAGTTATATCGATATTATTTGATATGAAAATATCCTCACTCTATAACTATTATTGTAATCCCCTATAAAGAGAAAGAAGATTTTTTTTTCCTTAGGTTAATAAAGTATTTAGAACTAGGCATAGCAGTGTCCACTGTGATCCCAGTGCAGCAGAGGGGAGGGCAGGGGGATTATTGCATGCTTGAAGGCAGCCTGGGCTAGCAATAGAACAGAACTGGGAGGGGAATGGTGAATAAATAGTAGTGGTCTAAATAAATCATCATGGTTATTTTTTCACCATTTTAATAAAATGTATAGCACTTTTATGTAAGTAAAAAGGATGAGATGTTAAGCCCCACAGCTAAAAACGAAACTGGGAAATTATTGTGATTTATACCAATAAGGAAGAAAAAGAATTTCACATGTTTCTGATAAAGGTCAAAAGCCTTTAGACAGGAATGCTAAGTAAAAACAGAAAATAACCAGAAAGAGTAGTGAAATATAGATGATGACCAATGCTTTTTTAGAATAGCCATATTGGATTTGTTTGACTAATTCATCTCTCTCTCTCTCTCTCTCTCTCTCTCTCTCTCTCTCTAACACACACTAAAATAAAAAAGACTACATGTGTGTTATTGAATTAAAGCAAGAATAAATGGTGTTATTATTTATGTTATTATTTACAGCCTCTAGAAAAATTTCTCAGGAGGAGGGACATTTGTGGGTAATGTTCCCAAAGTTACCTTGGTTGCCTATTCTAGTAAATTTACCTTTATGTATCACTCAAAAGATAAATTAAACTTTTCCAGATCATTGTTGACAAAGAGGATAAAATTCCAGTTAACTTGGCTTACATAGCCTTCAAATACTACAGGAACTTGTAACTCAAAACAAAATAAAACTTCCCTTAAAATTAATTTCTGAGTTTTATGTCTATAAAATTGAGTTCAAGTAAGAGAATTAGTGATATTCAAATAGGTAAGTTTTCAGCATAATGTAAGTTTTAAATGGTTTTAAACATAGACAGTAAAACTTTGTCATAGTAGATGTAGTGGCATATATAAAACATCATGCTTGTAAATAGATGGACATATGTCTTACAGAGAAGGCTCAATGCCTGTTTAGCTCTGCAAATACATCTAGATGTTTACATTTCTAGTCAATAAAGTTTTTTCCTCCCTATTTAGAATAGTGAACAAAATATGTATAAATGCTCAATCACTGCCAAGGTAGGAGAATCTAGACTGATAATGTAGTAAGACCATGAGCCCATTAAAGATGGCCCTCACTTTCTAGGGCACTATAGTTCAAAATCACACTCTCCCATTTTACTGGGGCTCTCCAGAGACTATATTGTAGTTTTCTGAGGATGGCATGCCATTACTATGATGTGGGATGCTTAATGAAAATGGAGCCTCGCCTTACAAGGGGAAGCTGGACCAACAGATAAATGATGCTTAGAAACGTTAGCCCTTCATTCAGACGCTGGGTTAAACCTGAATTCATTTTTAGACTCTTTAGTCCTTATCTTTTCCTCAAAGTTTAAGTTGGTAATTTGCATACAGTCAGAGCATTAGTGAAGTGGTGACCTGAAAGTGAGGAAGTGAGCTGTATGGTGATCCCCAGACTAGACACAAGATATTGCCACAAACCCTGTATTTTATTTCCAAAAGCCTTAAGTAAAGAATAATGCTAATAATTGCCAGTGCGTGCATATATGTTTTCATTTGACGGAAAACATCAATGGGAATTTATTCACAGTCCTTTCCTGATAATCACACGCGTATGAAAAGGACAGAGTTGTGTGGTGTGGTTTGCCTTTTTTTACTTAATGGTGACTCAGTGCCATGTTCTCCTCGCAGGTGCTACCTCACTTTCTGCAGCTCCTGTCTCAGCCACGAGGGCAGAGGCTGTCCCAGCCTGTGCAGCAGCTTTGAGAGCTCCACGTTGTGGTCACGATAGTAACTGGAGAGGAAAGTTCTGGACTGGAAACAAGAAGGAAGGCTTAAAAGACACTCAGTGCATCAACTGTCAATCATAATATGTATCTACAAAATAGTTTACCTTTTTTTTCTTAATCTTTTTACACTTTGACACATTCTGTATAAATCACAGATGTAAAATACAAGAGGTACAGTAGAGTACCTGGGAGATTTAACTGACAATTACGGCACTTACACATTTTGAGATTTACAGAGAGAAAATTGCAGTGTAATATTAGAGAATGAGGAGGTGTTCATACACAACGAAATATAACAGAGGTGAGTGAGATAAAATATGTACAAATTTCCTTTTAAAATTACACCTTTTACTAAAAATGTTAAAACCATAACTGCCTGTAAAGAATGCAATTAATTATTATAATCATAACTGGCCACAGTACATATTTTAAAATTTTATTCAGGAAAATTCTCTTCATAAAACAGTATACATAATATATATGAAAAATAGTCTTAATTATAATTTTTTAGATGCCTCATCAATCTAAAGAGTTTTGGTCTCTTTTTTTATATATATAACCATGAAGGATTTTATGTTTTATCATTTTTCTTAGCTTTTTCAAGGCTTATTGTTATTTGTACACAATATGTGTGTCTCTGTGTATTCAGGTACTCAGGTACCTGTAGAGGCTCGAGGAGGATATTGGATATGATGGAGCTGTGCTAGAGTTATAGCAAGTACTCATAACCAATGAGCTATCATTCCAGATGCCAGATAAATATTTGAGTATATGTATGTGAAAATCTGTGTGTGTATATATATATATATATATATATATATATGCAAATACATATGTACACACACATATATATGCAAATACATAAAATATGCATGCATACATACATGTGTATATATATGTGTGTGTATATAGTATATATATATATATATATATATATATATATATATATATATATAGTATAAATATATACTATATATACATATATACACATACATACATATTTTGGAAAGCAGAAAATTATTTACTTGCTTTTCTTTCTGCCATATTCTTCATACAACAATCCAATAAACATTTGTTTGTACTGTCTACTATAAAAGTCATCAATATTTCATGTATAAATATTTGTCCTAATCAAACATATTTTCCATTGCATAGAACCTTTACCATCTCTCCTTAGCTCTTCTCTACATTTTTAACACAAATAAATTTCTTTCTTCATAAAACTCCCCTAGCAACTTTTGTGTATGCTGTGGAAATGGATTTAGGACAATTACATTTCATCTTGGACCATTCGCCAAGCATTTCATTATGTTTCCTTCCTTAAAGCAGATGGTAAGTACTTCAAATGGGGAATAAGATGTTTACAGTAGTGGGAATGTTACATTGATGTTTTGGGCAGATTAAAGTGATTTTTGAAACCCTTTAGAAATTACTGAGTTCAAAAGTATTTCAAGGACTTTCTGGCGCTTATATCACCATAGCAACCCATGAACAATGCTTCCTGCCCTTGCCCTCTTTGCCTTAGGAGAAATGCTCACACTCTCTGGCTAGTTTGCCAGCATAATTTCTATACAAGGCATCTTTTCACATATTACAATTTCTATTTTTTTCTTTTTGTACTTTATTATTATTTTATGATTCTTATTATAATTCTGTGACCCTAACTTAGTTCTTCACTGGACAATGTATTCATAGCTTTCTTATCCTTGAATCTTCTGTATTGGTTAGCTCAGTTCCAGTTATGTTATTGGTATTGAATGTGTGTGTGTGCTGGTTAGTTTTTGTGAACTTGACATAAACTAGAGACATCTAAGAAGAGGGAACTTCAAATGAGGACTTGACTCCATCAGTCAACTTGTGGCCATGTCTGGGGGGTCATTTTCTGGACTCCTAATTTATGCAAGATGCCTCCACCCACTGTGCGCAGTGCCAACCCCAGGCCTGTAGGGCTGTTTAAGAGTGGTAGCTGAGGAAGCCAGGGGAAGCAAGCCAATAAACACCATTGCTCCATGGTCTCTGCTTCAAGCCCTGCCTCCAGGCTCCTATCTTAGCTTCCTTCAGTGTTGAATTGTGACCTGGGAAAGGGAAAGCTGAAATAAACCCTTTCCTCTCCAAAGTTGCTTTTTTTTTTTTTAAAAAAAATTGCTGCTTACCACAGCAACAGAAAGCAAACTAGAGCCGTATGCAGTTAACTCATGTGAGTAATACTTTATTCCTTATACCAATTTTTACTAAAAATGTATTTTAAGTGCTTTCCGATGTGTAACGAAGAAACATCTCCATATATATATATATATATATATATATATATATATATATATATATATATATATTTAAGTCTGAATTAAATTTTGACAAAAATTCAAGTGATGTAATATATCATTGGTTTCTTTCCTCTAATATCTAAGTATATAAAACTATTGATTGCAAAAAAGTATCAGAGGAAAGAATCAGATTTCTTCCTAATTTTCAGATGGCAACTTGTTCTTGGGAGAGTAATCAAGGCACGTAAAGAATACCTCTGAATCCATGGGCGGGTATTTTCGGCCTTTGCTTTTCCCAAGGCATTTTGTTTTTCCTCCTTCTAGTAGCTGACACCAAAAACCTTTCTGGGGATCAAACCTAAAATACATAAACATGTAAAAGTTTCTAAAACATTCATTAAAGAGCCTTACCAGTCAGATAAAGGAAATTCACTCTGGTATGCCTATTGCTCTTTCTTAATTCATTTCTACAGATATTCAGCTCATTTTAGAAATGATAATAGACATTAAAATACTATGTTTTACTATGTATTTTCAAATAGTTCTACTCTATAGGAAAGGCACATACACCTTCAGTACAATTTTATCCTGAAATTTTGTGTGCATATTTTAGTTATGAGTCTATAAAAAACCCAACGACTAAACATTAAAACTATAGTCTGCATATAAAGGGCCTTTGGATATTTTGTTTACCTATGACTGTGATTTCAGCATCAAAATACACTGAAATATTTCTAAGAAAACATTTAATGTGTTACCTTAAAGGAACTGAATTTTATATAGGCATACTTTAAAGGGAGTGTGGCTCCTCAAAGTCAGAACAGGGCATGTGAAGACACAAAATTTTCACTACACAGGAGACATTTTACCGCAGAGGAGGAAGTAGGGATGAGAGGGGTGTGCCTCTGGATCAGGCAGATGCAGATAGCAGAAACATCGGCAGCAGGTAACTTTTGCAGGACAGGGTTATTTTAAAGAACCAAAGCAGGGAGGCTGTGTTCTAATGAGTTGGTACATCCTGATTGGACATGTTAGCTAAATATTGAATTTTGATTGTCCGGCCTTGGTGTTTGATCTCAGGAGTGAGTCAGTGAGCAAACAAGGGAATAGACTTTGGGGACTAGCTTCAGGAATGGAATCCAGTGATTTTTTAGCAAGGAAGAGAGAAGAGGGCAGAGGGGAAATCCGTCAGCATCCTATCTGTCCTGCTCAGGCTTGATAGAGAGCCCTTTAACACTCTTCTGAACACAAGTATAAGTCAGCTTTCTAATTTGGAAAATGTCTGTGTTTTATTTTATAGTTTAATTTTTTTTTACAACTTTCAAAAAGTAAACAGAGATGTAACAGGATGGTTTTAATCTATTTTTTATTGTATTTCATTTAATCATTCAAATACATTTGTAGGATTTTTACAATTAAAAAATTTTAAAACATTCAACAACATCACATTGTGTTTAGGAAGAAAAACTCCTTTTAGTTAAACATGGTTTTATTTAGCTTTTATATTTTATTAAATTGGAAAGATATAACTCCTAGTGTTTCAGATGACACGAGGCCATAGGCCCTACAGCTAGAGAGTAAAACATAGCTCTCTCCTTGCCTGTTGAAGGCAGATAGTCCTGTTGAATGATTCTCATAGCTGAACCTCTCTACTCAAAGGGTTTCCAGCTTCTGTCACATGCTATATAGCCCAGAACTGTTTCACCTTTAGACTAAGGAGAAACCACACTCAACTATGTTTAGATTTGATACCTTGCTGTAATAATATTGAGAAATATCTCAAAGTAGTTATTTTAAGTAAAATCAAGTATATTTTCTTTGAGTAGAACATTGTTCTAACAGCAATCTGCTCAAAAACCCAGTCATTAGAAATAATCATTAAAAGAGATTGCCAAGTTTATGAAAGAATACATTTAAGTCTTTAAAACTCATCCTCTGCCCAGGCAGAACATCTGTCTCAAACATTGGCCAGTTTCTGCTTCCACTTCTTTGCATTTGTAAATTCAAACATTAAACAACCATTTCCTGAAGAAGGCAATGCTGTGATCATTAAAGTCATCTCCTAAAATGACAGCAAAGTAAAATAAAATAAAAGAGAATCTGGATTTTTCATCTTGACCTTTCACACATGGCTTCTTGGACTTCATCATATTTAGCACTTTCTAGTGGAAATGCTATATACAGCAGAGTGGGAAATACAAAATTACTGCCATATGGAGATGGAGATCCACGCTGTGATTGACATTGTACTAACACACAGCTTTTTCTGGGGGTAAAAGTACTGAGAGTCAACCTCTCAGAGCACGGACACTAGTGTCATTGGTTAGTAGTACCATTGAGGCTCAGAGAATGTGATGGGTTTCCATTTTTTCCCCCACTGGTTAAAACAAGACAATTTCAAAAAATAGAAGCGTAAAATAAATATTTTTGATGTTGCTAGTTTAATTTTTCAGGCCACTTTCTTCTTAAATAGGAAAATTAGCTTAATTAAAATGAGGCAAAATGAACAAGGCCATATTCAGAAATGTGTCCCTGGTTTTCTCAGCAAAGGGATGGCCTTCTGTTAACCAGAGGTTCTTTCTGGTTCTTTATCTGTGGGTCAGTTGAACATCAAGACTTCAGCAAACCCAAAGAAGAAACCAATGTCACCAGCATGTCTGGAGTCTCTCCAATGTGCTACTCAGCTTCTGCGTGTGGGGAACACATCAACTCAGAAGATAGTGGTGTGCCCACTATCAACTCAGCCATCCATCCATCTGGGTAACATTTGAGGTTTAAACTTCAGGACGTCCAGTTTATGTTCTCCTTGTCCTATTTTTGTGCTTGCTATGTTGGTCCAGCCAAAGTGAAGAAGGTCAATGTGGTTGCTTGTAATTCAAACCTACCACAGGGAATAGAAAACTGAACACAAACTACAAGCAGAGACAAAATGGCACACACACACACACACACACACACACACACACACTATAGCTCCAGTCAACCCTACTAAGGCAATGAGGCATAAGATGTCCACTGCAGTGACCACTCAAAGACGGATCAACCACACACCAATGGTCCAACAATAAGTCTGTTTTTGCAAAAGACAAACAAAGCAAGAGGGTAAGGGAGAATTCGCAGGAGATGCCTGGCTGGCACGTTACTACCTCCTTGCAAAGCATCTTTATAGCCATGCTTGTAGCCAGCTGTAGATAAATAGGATTTTGGGAGATCCTTGCTGGCAGACACTGTCCTTATATCTGGGGCCTGGAAAGGAAGCAGTGTTGTAGCTTTGAGCCAATCCGATCCCTAGACACTCACAGAAACTCTAATGCTATTTTATTTCTGCAGTTGCAACTTAGTTACAAGAGAAAAGATGTGTGGCCTAATTGTTTTGTGTAAAGCCAAATATATGGGAATTTCTGTTGAGCACTAACAAGATAGGAAAAATGAAAGAATGAACCAAGTAAGAAGGGGGAAATTTAAATTTATCGCTATGGGACTTGCTGCATGCATAAAACATAGAAAAGGTTTGCATTTTTGTTGCTCAGCAGATGTTTTAGAAAGATGAAGCATAATTGACTGGGATGTAAAGTTAATTAGTTGCAGAATATTTTGTTGCCCCAGGCCCATTCCTATAACACCATAGTACCTGGAATTTGCCTCTGTGCATATGCTTACGCCTTTATAGTAGGAGGAAATTTTCCTTTAGCTTCCTTTCCTGACCTATTGTTAGAGAGACCTGATCCCTGCCTCCCCGGCTGTCCTCCTACAGGTTACCAATTAAAATCAGATACATCAGTAGTCAAATGGATAAAAGAAGACAGAGCCATTTCCAACCTGAACTTTTCAATCTGCTTCCTGTGCACCACAGGCCTTCCTCCACTTTTTATTAATTTCCCAAGAGGGGGAAAAATCATCCTGCTGTGCAGAATGAGATGGGGACGTCCACAGCACAATGGCCCTAAACAGCATTTTCTGCCTTGGGATGAGAATATTTAATGGCATTAAGGCTGACTACAACCCTGGTAACAAAACCGAAGCATCTGGATGCACGCTGACAGCATCTTTCCTCACTGGTAGGGTGAGGACTCGGGATATGCTTGTTGGCATTTCTTGTTCAGCACAGCAGATGTCGTGTGTCAAAACTCTGTTCAGACTGAGGAGTGAGCAATCCTGAATACTGGAGGTCCTCTTCAAAGCATAGGGTTTTGTTACCCTGACTATTTGGGGTCCTGTCCCCAAATAGCTAACGTTATAAACTCTAACAGCAGGATCTTCTCTGGGTTATATCAGTTCATTGTTTTGAGATTTTGTTTTAACAGTCATGAAATTGCGAACATAGTATTCAAAGCCATTTCAAATAATTGCTAAGTGATACTTAGGACATGGGTTGGCTGTCATTTGGTTTTCTTTATTTTGCCAAGCATCACCATAATAGCTAAATTTTGTGATATGCAACATATGTTAAAATCCATATATTTTGTACTTGTTTATAAACTCCTTCAAAAGTATGATTTTACAGGTTTATTGAGCCATAAGCAAGTACTTGCAGTAAACAGGACAGAAGCATTACTTAGGCTACTGCTGAGAAGGGCAAGATATGCCAGCATCAATAACTATTAATGCCAAACGCATTATTGGAAGCTTTGTCTACTCAATCAACAGGGGCATGCCTGGTGCTGCTGCTGTTTCCATGTGTAGAGAAGAGCTTCATTAGGATTGTTTTAGTGGATAAGGAAAAACCCAATCTCATTACTGCTTTTCCTGTCCCTCCATTACCCTCTCTAATTGTCTAATTGCTAAGTCTAATCTGCTGTGAACTGGGAAATTATATAATCAGGCTTGTTAGAATTTCATCTCAAATTTAATGGGCTTTATATCAGAACTTGGGGGGAGTCTTTTATGAGTAAAGTACATGCCCTTTGAAAGTAGTTTCAGCTGCTCTGAGCACTTCTTTGTTTTAACTTGCTTCCCCGAAATTGCTTGAATAGGTAGTTGTTTCCCCAGGACAAGGTCAACATATATGTCATTCCACAAGCCCTCTTGTAACACAGCATGTCACTTTTGTCCAGAGACAGGGTTGCCTCTCCACATCTTGAATTTGGACCTGATTAATGGACCTTTGTGCCCAACAGAATGAAGCAAGCTCTGTGGCTATCAAGTCTATGTCACAACAGTCATGGTGATCTTAGATCACAAGGTCCCTCTGCCAGAAACAAGGAGAAGCTACATAGAGAATCTTCATGCTGCCGAACTCTCAGTCTTTAATTTAGTAATCAAAGATGCGAGTGAAGAAGTGTGCAGATAATTGCATCCTTGGCTATTTGAGTCACATCCAGCTTCTTGAGTCTTTTTAGTGACTGTCTCACATATCAATGGGTGAAATCAAACAATTCTCAGTGCGTGACTTCCTAACCTTTGGTCTATAAAACCTGTACCATAACAAAAGGGCTGGTGTCATACGCTGAAATTTCTAACTTCTCTAGAGGCTCAATTGGACCATGTAATATTTTGCTGGAAACTGTCCTTTGAGAGGATGTTTTTGCTCAAGCAGACACGTAGGAGAATATTTTGCTAAGAACAGACACATAATAAGTTTCTGGAGGCAGCCTAGATAAAGAACATGTGATATTTTACTAGAGTGAATGTTTGAGAGAACATATAATGTTTAGAAAGGATAGCCCCAGTGGACAGTAGTTGAAGCTGGATGGTATTGGTACACCTTGCCATTCTTTGCTGGTCATCTTTGGGCTTTGCTGACACTGGCCTTCACTCATGATGCTGGGTGGTATTAATATGCTTCCCGTTCTTTATTCGTCATTGTTTGTCATGACCTCATGAAGATAAACACACCAAAACACCTCTAGTGATGTTCTAGTGCTAGTAGTTTCTTGAGGCTTCTTGCCACTTCTGCGGATTTGGGCTCATTGGCAGAGTTATAGGGTTTCTTCTAAATAAACCTACTGTTGCTGATTCATGAGTGGTGTTTGCAAGTGGATCAAGCTTCCTCTGCAGATTCCCGAAAACTCAACTGCTGATATCCTGACAACGCACATTAGATTTGCTCTGCAGAACTATTTCTCAGCAGGTTCACATCCTCCTTTGCTTTATTTGTAATTCCTTTCTACTACCTCTGGTGGATAATGGGCTAGAAAAGAGGTTAAAGTATTTAAGAACCCTTCTTAAAAATAAATTTAAGGTAATCTAAGCCTAAAATATCGGGTGCTGTTTTGTGACTCAGCAATTGATTTCCATGCTGCGTGATTCCATTTGGCTGTCAAATAAACAAATACAGAATAAAACCTTATCATGTAATGGCTAAAACTCTCCATCTTGGAGGCAAACTTCTCAAGACATAGGATGGGGAAAAAAAACGAGGAGAAACAACAGGATATTTTAAGGCAGGGTTTTTGGAAGGAAGTGAAAAGAAGATGCTCTAACACAGTGGTTCTCAACTTTTCAAGTACTGGGACCTTTTAATACAGTTCCTCAGGGTGTGGCGATTCCCAATCACCACCTAAAAGTATGTTTGTTACTACCTCATCTATGTAATACTGCTGCTGTTATGAATCATAATGTAAATATTTGTATTTTCTTTTGGTCTTAGGCAACCCCTGGGAAAGGGTCATTAGACTGCAAAAGGGACAGCAACCTACAGGTTGTTAGAACCACTGTTCAAAGGGGAGGCAAACATTCCATTCTTCAGGGAAACCCTCAAGACATAAAATGAACAACTCAAAATAGCTTCTGGAAGTTCTTAAAACTACTGACCAGATTCATTACATTGTCCCCCACCCTAAAGTATATAAACAATAAAACTTCTGAGAGTCACTCTCCAAGGAGCTTTGGTGCTTGAAGGCTCAGAGCAAGCAGCCTGGCAGAAGCAGAGATCAGTCAAGCAACCTGGCAGAAGCAGAAACCAGAGAAGCAACTTGGAACAAACAGGCACCAGTCAAACTGCCATGAAGAAACAAAGCCCAGCTGAGTTGCCTGGAAGACACTCCAATTAACTGAGGTACCAGTAAGGAGCATCTTCCCACCTGTACAGCTTCCCACAGGCTTGGCAGTGTGCTCCAGGTTCCCATCTCTTGTCACCTGTTCTGGGGCAGACTTGTAGTGATTATGGTTGTCTTGCAGTCATTTCTGCTCCACTGTTAACCTCAATAGACCCCACTGGTTCACCACAATAGTCTTTAGTGCTATCTGTAATTTTGTCTGTTGTCAGTCCCCTCTCTGGGATAAAGTGATGTTTGTTCATATATGCCCAGGAAGAGCATCATACAACATATATGAATCATGTCTCCGAATCTATCCTAAATACTGCTCCCTGTCTCATAGGAAATGATGACTTTCCACGGTTCCCTTCTGGCTTGCATTCAGAAGGCAAATCTTTTTAACCTTTATGATTTCAGCCATTTGGACCCAGTAGACAAAGAATACAGATAAAATGTCTGAATAAACTTATTTTGGAGGACAGCGCAAAAACAAATAGTTTTAGCATAATACAAAATACCTATTATACTTTATAATGCAAAGTGTTCCTGTTATTCAGAAGGAGACACCTTATGAGTAATGAGAATATTTCTTTGACTGGGTCTGAGTAGCAGAATGATGTATAAATTCATAGCTGGTATTAATGATGTTCTATACATACATACCAGTGATAATTTATGAGGGCAAATAATGGGAGTGAAATCAAGCATGAGAATAGACTCACGTTAGTGTTTCCGAGTAATTATAATGAGGTGTAACTCCTAGAAACTTCTGGACTTCATCCATCACAGTAGCTGGGTCAGATCTCAGCTGTTGTCCATCAATAATTAGCAACTGAAAAGCCAAAATTAGTCACTTTATGAAGAACAAAACTGAATTTAATCAACCAAGCTGCTCCTCTTGACCTGTATGGCATTAATAAGTCTGGTCACTTTGAGAAGAAAACATGTACTACATAGAATACATTTGAATGTTGCTTTTCTTGCTTCTTTCCTAATTAGTAATAATTAAAAATTTCCATAGGCATTGTGTGTGTGTGTGTGTGTGTGTGTGTGTGTGTGTGAATTAGGAACTCAGTTTATTATTAAGCATAAATAAACATAAAATTCTGTTGCTTTTGAATTATAGTAAGGACAAGGGTTTCCTATCTGTAGTGCGTATTATCTGTAGGCTAACATCCACCCTACCAAATGTCATCATTAACCTTGGGGCCAGTGGCTAAAGAGTGAATACTCAGGAGAAAATCCCATCTAGTCTTACAAACCATAATTGGATATTGGAGAAAAATGTTTGTTTCTGACTTTCTCATCTGGACCACTGCTGGAGATTATTAGACTCTCCCATGGGGATGTGTAAAAAGAGTGTTAATATCAATGTCCACTTGGAGCTTAAATTGCACCATGGACACAGCAGATGTGCATGTTTTTCTCAAATCTTCCTATAGTTCTATCCCATGTCCATTGGGCCTTATCTCTATGGCCATTCAGTTTAAGAACTTCTTCTTTCCTAATAAGGGTCCCACATGACAGAGAAACAGTGGGGATTGAAACATAGACTTCTACAAACTCTCTGGCTGACTTTTCAACTGGTTGTTTAGAGTTTGTAAGTTTGAATTATGTGACACTTCCTTTGTGCCAATGTATTCCTTGGAACCAACTGACAAACAAAAAAAGTTTTCTAAATATGTGTTTCAGAGCCCTTTGTCTCTATTGTGTGATATTAATAGAGTGAAACTGTAAAAATCCACAGTTCTTACTGTCTTTATTCTCTTTGGTATAGTTCATCACTTTTTCTGTTTGGCAGTGAGATGCAATTGTGGTATGATAAATGGAACCTAATTTCATGCTATTACCTGGGAAGTAGAAAAGTAGGCCAGCCATCTTTCAATGTGCACTGCATACCACCCAGGCACCAGACATCTCCTCTGCAATGTTTTTAAATCAGGAGGGGCCCAATGTCCTGTTGTGATAACTTCATAGAAATTGAACCTCAGGGCAGCTGGATCTTCATGAGATCGTTGGTGCTTTAAAGGAAAAGTCAAGTGTAGAATTAGATGGTTTTTTTTTTTTATGTTTGTATAAGTATGTGTGCACAATTGTGCATTAGGCACATCATTTATTTAAAAAACAGTTTTTTTTTTTTTACTAAATATCAAGTGATATACAGATATATTTGCAGTTGCTTTTGTTTAAAAATATTTAGGCAAAAGTCAGAGATAATATGAAAGGATTGTCTATAAGGGTCTGATTAGGAGTGAATATATGTTAAGGACAAAAAAAAAAACAAACAAACTAAGCAGAAATTTACATGGGCAGAGGTGAGCTCTCATGTTGCTTGGCTTACTGTGTTATCACAGTTCAGGTGGTTTCTCTATGTGGCAGGTCCTATGGATGCAGACCCCAAGGATTCTGATTGCTAATCATTGCTTCATCATTAAGGTTGTCCACAGTACTTCAGCTCTGTGGGTCTCCCTCTTGCTTTTTAGTATTAAGGCCTAGGAGACTTACACACAAAAGTACCATTTGGCAAAGTAACAGAGCCCAACTAAATAAGAGACAAGTTAAATAATATAGTTGTTGGAAAATGTATTAGTCTCATCACTAGAAAAAAAGTGATAGATTTCGAATATAAGAAGATATGAATCATAATTTCTGTCTCTAAAGAAATGAATCCTAGTACAGGAAACAGTAGAGTAATAGATAATAACAAAGCCATGCATTTGACTGATGAAATTAAGAAGTTACTTAATGGGACAACCAGGCCAATAAAGGAGCAATCCAGACTGACTGACAACTGAAGGAAACATTAATAACAGGTGAAGCTCTTGAGTTAAAATTTAACAAGAACACTTGTTAAATAATAAGAGAATAAGAAAAAGGAGAGGAAAAAATAAATAACACCAGGTAACTGAGTTGAGATGGATAAGGTGTGTGCATATAAATGAACGGTTGTTGCATAATATCTAAAGGTTAATAAAAAGAAAATCTAGCCTAGAAAAATATATATGGGTACTTATATGGCCTGCTCTGTTTGCCAGTATCTGTTTTTATATGTTACAAGTAAGTCTTATGTGAAAATTATTCTGTAAAACTGCAATTTAGTGAGAGGTCAAAAAATCAAGAGTCATAATTAATCACCTAATGAATGAAGCTAGTATTTTGTTTTAAGCATCATGCTGAAAACATGAATGCAGATTACATGATCGGTCTAATCAAGAAACATAGAGAAACTCTCTAAATGTTAAAAAATAATTATAAATATTCAGAGTATGCATATTAATAGAATACAGCAGGGCTAAAATATCTGTTACAAGAAGTGACAAAAGTATTCTCAATCTGGTCTTACGGACTCATACAAGTTTAGCACTGAATTTTCTTTATATCCGTGCAACTAAGATTAGCATAGAAATATGACCAGAAAGCCACAAAGGAACATATTTTATGGAAAAATAGCACTTTAGCTCCTCTGTGCGGTCCATTATAAAAATGTGGGGTAGAAATTACAGTGGCAGGTGACATTCGTGAGGGTTTCTGACGTACACCTGCGGAGCTGCAGATTTATGGCCCTTACTGAAAAGACAGGTCCACCTAAGTAATAGGCTACATTATTTTGAAATGTGGAGCACTTTGGGGCCTTAGCCTCAGCAATACAGGCAATAAAAAGTATTATCAGAAAAAAATAATTCCCTTAAACCTGTGTATTCAGAGAATTTATTTGGAAAGCAGTCAGAGATAAGCACTGTATTATGTACATTCTAATTTATTCACTCGATTTATTGTATATAGAACACATATTTCAGACTATCCTAAACAGATTAAGCATTTGGCATTCTCACATTTAGATTTAAAACTTTTAATTAAGGTTTATATCTCAGTGTTTTGGTAGCTTTTTAAAAAATTAACTTTATTATAAAAGCTTTGCAAATAAAATTCCACATACCCAAATTAACAATACCCTAGGTCTGTACATGTACATCTTAATGAACTTCTATACAGTTAGAATAGGCATTTTGAAGACATGAGTCTTCACATTGGACTTTATATAATCACTATAGAATATATTGTAGGCACTTATCCACCAACATAACCAAAAATACCATGGCAGAGTTAGAAATGGAAAACAATTGATGTCATATCCTCTCTCATAACTCATGTTTATTTGATATATTCAGTTCTATATCCCTTAATATTTATATATCCCTTAATATTTATACACATTATCCAATATTTGCTGATTAGTTTTTATATCAACTTGATATAGAATAGAGTCATCTGAAAGGAGGGAACCCACAGTTAAGAAAACATCTCAAAAGCCGGGCATAGTGGCATATGCATTTAATCCCAGCACTTGGGAGGCATAGGCAGGCAGATTTCTGAGTTCAAGGCCAGTCTGGTCTCCAAAGTGAGTTCCAGGACAGCCAAGGCTACACAGAGAAACCCTGTCTCAAAAAAAAAAATCTCAAAAAATTCTAGCTGTAGAGAATGTTTATAATTAGTGATTAATGAGGAAGAGTCCAACATATTGTGAGTGGAGTTTTCCCTGAGCTGGTATTCCTGTGTCATGTTAGAAAACAAGCTGATCCATATATATATATATATATATATATATATATATATGGTCTCAAACATATGTATATATGTTTGAGACCTCTGCGATCATGACTTGCCAGTAAAGAAATACATGTGTCTTGTTACTATTTTAACAAAACATTTCATTTTAATTTGTATTTTATTAATCTCTATTTCTGTTGACCATTTTCACATAAACTGCTACATGGTTACAATTGTTATGTAGTTGTCTGTCAATTCCTTTCCTCACTTGTTTACTGGTACTATTATGTATTTACTTAACGTGCTAGAGAACATGTGTAAATTAAATCACAACGTTATTTTCCTTGTTAGAAATGCACTCCTTAGATACTGACTTTTTGACTCAATACATTTAACAAACCAATACTTTATATGTCTGGTTTTGGAAATATGTCAATTCTTTTATTTATTACTCTCTTTGTTATTTTATTGTTGAAATCCTTGACCAATTCTGTATAAGTTAAATATTTAGGTATTTATAGTTGAATGAATGGATGGGTGGACCAATGAACAGATAGATAGATAGATAGATAGATAGATAGATAGATAGATAGATAGATAGAGATAGCTGATAGACTGACATGTAATATTGTTTTAGGTTAAGATACTACATTTAACCCTTGAGTATATCTGGGTATTATTTAATTACTAATTCAAGCTACAACTGAATGCACTCAGAACTATTCTTCTTTATTCATACCTGGTACCAAGAATATGCCCTGTCCGAGGGGTCTATGAGGATAGTAATGATCTTGGCTTTGGGAACAAGAGATGCAGCCCTCTTGGGAGCCTCTTCTGAGTGGAAGTAGTTAGCACTCTTTTCAAATAGGAAATCACTGGTAATGTTGGAAGGAGTGGGGAAGAAGTCCATATACCTGTAGGTAGGGAGAAATAATTAATTAATCTGAGCAGTACTTTTTATTCTGCTGTTGTCTGTAGGAGGTATTTTGAACAGGTTTTACATTTCTTTGCATCTTCTTGGGATTAGTGTGTTATAAAATCAGCCACATAGGCACCATGCTCTGTGCTTCTCATGTGAAAACCACACCAGAAGATACTTCCTTATGACTCATTTAAGCAAAGGAAAGAGTGAGAAAGATTAAGTGAGTTGATAATGAATGATACGAAAATATGGTGGATTTGAGCTGATGTTCTCTGCTATCACAAGCCAAGTCTAAATCTACAGTTTATGCCTGTAAAATATAAAATCGTGCCATCATCTTGACTGATAGTTTAAAGAGTGAATGCATGTTTGCAAATCTGAATACTAAGATTCTTAAGGTTGGATTCAAGTTCACAAGACAGAAAGACATGTAAGTCAAAATAGCTATTAAAAAATTAAACAGATTAAGGAAGAGATGTTCTTTTTAACGTCTATGAAATTTGTTAGTAAATGCAGTAATATCAGCACATTATAATTCATGTAGAGTAACTAAGGGGATATTTCCTGCAAGTCAATCCAACCGTGCCTCCATAGGTTCCTTCCTCCATATGCTGTCAGAACATCCCTCTGTGTATAGATTATGGAATCAATATGTTCTGAGGCTAATTCAGTACAAGGCTTTAATTATGTGTGTAACCCTCTTTACAGCTCATCACTTCGCTCACCCTCAAATGTTCTAGAAAAAAAGTAATGAGAGCAATTAAGAATTCATATAAGACACTTATTTCCTCGTTGACATTTGTTATTATGTTTCCCAAATGAAGAATACTGAAGAATCTCATCTGTATTCTTGCTTTAAAAATTGTGCTCCATTTCAGCTCAGAGATAAGAGAAAATTGCTCTTTTTTTTTCTTTAATGATTTTCGTGCAGTTCAAAATGTAAAAATACGATATGATGGTAACATGTTAGATAGAGAGTGAACACAGTTTCACACAGATGAGAAGTGAGATCAGGTCACTGGTGTGACTCTTGTCAGGCCTTGATTCTGGAAGGTTCATGTGTTATGGTAACACACAAAATAATATCCTACAAATTGTGCATTGAAAGGAATTTTCCACAAATGAGATTTTTCTTATTTACCAAGGGAATAGAAATTAAATCCAGGATCATAATTTCTTGAAAAGTTGGGATACAGCCAGAAAAATAAAATTCACCAGAGTGAATACTATCTCCAATATTAAGTTTATTAATTTTAGCTTCTGGAAAGTATTGTTATTTTAAGAGTTTTCTGTCATTTATCAAGTGCTAATTAATGCTTCTTTTGTGTGTGAGTGGAATTGATATAGTTTAGGAAAAGCTCTATTATAATTTGCATGACAAATATTGCCTACATTGCAATACAGCATACACAGTTCATGTGGTTAATGAAGACACATGTTCCAGAGTACAAAATAAAGCAACCTCAGGCATCACCGTGAAGACAAATTATATGTTTAATAAAATAAATGGAGGAACTGTAAAATAAGAGTATGCTTAAAGAGAATTTTAAATATCCTTATGAATAATTCTGATGAAAAATACCCTGCAATGTTCTTTATTCAATCATATTAACTTACCAGAAAAATATTATCATTATTGCACTGTCCAAATCAAATTATAAGCAACACTGATTAAACATATCATCATTATAAATTAATTTCTAATTCACTGTGGTTGAATTGAGCATAACAAATTTATTCTGTAATTATGCAGATGCCATGCACACATCTGTAATTGCTCTGCAATGATGGAGCATGTGCTAATACTGGAGTTCATTTTTTGTTGTTATTCTTACCACTCAATTCCCTTGTGATAGTTGTTGCCATTAAAAAATTGAACTTCTTCAAAGGTTTTTGGGCTAGGAAGATTGCTGATGATGGAGGGGTGCATTAGAAGAAATAGATAAAGTGCAGTTGTTCCTATTACAAAGAAAAGAAGCCATATGTTATATGACAGTAAAAGGAAAGATTAAAATATCAGTGTCATATTTAACCAAAAAATAACATTCAGTAGACCAATTCTTTCCATCATTTTCTCACTGTTTACTAGGTTACTTTATTTTAATAACAATCCTATTGTGTTTATTAGTCTCTGTGACTCTATTTATCTGAGTTTCTGATTTAATACTGCTACATAGCCAAAGTAAAGTGGATGGGAGGCGCAGTCAATGCAGAATTTCAGAAATCTGTGTTCAATTTCCTTCTGCAATCAGGTGTCACAGGTGCAGAAAGCCTCTCTGGTTTTGACACCTAAATCTGATGAATCATTTGTTGATGTTTAATTTCAGCCAATTAGATCAATATCCTCAATAAAAACTGATGTGTTATTCATTACATGTCACAGGAGTGATGATTGTAATAATTCTTGATCAGAAAGTCACATGTGCTGACCCTAATAAACTTTCGTTTACGCGTGTACTTGAGTCAAGTTCATAGGTAATGAAAGGACTAACAATGGACCTGAGGAAGCCTTCATTTTGTTGAGAAAGTGTATTAAGCATGTAGGATTGTGGGGCAAGTAGACCATACTACCAGACAGAAGAACTGGTAAAACTGAGCTCAAACCCTGTGAATTTCAGAATTAAGAATGGTAGGAGTGGGACCGGACCACTCCCTGCCTAAATCTATGGGCTCTGGAACAAGTAACCATGATACCCCACTGAGAGGTCCATGATCATCAGTCACATAGGGAAAACACCTCAAGTTGTTCCCCATGCAAATAGAGCATCACTAACATTCCAAGCGGAGCCAATAGGAACCATCTACCCCTAAAACCCACCCATTCCTCATTGTTTGTAAACTCCCTGTCCACATGAAATAAAGTGCACACGTTATTTCACAGAAGATCTTCTGAGATTGTTTGTTTATTGAGCTGAAACACACGGGGAAGAGTGCTCTCTCCTGAAATTTTCATCGCTGGACCTCAGACCTGCCTAGCTGGTCAGCTCACACTACAACCACTGCCACCGCCACTGCCCAACACTGCTTCTGCCACCTTTGCCATCACTCCAGGTAACCTGCTCGGTCATGTCAGCCTGTAGGTTAGACTGAGGGGAATTTTCTTGAAGAATGATTGTGTGGGAGGTGCAACTACCCCTGAGAAAAAGGCCTTGGGAATTAAGGTCTAAGAAGCAGATGAATGTGAGCTTGGAACTGGCCAGTAAGCAGCAGTTGCTTCTTTGGGTCTAGTCTTCAGGTTTCTGCCTTGAGTTCGTGCCCTGACTTCCCTCAGTAATGTAATAGACTGTGATCTGGTATGTAAGCCTAATAAAACATTGTCTTCCAAACTGCCTTTGGTCATGGTGCTTATTACAAGGAGCAGAGAGGAAAGCAAGACATACAGGCTTTGAAAGTCTAGGTGCCAGCAAGCTAAACCTGGATGAATTTCTCTCTCCTGCCCTTCCCCTCCCTCCCTCTCCCTCCCTTTCTCTCTCCTTCTCTTCCTACCTCCCTCCTTCCCTCCCTCTGTCCCATCCCCACTCCACCTGAGTCTGTCTCTGTGAATATGTGTTTCTTTCTTAGGTCTTAAATACTAAAAGTATAGGTATGTACATGCCACAGTTGTGAACTTCAGATGTTTCCGCTCTGACTGAAGCTATTCTCATTTAAGAAGTGCTCCCCAACTCATTTGGCAAAGAGCCCCAAGTTGATATAGCACAGGGATTGGGATTGATTCTTATGTAAGGCTTGTGGTTGGTGGTCCAGAAAGCCATGCATATACATACATGAGTGAAATTAAAACCTGATCACAACTGTGACTTATTTGTTTTTAGAAGATTGAAGCAGGCTACTTATCAGCCTTGGGTTAGCTGCAGAGTGTTTCTTTTTATGTATTACTGTTCATGTTGCAACACAAGACCAAAAAATGCTTCTGAGTTTTTTATTTTTGTTTTTTTTTAATTTTATTTTTATTTTTTTATTTTCAACAATTTGCATTTTTATTGCATTTTGTTAGTTTTTTGAGATTTTTGTACAATGTATTTTGATCATATTCATTAGCTTTTTCCTTTCTCACTCCTCCCAGAACTACTCAACTTTTCATGTTCTTTTAGTTTAGGCCATTAGATCCAATTTGTACTAACCATATGCTCTTGAATATATATAATCCCAAATTTTCTTCTCTCTGTGTACTTGGGAAATGATTTTGGTACAAAGGTCTAATTTAGGCCTGCACATTCCATATTATTCACTTGACAAGTTGAAGGTCTCTCTGTTAATTGCCATCTTTATTTTTAAAAAAAAAGGAGCTTCTTAATTAATGGGTGTAATAAGTCACCAGTAGGTAATTTACTCATATTTTCATTTGACAAAGAAACAGTAGCAATTTCTCTTTAAGGCTCTTGTCCTGTACGCTACTGATTCAGTGTCCAGACAATATTGCTAGGATGGGTTTCCCCTTGTGGAATTAACACCCTTAATTCCAATTGGAGAGTAGTTGGTAGTCCCAGAGTAGTGATAACTGTACTGCACTAGAATGTTTGGCCAGACTAGTTGTCATTGCAGTACTCAGAACTCAGACTTGAGTAAAATTGATGATTGCTTTATTCCTCCTCCAGCAGCACGAATAACAGTATTCAGAACCATGAAAGCTAACCAGCGCAAATGAAGCTTGTGGGTGAGTACCAGCTTGAGTTCTCCATGTTCTATGATTCAAGCACATAGTATCTTCAGCAATAGGGCCTTATCATCAAGTCCTATAAAATAGTCAAGAACACTACCAATGACTTGTAATGTTGGGTAATAAGACATTACTTGAAAATTGTTCCAAAGATAGTAACTATATCTGGCAATGTCTATTTTCAGCCTGTGTTGCCTAGTACGAACATGTTTGCTCTCTTCTAGGAGCATATAAACTTTTAAAAAATGTATATATTTGGGAAGTTTCTACAGTAATATATTTCCATATGACTTTCTTCAGAGTTATTTTGTGTTATTTATCCCTCTCAGTATTCCCTTTCTAGTCTAGCCCTTTCTGCTCTATAATTCCCCTGAGGTCCTTTATACTACTGCAAACTATCTTCTGCTCTTGAATCCTTCCCCTTCCAACCCGTTGCTAATTTCCTGACCTCTATAGGTATTCCAAATGAAACACATATATCTGCAGATTCAAATATATGGTTTCCTGATTAAATTCTCAATATGTTTATTATTTATTTATAGAAAGGACACCAATTACTGTGTGTTAATTTTGTATTCTGCTACTTTCCTGAATGTATTTATAAACTGTGGTCTTTTAGTTTAGTTTTTAGAGCCTTTCTGTTGAAAGCCATATCTAAAAATAAGGATATTGTGGGTTCTTCCTTTCCTATTTCTATCTTCCTTATCATTTATCTTATTGATCTAGCTAAGACTTTAAATTTTCTATTGAGTAGACATAGGGGTTAGATTTCACATCCTTCTTTTTTTCTTGATTTCAATAAAAATGATTTGAATTTTTTCCTCATTTAAAAAGATGTTGGCTATGGGCTTATTTGCTGGAATATATTTAAAATGTTTGTATGTTGAGCAATCTCTTGAATGATGCCAATCTGTTTATTTTATAATTTACTGATGTGTTCTTGAATTTAGTTTGCAAGTATATTGTCTTGAAAGGCTTAGCATCATGTTCAGGAGTAAGAGTGACCTATATTTTCTATTTTATGTGGATCTATGTCAGATTTTTGTTTCAGAGTGATATTGGCTTTATAAAAATAATGTGGAAATGGAAATGAACCTTCTTTTTTGTTGTTGTTGATGTTCATAGGTTTTATTGGCTTTTTCTTTCTTTTTCTTTTTTTTTTTGCTTAGTACATTACATAATTTTTTAATTAAAAATTTTATTAGATATTTTCTTTATTTACATTTCAAATGCTACCCCAAAAGTTGCATAAACCCTCCCACTGCCCTGCTCCCCTAACCACCCACTCCCACATCTTGGCCCTGGCATTCCCCTGTACTGGGGCATATAAAGTTCAGAATACCAAGGGGCCTCTCTTCCCAGTGATGGCCGATTAGGCCATCTTCTGCTACATATGCAGCTAGAGACACTAGCTCTGGGGTACTGGTTAGTTCATATTGTTGTTCCACTTACAGGGTTACAGACTCCTTTAGCTCCTTGGGTGCTTTCTCTAGCTTCTCCATTGGGGGCTCTGTGTTCCAACTTATAGATGACTGTGAGCATCAACTTCTGTATTTGCCAGACACTCGCATAGCCTCATATGAGACAGCTATACCAGGGTCCCTTCAGCAAAATATTGCTGGCAGATACAATAGTGTCTGGGTTTGGTGGCTGATTATGGAATGGATCCCTGGGTGGGGTAGTCTCTGCATAGTCCATCCTTTCCTCTTAGCTCCAAACTTTGTCTCTGTAACTCCTTTCATGGGTATTTTGTTCCCTATACTAAGGAGGAATTAAGTATCCACATCTTGGTCTTTCCTCTTCTTGATTTTCTTGTGTTTTGGAAATTATATCTTGGGTATTCTACGTTTCTGGGCTAATATCCACTTATTGGTGAGTGCATATTTAATGACTTCTTTTGTTATTGAATTACCTCACTAAGGATGATATCCTCCAGATACATCCATTTGTCCAAGAATTTCATAAGTTCATTGTTTTTAATAGCTGAGTAGTACTCCATGTGTAAATGTACCACATTTTCTGTATCCATTCCTCTGTTGAGGGACATCTGGGTTCTTTTCAGCTTCTGGCTATTATAAATAAGGTTGCTATGAACATAGTGGAGCATGTGTCCTTGTTACCAGTTGGAACAAAACCCTTGAAGATATGGGCACAGGGGTAAAATTCCTAAACAGAACACCAATATCCTGTGCTGTAAGATCACAAATTGACAAATGGGACCTTATAAAATTGCAAAGCTTCTGTAGAGCAAAAGATACTGTCAATAAGACAAAAAGGCTAAAAAACGGATTGGGAAAGAATTTTTACCAATCCTAAATCTGATAGGAGGCTAATATCCAATATTTACAAAGAGCTCAAGAAGCTGAACTCCAGAAATTCAAATAACCCCATTAAAAATGGGGTACAGAGCTAATCAAAGAATGCTTACCTGAAGAATGCCAAAGGGCTGAGAAGCACCTTAAAAATTTTCAAAATCCTTAATCATCAGAGAAATGCAAATTAAAACAACCCTGAGATTCCACCACACAACCAGTCATAATGGCTAAGATCAAAAATTCAGGTGACAGAAGATGCTGGTGAGGATGTGGAGAAAGAGGAACACTCCTTCACTGCTGGTGGTATTGTAAGCTGGTACAACCACTCTGCAAATCAGTCTGGTGGTTTCTCAGAAAACTGGAAATAGTACTACCAAAAGTTTCCCAGTTTTCTTTAAGTATATCTTAATGATTCTTTGAATTTCCCCAAGTTCTTTGAACATCTCTCCTTTTTATCTCCAATTATCTTAAATTAGAACCTCTCCCTATTTAATTTGCTGAATTTCACTGAACTTTTGCCAATCTTGTTACTCTTTTCAAAGTATCAACTCTACATTTCATCGATCCTTTGTAGTTTTTTAATTTCTATTTTTATTAATTTGACCCTGATTTTCATTATATTTTCTTTCCTACTTTATGAGGTTACTGTTATTGTTTTCGTAAGCCATTAATATTGGCATCCCTCCTTAGATGGAAAGGTATCCTGGGACTCAGAAACACTTTATGTATGTTGGAACCACATCAGAACCTCAAAGCTCTGAGGTAGGACAGTGTCCCAGTGCAAAAAGGATCTTGAGACACAGGAGCCCAGGAATCACATAGCTCTGAGAGGAAGTCTCCTCAAAAGAGGTGCTATAAAAACCAGGGGAGGGCTTCCCCAGCTGAGCTGAGGAGCTCGGGAGCCTCTGCCCTGCTTCTTTTCTTCTCTTCCTCCCTTCTTCTTTTCATTGCTTCTTGGGTTCTTCCAATGAGTGAGTTACACCAGGCAGCAAATCTCATAAAAGAGATTTATTGAAGGGTACAAATTCTGGAGAGGGGAATCCAGGAGTGGTTGACTGCCTGTGCTCTCAGAAGGGAGCAGACATCTGGAAATTGGACAAAGGACAGTGCTTATATAGGATTTTTGAGGGGGTGGAGCTTTTCAGAGCAAAAATTTCCAGATTGGAGATTGGTAGAAGTTCAAGTCCTGGACTTGGGGTTCTCAGGGATTGGTGGTTTTTCTGTTTAGGGACTGATGAGTTTCTGTGCTCAGGGTTTGGCGGGTTTCTGTGGAAAGTTCAGGTATTGGTGGGGTTTGTTAAGAATTTCACCTAAAATTAGAAATGCCATTATGATAATTAGGGAGGTCTGGGGGAGTGTCTTGGCTACTGGGGCTCCTTGGGCTGGGGCCTGGCCACTTTACTGCCTTGAAGGTTTACAAAATAAAGTATATGAAGGGAAAATATAATATAAAGGGAAATATAAAGGGAATCCATAATAGGGAAAGCCTTTCCTGCCACTTGAGCAGCATGAATTGCCACCAATTAAGATGAATCATTAAGCATTTGATCTGAGAGTTTTCATAATTTCAGGTATAAGCACATAGTACTATAAGCTTTTCTGTGTACCATGTATTTTGCTATGTTATGTTTTCATTTTCATTAAATTCTAGGAAATTTTAGGAACTTCTTTCTTGATTTCTTTCTTGATACAAATACAATTCACATTCAGCAGGGTATTGTTGGATGACTCACAATGTCATTAAATTCCATGTCTCTCCCTGCCAGGGGAAACTTGCTCTAAGCATCTAGACAAAGCCACTGAAGACAAAAGGACTGTATCTGATAAACAGAAGAGATGGGATAGAGGTCTTTAACCTCAAGTGCCAAGTAAACAAAGAAATCGGTATCTAGTCCTACTGTGGCGTAGTCCTACTATGGCGTAGTCCTACTATGGCATAGTCCTTTCTGAATATTGGTAAGCAATAGCATTTGATAATTTGACATAAACCTTTAGTGCCAGAAATCCTGGAAAATATATATTTGAAGTTCTAAAGTCCACAACTATTAACTTACACTATTATACACAGAAAACCTGTTAAAATTGAAAGAGAAATAAAGTGATAAAAAGATAAAGGACTTTGTCACTAGGATGTCAGCTCTATAGATGCAACTGGAAGGATTATAACAATCAGAATAGGAGAAACACATTCAAGAAGTCACAGGGATCAAAGGCAGTTTCAACTCATTCTTGGTCTCAGGAACAGATACGGCAACTGGATGGTCTCAGCCAGGCTGTTGGCAGGGCTTTGGATATCTAGGTCACAATATTGTGATTGGACAGTCCCTAGTTGGGAGTAAGGTTGGTCCTGAGTCTCCACACTGTGTGAGCAGTTCCCAGACGTCTTTTATTGCCTCGTTTATGCTGACTTGTGATGACTAAATGGAATTCTGGGTTTCCAGTTCTAGACACCAGCATCTAGGTGTAGTATAGCTAGTGACTCTGGGGGTTATTAGTGAGGTTCCTAACACTCAAAGCTTGAATACCACAACACTAGTTATATATTGCACAGATACTGATTTTGAAACTACCCACTGTTTGCTTTTTCAGATACTAGGATATGGCCAAATCTTTCCAAGCAGAAAAATGGTGGATGGTAGATTCTTTGGAATCAAAAAAAAAAAAAGAAAGAAAGAAAAGAAAAGAAAAAAGAAAGAGAAAAAGAGAGAAAGAAAGGGGGAGGAAGGAAGGAAGGAAGGAAGGAAGGAAGGAAGGAAGGAAGAGAGAGAGAGAGAGAGAAAGAAAGAAAGAAAGAAAGAAAGAAAGAAAGAAAGAAAGAAAGAAAGAAAGAAAGAAAGAATCATGGATAGCTTAGAAAGGAGCAGAAAGAGAAGATGATATAAGGCCTAGGAAGAGAAGACTACAAAGAGTTAAATCACTGAATCAATGACCCTCATTGTATCTGAAGTTCCAGAGGGCTTCAATTATGGAGAGTCCTGACATTAGAAGCTGTGGCCTATAATCGTGTATAGTTCAAGGCTCCTGGCTTGAGAGGTTTACTGCTATCTCAGACATGACCCACCTACTGTAATAAGTTCCCAGCTGTTAAACCTTGGAGCTGTAGGTTTCCATTGCTGGGTGTCTAGAACCATAATTTTCAGAAGTGGGCAGGTGTGACACACAGGCTATCAATTCTACTGACATTAGGAAAACTACCCCTTATTTTCATCCTAGCAGAGTAGAAGAGGCCAAGCCAAATGTTTTGAAAGAATTTCAAAGAATTAAAACAAAATCCCTAAACAATCGAAAACCCATTTGAAATGGGTTTTAGATTTGAATGGATCAGAATGAAGAAACTATGAAAAGAGAAACCACAAATTCCATAGGAAAGTGAGTTAGAGACAGACTGGACAGCAGAGGGGCCCATGGAATCCAGGGGCTTGTTGACTTTTTTTCAGACTCACAAAAAAACAAAATTAAATAAGAAAAAGGAGAGAGAAGGGAGCAAAGAGGTTTGATTTTTTTAAAAGACCTACAAGAGAACTGAGAAGATTGATAGCTTAATATCTGTGTGGGGATTGAACCTGGTTGTATCAGGGCACAGATAAATGCTTTAAAGTTATTGCTGAATATCCAATAATTGATATTTTATAACCTCGCTCAGTATAAAAAGTTTAATCACCCAATGGCTGCAGAATTGTATCCAAATTTGGGAAACGGAATGTTGCCTTTGAAATCTGAGCCTTACATCTTCAATGCCATCAGGAGCTGAAAGAGGTGAGGTATCCTCTTGTCCCTTGGCAGCAAGGAGAGACATTGTACTCTACTAGGGAAGGGAAACCTGTAGCTTAATGTTCTTACAGTCAGGCATGCTTTCTATGCTACCTGCCATAAAACATCTTTATTTTTGCCCCCTGTTTCTATCCTTCTAGGCAATTATTTGTTATACAATCTTGCCCTTCATGGAACTGGAGAAAGGAGTTTTGTATTATGAATACTCAGGAAAGTATTCTACGTTTACAGAACCAACCCCTTACTTGTAATATGCCAGGCAAATTATGAGAATTTAATACTGAGCAGATGGCACTTAGGATTATCTGCTGAATTTGATGCTATTAGAAATCTTCTCGCACACTGGTACTGTGGCTTCTGATGATGAAGGTGAACCTCCTCAAGGAAGCTAGAAACATGATGCAAACTGGTTGTAAGTCCCTGGCTCTTCATTCTTCAGTCCCTGGCTGATTTCAGCAGAGGACTCCATCCAAGACTCAGTAGTGGTAAAATGGGAACTTGCAAACTTCTCGTCTTACAGCAACTGAAAAAGAACCTTTGTGGTCCGTTTTTGTACCTCCTGCGATACATTAGAGGTGAATGTATCATTTGTAAGTTGCTGAAAATCAAGTTTGTTCAAGGGTGGGTAAGTTAGCAACTATCTGTGAATTCCCTTTAGGAGATTTGCAAACTCTTGACCGCAATAGGAGCTTTGTTTATATGGACAACAGGCATCTGCAGTTGGATTTTTTTCAAGTTATTAGAACCATTTTCATATTAGAATAAGATATTTTGCCACAAGAATACTGATATGCAATTTCTTTGTTTTAACTTCTTGTTTGACTTGAGAAAGTTTTGTTGTTGTTGTTGTTGTTGTTGTTGTTTTAAAGTAAAAACCTTTATCATTGCCACATGGATAGACCACATATTAAAATCTAAAGATATAACATATTGGTTTTATTAATATGAATAATAAAGAGGAAAAAGATTTATGGTTAATAATGTGTGGTTTTCGACATAACTAAGCAGGAATAATATTCCATGACAAATGACAGAGGGTCTGTCCTTAAATTAAATTTTTAACACAATTTTACAACACAGGGGTGTTTTATTTCTTTACTATTTATTCTTGAGTTAGCAGTGCTGTAGAGAGCTGCAGGAAATTAATGCACATTTTAAACAACAAAAACATGATATATCTAAAATATGTGCTGTATTTCTACCCTCCCTGCACGTGTGTTAACTTGCTGTTGTAATACAATTTATAGCCTTAGAGGAAGAAAAGACTTCAACAACCAATATCTAATAGTCTAGAAATTTTGCCCACAATTTTTAAAATGATCTACTCGCTTGTATCGCAGATATCACCACTGCAGAAGCCTTATTTACTGCGACTGTTTGTTTTGTGTTATGGCTTGTGCTCTCCCTGATGAAGGTGCTTCAAGTCCAAGTAGTGAATTCAAAATACAGCAACTCAATAAAAACTTTAATTAATCAGGATATAAGGAAAGTATATAAAACTGTCACACCCTGAAGAAAGTATAAAATATTCTAATTGAAAGTGTCATCTCATTGGTGAAATACTTTCATTCTCTTTTACTACATCCTTACACAGTTGTCCTTCAGTGTGTAAAAAATACCAAGGGAGAAGGGTCTGGGAATATTGGGGCATAGCAGAAAACAAGCCTACAGCACATTAATACTTAATGATTACTTTAACAGCACACATATAAAACAATTTGTGAGTAATAACAACCATGGTTCTGGACAGAAATCAATGCAACCCTGATGTACAGTGTAAAACAGTGTGAGTCTGAATAATAAATCACTGTTTATAACTTAACACAGGAATTAATTAGGCAAAGCCACAATAAGTAAAAACCAGGAAAACTGTGACCTTAGACTAAAAAAAAAAAAATAGCAATAAGCTGATACATACATATGGTAAACAATTTTAAAGTCTAGGTCTAAAGCATTTAGAGTTCAAGCCTAATTAAGCCTCTTTTGGAGGCTGTTAGGATGATGTATCATGAGGAGGTACAGCAGTTCAACAATGAGCTTTCATAGGTCAGGAAACAAGATCCCATACTGTCATGTCACAGTACAATAACAACAAAGGAGGAAGCATCACCGCCTAGCCTTACCTGTTTTCTGTGGCCCAATCACAAGGAATTTGGGTAAATGATCACAGGTTTTCTCCCTGGACCAGATGTCTTTGTGTCGTTTATCGTCACATGGATTCTGCAAGGCAGAATAACACAATCTTATTGACTACTGAATCCTGCCTGGCTGCTATGTCTTATGAATGTTTCAAATAAGACAGGATGAGATTCTTGCCTGATCTTCTAGATCTGGGTCTTGCCTCCTGTTATGGTTCTTTGATTCCCAAATCCTTTCCTAAGGTAGAGATTAGCTGGCTTTTCTACCCAAGGCTTGATAAAGCACAGCCGTAAATCAGTCCTGCTGTGATGTCCATGCTATTTATGATATATAGTAATGGGGACTCTATCTGTGGCTTGTGCTTTACCTCTGTGTGTCAAAGAGGCTTTAACTTGACTGAGACTCATGTAACTATAATGTCACAGCTTCTTTATATTCTTTTCAAAATTAACACATCTATATAATAAATACTGGATACTTTATTTTCAATTCAAGATGACATTCTTTGGAAATGTTTCTGAAGATAATGCCAGTCAGGTGAGTTGTTTTGAATTATGTACTTCCTACTACTCTGACAATTATAGGAAAAGTCATAGTTTTCAATATTCTATTCTAGGACAGAGTAGATGTTTTATCCAATTAATGATGCAAGATTTGTCTAGAAATATTTACACAAATGAGCCTCAATTTTTCAATTAAAGAATGCAAAACTGAAACCTTTTTATGCCATTTCAATACTTATTAGTTAATTTGTTTAATCCTGCTTAGTAATTTAAATTTTTATTTAAAAATGAGATGGTAAAAATGCTAATATAGAGGATATATTATTTCAAGGAGGTATTTTTCTTTAAAAGCATATTTATTTATTTATTTATTTATTTATTTATTTGGGATAAGGCTAGCCTCAAAATCATGAGCCCAAAGTGATCTTCCTGCTTTAACCCCCCCAAGTACTTAATATTACAAATGCATGCCTATATGGTTTAAAATCTTTTCTTTTTTTAATGTTTAGAATACTTTGGTAAAAATATTTTCTCAAATTAGATTTTGGCAGATTTTTCAAAAACATGTCAAGCTAATTCCTTATATGATTCAGAGATCTTATTAAGCGTCTCATTGGCCCATTGACTTGGTACTCACTGTACCAGATAAAATGCAAGAGGAAGACTCTGGCTGCCTGGCTAAGAAAAATGCACTTGAGAGTTTGGAAACTGAGGTAATCTTATATACCTGCAGTCCAGGGACTTCAGTAGCAGAAGTGGAGATTGGAAATATTATGAGTTCACGGCTAGCTAGGGAATGAAATGAAGACACTGCCTCAAAAACAGCCTAAGCTAATGTAAAGACATGGTGGAGTTCAAACATGCAAAGTGGGATGAGTTTGTTTCATGTATAAGTGTTAGAGATGCAGACTTCTGGTGCATGCTGGAGCATCCTGTCAAAGGGAGATTTTTTTTTTTTTTCTCCGCAACCTTTATCACTAAAATGAAAGGGCACTGCCTAACCAGGTTCTCTGGGGTTTGTTAGCCAGCATGTTGTTATGGGAATCTTTGAATGGTGTCACAGAGCAAGGCGGGTGTTTCAGCTATGTATTCAAGAAGACATATGACCTACCTTGTGCCATCAATTGCCACACAGTATCTGGAGAGACATTGGAGCAAGAAGAATGCATGTCACACATATCTCAGTCTTACACTATAGTATGCCATTTGAAATAGATCATTCAGTTTCTGATACATGGCCAAGCTCTGGAATATAGTGATTTTTTGAGGTTTTGTTTGTTTGTGTGTTTGTTTTGACAAGGTTTCTTTGTGTAACCCTGGCTGTCCTGGAACTCACTCTGTAGACCTCGAACTCAGAAATCTGCCTGCTTCTGCCTCCCAAGTGCTGGGATTAAAGGCATGAGCCACCACTGCCTGGCGAATATAGTGATTTTTTTTCCAGTCAATAATGTAATGGTATGACTATGTTCTCCCACAAGAAACTGGTATTCATGTCTCACAAATCATAATAAGTGTACTCCATGTCTACTTCTGTAAGATGGAAGGGATGCATCTGGGATTGTTCTCTAGCATATCCAACACCTCTGACAAAAAAGTATCCCATGATCCTCTGTCACCTGCACTTTCTTAGATGTCTGTCTAAACATTCCCTTTTATTTTCATAATGGGTTTTCTGCAATCTGCTGAAGAGAGGAAACCCAGGTATAGTTTGTGGATGCATTGACACATATAAGGGCAGAAACCTACCATGGACACTTGCTACAATGTTGTTCTATGTGAAAGGTTTCCTAAGAGTAGTAGTTAAAAGAAACCTTTCAATTGGCAGAATTTGGGGGTAATATAACACATTTCTAGCCAACATGGAAGTCTTTACATTTGTAGGTGTGTTTTAACCAACCATCATGAAGAGGTAAGACAACTACAGAATAATGAGGATGGGACTTTCAGTCTCCTAGGTTACTGGGTGCTCCTAATGCAACTTATCTGTAAACTGCAAGAACAATAATGATTTGAGAAAGGTTTGATTACAACCAATTCAAAGACAACTAGTGCTTTTGCCTCACAAATGAAGCCATCTTTGCTTGAGTATTGCCTTTGTCTTCCACTGGAAGATAGCCAGTGGAGCAGAAGATAGCTATTGTCCTGAGACAGCATTAGAGATACCAGGTAAGACTTCTAGTAAGCCCAAAGTCAGAAGTTCCAGAATAGAAGGGATGGAGGGGGCTGCATTGGTTACAGCATTGGCAACAAATGTAGCAACTCAGTTACCCATTCTCACAACAAACATCTTCAAAGTTTCTTAGGAAACATGTTCTTGGAAATCTTGTCAAAACTGTCCACTTGAAGTGAACCTCTATAAAACACAAGTGGAAATGAATGGGCTCTTGGTATTTACTGTGGAGGATGCTTTTCTGTCCACGGGCAATATCAACTGTTCTCCTTAGTAAAGCATAAGCAACAGGCCCTCTCAGACCTCCAGCTGGTACATGCTTTGGTGTGTGGGAGGAGGTTGCAGATTGAAAATTGCCCTTGGATAGATCGGGAATGCTTTATGACTGGCAGGTCACCCAATGCATCTCCCTCCTACTCTTCAGAGGTGTCCCATATCCAATGCCAGACAAGAGGTTATAAGAGGACCTGCTCCTCTCAGGTGACGCAGTTGTCTGTGTGATTAGTTCTCCATGAAGGGAGAGTGAAGACTATATTGCATTGAGGTCACATTCTCAGTCAGATATTTCCTTTTTGTCTGTCCATCATTACCCTTATGGATTCCCCACCCTCCCCCCAAAAAACGTTTCCTCTGTAAATCCTTCTAAAGAATTCAATTTATGGCAGGTGCAAGTCATACCTCATACAGTTTGAAAATGCATGTGATATAATGTGCTTTATATCCCCACCTCCCACCAAGATTACCTTAAGTATAAAGTATGAAAATACTAGCATTTTTTTCTCTTTTTATTGTTTTTGAGAATTTCATATGTGCATGCCATCTGTGCTTTGGTCAAATTCACTCCTATATCCTATGCTATAAATCCTCATAACCACTTTTCTCTCCCAAGCTCATGTGATCTTTTTTTACAAAGCCCACTGAGTTTCATTTAGTGCTGCCTGTAGTTGCCCAGCTTCAGGACCCTCCAATGGTGCACCTTTAGCCTCTCATAGCCTGGATCCCTGCAAAAGAGTCTTTCTCCTATCAGCCATCAATTGTAATAGCTCCTCAGCCATGGTGAGGCTTCATTACCACCTCCCTGATTCATGACAGGATTTTGTCTGGCTTGAACTTGAACAGATCTTGTAAATGCAGTTACAAGCACTGTCAACTCCTACCTTCAACCACCAGTTGTATCCAGAGAACACTCTTCTGGTAGTAACCCCTGGCTCTTACAAGCTTTCTCCCCTCTCTTGGTCCATTATTTCTGAGCCCGGAAGGGGAGATGTGATACAGATGTTGCATTTTGGGTTAAAAAATCAATAATTCCATTGAAGACCATTGAAGCATGTGATAATTTACTTTGGAAAATACTACACTATATTTTTTGAGGGGACTGTCCAATAAACTCATGTATAGAAACCTCCAAAATGGAGTTAAATGAAAGATGTTAAAATTAGTATACCTTCTTTAAAAGTGTAAAGTCAGAGATTCCATTTTACGTTATCCATCATATATTTATCCTAATATATCTGCTCATAATTCAATCTTCTACTATCTACACCGATAGTCTAGGCTTAACTTAATTCTCTATCTGTGTTTTCAGCAGCAGTAAAGAAGGCTGGGCTAACATCTTTTATTTTGTTTTTTTATTTTAATTTTTAGTTAGTAATGAAACATTCCTGATTTTACTCATTTCACAAATATTCTAACAAGAAATTAAATTTCATAGCCCTTCTTGAATCTGTCTTCCGATGAAAAGGTCTTATATAACTGAAAGTGGGACAAATGATATGAAGTCTCTTTTTAAGGTTAAAGCCACTCTCTCTGGGTTTCCCCTGTTTCAATTATTGTTGGCTATAAAATGGCTGTAATTGAAAAACGAGCATGCCTTACAGTTAGAGGTGGGAACCACAGGTGGAAGAACTTACTGGAGCACTGCTCTGAGTGCCTGTATGGAGCTGAGGTGTCTAATGCCTACAGCTCTCCCATTAGGGGAGTGGCAGGAGTGAGAATCACATTTCTGCCTGTTCCAACCAATGTGAATTTTAATGTCAATGTACAGCTTTACCTGTCATTGACTGGAATTTGTTTCAGTGTTCTCCTCTTTGAGAGAGTAAGGAGCTTGTGACAGTGTGGGTCAATACACTCCTTGCTTCAACGGGAATATCCTGCTGTCAGGTGTACTAAAGTGCAGCTGAAACAACCAGTTTTCTTTGGGGAATAGAGTTAATTTACTCTCTGCATATGCCTCTTCTCTCATTGGTGCTTGAGCAGCACATAGCTTAAGCATGCTCAAGGACCTCTGCTAGTACCACTTTCTTAATTACGATTGCTCAACCCACCTAGTGCATCAGGCACACTACCTTCTCCATTGCAGAAATAAGATAGTCTGCTTCCTATGCATCTTTGCATAATTCATTTTCCTGTTCAATGCCCAAATTTTCACTCAATTCATAGTCGAAGTTTTGCCAATTTCTCTAGCTTATGCTTAATACCAGCTGCAAACTCCCCTTAGCCCAGTCAGCAAGAACTTGAGCCCAGGGGGCTTTCTATGCTTAAATCCCTGGACCTCAGTTTCTTTATTTGTAAAACAATGATTAATAGTTTCTACCACATAAGGTTTTTGTACCCATTAAATTCATTACTAGTATTAAAATAATAAAAGCATGCTGTATATAAAAGAGTACTTATTAATTTATTCCATACCAGCCTTTTCTTTCCCCTTGCCCTATTAGTGAGACAGTTTGAACAAAGAAAGTCTAATTTAAGCAATGGATTATATTATTATGAGCAACTATCAATAGGGCTACTGCCTTCCCTTGTGAACATAGCCAAGTCTCCTTCTGGCTTTGTCTACACCTTTATGTCATACTTCCTTCATATTTCAACACCTAAATTATTTTGTACATGCACACAATAATTTTATTCAGTTCAATTATAGCTGCAGCTTATCATAAGTCCATCTATAAGACTAAATCTTCTGACAGTGAGACCGCAGTCTGTGTTCCTCATTGCTACATCTAGCTTATGGGATGTTTGTAGACTGAAAAACTGATATCCCCCACTTCCAAAAGGCACAGGAAACCTTGTGGAGCAGGCACAGACAGATCCTGATACACGCTTGAAATATAGCATAATATGAGCTATGTGGATATTTGTTTCCAAAATTATGACAGAAACAAACAGACAGAACTCTTTACTATTCTAAATATTATCTTTCATGGCATCCATGAAACTGAGTTCTTGCTATGAACCTGTACCATCCACTTTAGAACTTACACATTCCTTTCTTTGTATGGTAGTATACCCTTGTTTGTAGACATCAGTCCCTTGGCTGTAGGCAATAAGGAAGAGGTGTTCAGCTTCTACGGTTACTGAATTTCTCCTCACACAACTCAACAAAGGGCCAACATCAGAGCTTAAATGAAGGTTACTTCATGCTTAGCAAAGGCAGAAGAGTAAGTGAATGCAGCTCTGAGTGCCGCCAGGCAAAGTATTGCCAATCTGTGAGAGCTTTCCCAGTTCTTATATGTTCAAGGTGGCTATTTATGCTCACTAACACAGTAAATGTCTTTCTTGCTCATATTTCTACATTAAAACTGATGAAATGGAAACTTTTGGGGGCACCAAACAGCTCAGTAGGCAAAGGGGCCCGCCATGAAGCCTAACAATCTAAATTTAAAATTTCAGAATCCATATATCAGAAGGAAAGATCTGACTCTTAGCAGGTTTTCTCTTCTCTCCAAGTGTGAAGTGACATGTGAGTGGACACACACACACACACAAAACATAGAAATTAAAATTGCTCTCTCTCATGCACACATACACACACAATGAGAAGGAAGGGTTGCGGGGGGGGGGGGAATCGCCTAGTTGTTGAACAATGATACTGGTTAAATTAATGTACTTCTCTGATCACTATACCAACAGATACATGCCATTATTTGGGTGCTAAGCTAGTAGAGAGCCCACTGTTCCACGTCCTTTATTAGAATTAACTGTTGACATCATTTCATATCTTCCCACGGGTTTGTTATAGTCCTGACGCAGTGCAAACATCTCAGTAGACTTTCATTCTTTATGACTGTGCTCCGTCTCGGTTATAACTACCTTGGGGCTTTCCAGCTGCCTGTATTTCTGCTGTCACCCCTTCCCTGGCACAGTCCCCTCCTTGCCTGTTAATTACAACTGTATTGACAAAGCATTTGCATTTTCTATTTTATATTCTGGTAGTGGTTGTTCAGACTTTCCCTATGCTGAGTTTCAAAATATTGTCTGATTATTTCAATGCCAATGCATATAATATCCAACTTTTATTGATCACCTTCCCCATTCCAGGCATTTGCTGGGCATAGATTATTTCTAATCCTCAAAGCAAGACACTGCTTATTATCTTTTCTTTATCGCTGAGGAAGGTAAGAGGCAATAGGTTTTAGTTTGGTCTTACTGAAGGTCACAGAGCAAGTTAGTTCATATTTGGAATCTGAAGCTGGTGTTATCTCTGCAGTTAAATTGTTATAGTGTGGGGGGGGTAGGGCTGGGGGTTCTGGGAGAGGAGGGGACAGAGAGGCAGAGACAGAGACTTTGGCTGTGAGAATGTTGTTCACAGAGGCTTTCCCAGGTCAGGGAGAGAAGCAGTTCCTTCATTTCATTCTTCCTTCTATTGCTATTGTTTTAATTTTAAAAGTCAGGACATGACAGGACACTTATGTAGATCGCTTCTCATTCGACAATAACCTTGTTCCCTACATAATTGAAATAAACAGATAATAATAAATCACAATAAACAGCAAGTCACTGCCTCATGTATCTAGCAGTAGAGATATGTTTAAATTGTGAGAACAAAATTAAGTCAAAATTGCTTCAGGCAGCCTGCAGATACAGTGCCAGGCTGAGAGCCCGTGACTCTCTCTGCCTTCATGAGGTGAGGTGACTTAGTGAGGGGTTGGCACATGCAATAGCTGAAAAAATTTTACTTTTAAGTAAGTACATGAGTATTACAGGTAGAAGATTCCTGGAAGCAAAAGGCAAGGCTCAAAAACTGAAGACAATTCTAATGAAACCCCTCCACTGAAGACCTAAACCATGGATTTTTGAAAAGGTCCTACCTCGTGTGCCATTTTGAACAGTGGGTTTTCATAAGAAGGAAAACAGCTTTTGTTTTCATGAGACCTGGCTAGCCCAAGCTCTCATTTCCTTTGTGCCTCTGAAAAATCTGCTTTGTCCCCAGCTTCTCTACCCTTCCCTTCCGGGCTGCTGTGGTGTGATTATTTGGGAATTGGTTATCACCCTCTAAGTCACATACCTGTTCCAGATAAGTAGGCCTTATCTAGACCCTAATTAATGGTAGAATTCATTTCTCCTTGGCTTGCTTTCTACTGTTCCAATTTCACTGGTGAAAGGATGATATAACAGACATTTTTTTTAACTCTTACTTTTTCCCATCTCTACACAATAGTGCTGTTTTGAAACTACTCCTGGTACATTTCTTCCTTGCACACATCTGTAAAGAGCTGTCACCAGGCTTCACTGCACAGTGGAGAGACTTCCAATTTTCTGTCACCATTACTTATCCCTAATTCATGGGCACCAATGAGATATTCTAGTAAGATAAGGAGGCTTATCCTCAGTGCTTCCATCAACAAATCCTGGTAGTCTATCTGTGAATCAGACTCCATCTTAGATTCCGAGTCTACTGGTGCTTCAAGTACCCCCCTCCTGAGCCCCTCAAAGATTTAGGAAAACCCTGGCTTCCTGCGAGCACTGATCTATAAGAACTCCCTTAACCCATCTCTTGTGGCACTTTCTGGTCTGATTATTTTTCAGAGTTCACTTTTAAATCATTGAACAACAGAGGAGTGTAAGCACCCACCTGCAGGCTAGAGCAGATGGGAAAGGGCCGTGGTTCTGTGGACGGACTGAGGTAGGTGAAAATCTTAACAATCCTACTGTAAGCACAACGTGCCTCTAATTTGTCCAAAACACCTATGTCTTGCTTACTATATTAGACCTGTATTTATTGAAGTGAGTGGTTACTCTTACTCAGAAATGTTTTCATAGGGAAACATAACTATAACTTGTGTTAGCAAATGGCTGCAGCCATCCTTTCCCTTCCCCCCAAATAGCCCAAGCTATTATTTGCATTCTTATGAATGTATTACAGGAAATAGATTCCAAAATTAAACAAATACAAAAACAAAAACAAACAATAAGAACAAAAACCTGGTCTGTGAACTCTCATAAGTCAGTTGGCTTACTGCAGGATTATTCATTTGTTGTAATATTCAAATTACTGGAGATTCCTATAAAGCATATACAAAACAAGTTTCTTGTTTGTTGTGAAATGGGATGCTTTAATGTAGCTTATGATTATTGCAGTTCATAAAGTATGAAAATACTTTAACTTTTATTATTTTTAAGGAGGTCTCCATAGATATTTTTTTTCCCTGATGACATGCTAGGAAATATTTCTGTTTTAAGTTCATCTCTTGACAAGAAGATAACTGAAAATGATTGGTAGGAAGAGGAAAACCCAAGATTCTCAGTTGCCACAATCTCTGACCTTGTAGAATCAAAATGGTGGTGTGCTTCGCTAAAACTTACACAATTAAAACTGGAAGAATCATTCCTGTAACTGAGAAGCAGTCCTGAGATTATAAGAAACTGTTGTAGGATAAAGAGAGGGGAGGTATAATATTAATACATAGACAACTTTCCACTGGAAAATAAATTGGTTCCTAACTTTTAAGCTGTCTTTAATAAAAAGACAATGTTTCTATCATAACTACATTGGCTCTTTCAGAAAAGCTTAGAGATAGACAGACCAGAGCTTTAAAATTAGTTTTCCTCTTAAAGCAGGGTAATTAGTCACTGATATTCCTTTCTTTAGACCTGCCTACAACCAAGTTCTGCATGTTGCCTTTGAAGGCATCGCTGTCCATTCCCAGAAAGCCAATTTTAGCTTCCCTCTTTCTTAACTTTATTTCTTTCTGTTCTTCACAGTCCTGTAAAAAGGTTCTCTTGCGTTCTCTCTGTAAACTAACATCTTTCTTTACTTTCTTCTCTTTTCAGTTTGCTAGTATAGCAACCTCAGAGGATTTAGAAGCACCTAGAAGGTTGAGATACTCCTCTAAATATATATGTTAGATATGTTTTTGTTTAGAGATAAACTTACCACAGAAATATTTCCTAGCATGTAGTCAGTGAAAAAGTCTCTACAGAGATCTCTTACAAATATTAAAAGTTAAAGTATTTTTATATTTTATTAATGGCAATAATCATAAACTACATTAAAGCACCCCATTTAACAACAAAAAAGAAACTTGTTATATATATATATATATATATATATATATATTTGCTGAACTATTTGACAGGGGAGGAAAGACCCACCCTGAATGGTATCATTCCACTAAATGGGGATGAATATAAGGTAAAAGAAGGAAGTTCTCTCCCATCCTTTGTCTCTTGGCCCAACATGGTATGTACTCCTTGGCTCTGTCATGCTGTGACTGCTAATAGGCTAATTCTCTCACCTGTACACAGAGCAATTTTGTTTGTTTGTTTGTTTTATGGCTATCAAGTGTTGAAAAGTAAAAGTGAAAGTGGCTCTTGTACTATTAGATTCTAATTTGTGTGTGTGTGTGTGTGTGTGTGTGTGTGTGTATTATTTACTGTCTTTATTTATAATTCAGCCACATTGCAAAGTATACATATATATACATGTATAGTATATTTTACTATATATAAAAAGGACCAAATTTTCAATGGTCCTTTTTTTTAAAACACAATAAAAAGCTGTTGCTGTTTGTAACTCTCATGACGGTAAAACTTTCCTGTTATGTAACTATTTTCCAAGTGTGGTTTTAGCAAATTCCCACTGAACCCATCATTAGATTCTTCCAAGCTTCAAGAGACAGTCCATGATGGAAGGAGACTTATCTTTCTGAGCATAAAATCACCAAACTGCATCTGAGCCCGAATAAGAAAGCCTGGACTTAGTCCCAGCTCATCACTAATAAGTTAAGGGACTTATTTCAGTTCCCGAGGTTGATTTGATGTCCCTAACTTGTTTTGTTCTTACCATCTATAAGTCTGTGTCAGCATTCATTTGTTACTTCAACAGACAAATATTAATAGCAGGCCCAGTGTTGATGCAACTTGTTTTGTGATTTGTTTATATCACCAGTACTCAAATCTTATCATTGTTAACTAAATCCTGCTGCCTTGATATCTACAATCAACCAAACTGCTAGTCACCTTCAGTTAAGAACTGGGATTTACTTCCCCATATCGCTCTCTCTATATATATGTAACTCTGGAGACAATGGCAGAAACTGAGAAGACAGCTCAGTGAGCATTTCCCTGGACACAGAGCAAGCAAGAATCCACTTCATGCTTGGATGTTTGTTGATCCTCCAGAGTGGCTGAGGGAAGATTGAGGCTGAGCTAACCTGACAGTTTGAGAGCTTAAGAGCATCGATTAGAACATGTGCAAATCTTACCTCCCCACTGCCTCCATGTTTGCGGCTTTGGTTCTATAATAGTAGTTCTTTGTTTCGGTATTTTTTTTTTAGAAGAAAATTATTTTTTTTATGTTCTGCAGTGATTATTCAATCAAAACAGTAAGGGATATGAATTAAAAAGAACCTGAGAGTGTAATTTTAAAACTCTCATGTAGTGGAGACAGAGGCGTTGAGGAGCCAATCCGAGAATGATATTTTTCATGTGCATGGATACACATGTCTGTATCAAACAGCTTCGGAAGAATCAATTTCCCATGAGATAGGGGCACTTATGCATTTTCGTAGCTGCTGATCATGCTGCCTATTGGCAGAGGCTCACATTGCACTTTTTAATTAGGTGACAAAGCAGCCTCACATATAGAGTAGCTGGTGCTAATGAAAATTTACATAGGGAACCAAAGGAATTAAGCAGATGTGACGATTACCATTTTTCACTTTTTCTTTCTATGTGTAGTCATAAAAAAAGTGTGAATTGAAAATGTAAAAGAAAATAGCAGTTGATTTCTATTTAAGACCGAAGAGTACTAAATAAGAACTATTCAAAAATATAAACAGGGTACCTGAGTATTTCTTTCTCACAATATGGAAGAGCAACAACGATATTCTCTGCCTATTCTAAATGAGGGTCATGATGAGAAGGGCATGATATGTTTACCAGCTAATTCTGGTTTTGCTGACACATAGAGAATGAGGGTAATTTCTATTTTACTTTGGATTGCTGTCATCGATGTGAATAAGAAAGTAGGTACAACCATGGGGAGCAAATTCAGAGCCCCTCATTTTTTTTTATTATCACTTCACCAATTTCATTTTTGACATTGCTTTTGATGGGGAAGAGTCTATCCTATATTCTGCAATAAGTCAAATGCTTTCAGCATCTCACGAACCTAAATAATTTCCTCTTGACCTTGGCCATTCCTCTTGACCTTGGCCATTCCTCTTGACCTTGGCCATTCCTCTATCTTCTGTTCTTTGTTTTGCTGGTGGAAAATATTTGTGCTTTTGCTACATCCACTCCAGTAGTGACTCGCTTGGCAGGCCAGAAAACCTGGAAGCAGACCTGAGGCAAAGAGTTTCAAAAGAAACTCATACTCCTGGAACTTTGGCATTCCCATAGCTAGAAAGCCCCAGATCTGTCCCTGCAATATCCTGGAGGGTCTTATATGCTTTCTTACAGTACTTTACTACATAAGAGTTAGAAATCTCAGGGCAAGCTTAGCAAAGTATAGCTAAGTCACTGCCCTACACAGGAATTCACCATTATCTAGGAAGAAGCAAGTTTGTGACCTGAGGAGGAACCAGAGTAGATACTTAGAACTATAGCTAGTTGAGTTACACCCATATACAAGTATTTACAATGGACTAGGGGGAAGGTGGACTATGGCAAGGGCATGGAGTCCTTACCCCTGGCTTCTAAGTTTAAGCTGACCTTAGGTGGAGTTGTTTTTGATCCCAGTTGTTAATATGAAATTTTATCCCAGTTCTTCCATGTTTGCATTCCTCTGTTTTGTTTAAGAATCTAGTAACCTCTAGTAACCTCATTGTACTTTGCTGGTGTGTCACCTGACTTCCCTATTTTCTTCTGTATAAAAAGTCTGATGCTCAATTTGACAAATTGCATTCAGATCCACACTCCCTTGTGTCGTGTCTGTTTGTCATTCTCCTAATTCTTGCCCACTTGCTCCAGAGAACCCGTTCCACGCAGACAGGGGGCCCAAAGTGTCTGCGGCATGCTTTCTTTTACCTTTTTAGTAAAAATGTCCATGTTAACTTTGCTACGCATGTGGGAACAGAAGAGTCTTCTGGTAGCCTCTTTATGAGACTCTTTATTTTATTTTATTTTTTTGTCAAATTCTGGAATTAGAGGCTTTATTTAATAAATATTTTTACATTCCCCATCGTTTCATTAAAATATATGTCATGTTTGAATGATTACAAAAACAAACAAACAAACACCAACTAACCAAACAAATGAATGTGAATTAAATACCAGGAGGCTTGGAAAGTATTTAGCTCAGTTTTTGGCAAGAAGTCGGCATATTAATTATTTTGTATTCCAAAACTTTTCTCTTAATCTATTCTTTTTTGTAAAGTATTTCCTTTTTCTTTAATTGGATATTTTGTTTGTTTACATTTCAAATGTTATTATCCTCTTTCCCCAGTTTCCCCTCTGCAACTCCCTATCCAGTCCCTCCTTCCCCTGCCTCTATGAGGGTGCTCCCCCAGCCACACACTCCACCTCAGCGCCGTGGCAATCATCTACATTGGGGCATCGAGCCTTCATAGGACCAAGGGCCTCCTCTCCCACTGATGCCAGATAAGGCCCCTTCAGCTCCTTCAGTCTTTCCCCTAACTCTGCCACTGGGGTCCCTGTGCTCAGTCTGATGGTTGGCTTTGAACATCCGCTTTGAGACTGTTTACAAGTTTCAGTTGTCAGCTGAACACACTTCAGTAATGTACATGTTAGCCATGTGGATGACAATGTCTTAAGACTTCCATAAACATTAACACTAGGAATACAAATTTGTAGACTCTATGAATTGCTTCTGGATCATTGCCTTATTACTCTACTCTTAGTTATTAACTCAATGTTTTGTTAGGTTTACATGGGTTTTATTTTTGTGATACAGAGACTAGGTCTAGGTACTCATCCTATTGTGCTGGTTGAAATAAAGCTATGAGTACTCACACTAGTTTCATATTTCTTTTTTTAATTATAATTATACTATTTAATATTTTAATTTCCCTCTGTAGCGTCCCCTATCCCAGATCTCTGGCATATACTAGAGATACTGTCTCCTAAACATTTCATAACGTTTCAGTATGACTTAGTTCTTATTTTTTCCTTTTTTAAAAAAAATTCTTTATTCTCTTTTTTTGCAGTCCAGTCTTTATTCCTCCTCTCAGTCTGCCCCCAGCTGCTCCCTATCCTATACCTCCCCCCACACCACTCCTCCTTTACCCCCTCCACAGTTTCCAAGAGGATGTCCCCACCACCTCACCCCCACCTCACCAGGACCCCGTACTCCCTGGGGCCTCCAGTCTCTCTAGGGTTAGGTGCATCTTCTCTCCCTGAGGCCAGACCAGGCAGTCCTACTTTATTTATGATTGTAATTTTTACCTCAATCTGCCACCACTCCACTTTATAATTGCATATTGAATACAATAACATGAATGAGAATTCTGTTGATATTTGTAATTATCATGCTGACAAAGTCATATCAGAGCAGTGGCTGTTTTGTTTCTATTTATTCTTTTAAAAAATAATAATAATAATGGGCCAGTGAGGTGGCTCAGTGACTAGAGGTGCTGACTGGGGCAAATGGGAAAGGTAAGTTCAATCCTCTGAACCATGAAAAAAGTGGAGGAGGAGAACTCACAGCATTATCCTCAGACCTCCACACTTGCACAGTAGGATGTGCACACCGACATTCACTTCCACACTTATGCCCTTATTCACAAAAGTGAACCAATAACTAATTTTTAAAAGTAAATAGCAAACTTAATGATATCCAGACAGCATTAAAACATCTTTCTTGTTATTGTTATAAGTTTGAACTATCTGAAAAAATACAGCTCAATGTATAAGGAAACCTTTTTTTTTTTTTTTTCTCTTAAAGGTTGGAGTCACTGAGGTGAATGATCACTTATAGATCTACAGCCTGTCTAAGACACGTTTGATTGATGCAGTCTATGTTACAGCTGATGGCTTGTTGGTTTGGTGTGACTAATAAGAGTGGGAGTGCGTGTGTCTCAGACTCTTCTGTCTGCTCCTGGTTGCCTTGTCAGGTATCAAAAGTTTTGCCTTGTCTTACTGTATTTTATTTTGTCTTGTTTGTCTGTTCTCTCTTGGAGGGATGAAAAGGAAATGATATGAGGTAGAGGGTAGTGGGTGGGGGACCTAGGAGAAGTAGCAAGTGGGGTAACTGTGGTGAGGATGTAGTAGAACATGAGAGAAGAACCAATTTTCAATAAAAATTATATATATATATATATATATATATATATATATATATATATATATGTGTGTGTGTGTGTGTGTGTGTGTGTGTGTGTGTGTGTGTGTGTGTAAATTGGCTTGTAAAAGATAATTGATTTCCCTTACAATAGGTAATCTACTATAATGTGGTGAATGGTTGCTGCTGATTCCTCCAAACAGGACAAGACTTGAGGCAACAGTTCACTTTAAAACATAAGAAAAATCCTCCTCTGGAATAAGGAGAAAAGATAGTATTCTACTTTTTATTTCATGTCCTAGAGCTAGTTTTCCTTCTACATTAGCAGGTCTTCGATGGACACGGGTCTAGAGAATCCCTGGCCATCTAGACACGGTGCTGTATGATGCACCTCATGGAATTAAGGGAGGCAGAGAGTCTTGAAGAAAGGAAATGGGGAAGATTCTGAAAGTCTGTTTCGCAGTAATTTCTCATTAATGATGATGCTTTTCTTCCAGCGACTGCTTAGCAGGGGAACATCTGATCTGCTCTCCGCAGCCAGCTCATTGATTGTGTGGGTCGATGCAATCTGATGCATAAAGAGCCTAGTAAGTGGGAGGCAGTGCTTCCTAGATAACTGCTAAGAAGAGATAGTTTACGTTGGATGCTTTCAAGCTGTGTGGCTTCACAGAGAGTCAAATTAGTAGTAAAAGCCATCCTAAAAGTGGCAAGTCTCTGTTCTATCAATATGCCTAATGTTACTGAAATTAGTTAGGCTTAAGGAAAAGTGAAAGACACCTAACAGACACTAAATCCTTATGAACAGAAGGACAAGGCTGCTCTTTCTTTTTTTGATGTACTCTCTAGTATACACGTACGTGTTAATCTGTGGTGACCGGATCTTGTATTAATTACAGAGGCTCTGATTCTGTTTCTGTTTCTGTCTTCAGTCTTCTGAGTTGTGCAGTGCTGATTATCTTACAGTAGCTGGTCAGTCATTGTCTAAAGCATTTGCTTGCCCAAAACTCCAACTATAAAACACCATCCTTACTGACATGTTTCCAAATGAATTGAGCAGACATGCAAAATAAAACTACAAATCTAAACATTCAAATTGTAAAAGATACAAATATTATCATTGAAGACACGATGATAACTGGAAAAGGGAATAATTTGTATTACATATCTGTTTTAACGTGCCCCAATACATTTATTTGATTTATTTAATTTCTTGTTTATTTAATAAGTTCCTAACACAAATTAAGCAGTAACACATTGCTAACATTTTCCTCCCCATGGAGAGAAGGTTTGAATGTTACCTGCCAGAGAGGGTCTTTCTGCTCAGGGAAGAGCTCGAAGTACTTGTGGGCCAGTTGTACTGGAGGCAGGGTCTGCAGTTTCAAGTTGGTCCAGCTGTGCACAAAGTTGGCCAAATTCACAAAGGTGTACAAGCCGAGACGGTCATTCCCATAGTTAGACAGATGTGTCATGAAAATGCTGATCTGAGAAAGAAATCAAAATGATCCCTCGGTCTCATAAGCATACCCTCAAAAGTGGAAGTAATTGATCCACCAACATCTCACCTACCTTCAAAACTTCAGGGAAATAAAATTAGAATTTTAGGTTGGCACCCACATATTTTTTTTTCTAAAATACCACTTTAAATTACCGTTAAAATTAAGACTGAATTAGAGATTGGCACTAGTGCCCTGCTAACCAGAAGGGTAGTGCCACTTCCAATATTGGGCTTGTCCTAATATAAAGCCAATATCATGAGACCCCAAATCATATAATCTCCAGAATGCTGGGGAACAAGAACTAAATCAGCTGTTAAGCAAATTGACTGTTTCACCTCTCCGATGACTGCATTCTGATGGAGTCGGGATGGTGTCAACTACTCATTTCTTTGCATGATAATGAGGTTTGTATCTGTTTCTTTAATGAAACAAGGATTTTAAAAAAATGATAAATATTTGGGGAGATAGGTGAGTGATTGAAGCATTGAGCAATGTGTGTATAGAAGCGTTGCAGGGTGGCATACAGTTTTTATGTTTGGATGGATACATTAAAAATAAATTTAGTTTAAAACCAGTTTTGCAAAGGTATTTTTGCATTAGCCAAGAACTACCATTTTCATTAATCTTTTAAGACTTTTCAGAGCTCGCGTGAACTCTAAAAATACTCTGCCATCGCTGTGTTGTTCTTTGTATACCACAAACTAGGGGAAGCAACACAGTTCTTGAAAGACCAAAATCTGCTTGGTATCGAAGATCAACTTAACATGCAGCCCATCTCAGCCATTGCAGCAGAAACCCAAATAGTAAATGAAAGAAACATTTCACAGTCCTGATCTAAGCTGCAGAGAATATTAATGAAACTCTGAAAACGAATCAACCATTTTCTAGCAACTCTAATTTACACACTTTTTAGTTCTCATAGTTTTAAACACATGCTATTTTAAAAATAGATGGATTTTTATCGTGAGTTAGATCTATAAGTATTTCAAACAATCTAATTAAAAACTTTAATAACTTGATTTTAAGCAATATTTTCATAGTTCTGCAATGAATAATATTAGGACATTTATCTGAGATTGAACAGTAAGCAAATATGGAGGAAAAGCCAAGAATCCGTAGATGTTCACTCTCTCAATCTTCAGAGACATTCTCACTTTATGTCGTTATTCATATTATTTAGGAACAGTGAAGTAAAATTAGGAAAATAGCATCATTTCACTGCAACATCTTTAGAATAGTAGCTATGTAGCCAAGATCATAACACAGATCCTCTGTTCTCAATATGTAATGTCATTGAATGAACTATAAGTGCCCAGAAAGAGGGTTTGTATCTTAAAAACTTAAGAGCATTGTCTTGTACTAGAATACAGTAAATGATATTCTATCTAGAACTTCTAATTTCAAGAACCAGTTCTCATCATTTGAAGGACTTTTCATTTTTAAGAGGTGTTATCTTTCTGTCTGTCACATTATGACACTGAAAAGGTCCCCAAGGACAGCTAATTAAAATCATCTGCCAATGCTTGCCATCCCTGAAAGTAAAAATGAGAGGGTGAGAATTTGGTCCATTGGCCTTAGTGTCTCCAAATTATCAAAGTAATACCCCAAATTCTGTAAAACTTATCTATGGTAGGCATGAATCTAAGCCCTTCTCATTTATAAAATCACTAAATCCTCATCCTTGTCTGACAAGGTAAGTCGTTTTATAGACCCCTTTACAGACAAAGAAGTGCAGTAGAAGAGCCTTTAAGTAACTTGCCTTAGTCTCCATTGAGTGAGGCACAAAATAGGAATTAAATTCCCAGATCCAACCACATGCTGTTGTGCAAGGAAACGTTCCTGAACCCCAAAAGACCACCAAGGAGCTGAATCCAATGAAATCACATTAGGGTCTCTGTTCAAGCTGGTGCCTGGGCTCCCTGCCAATCCTGACACAGTAGGAAGGTGGAGCCTTGAGCCTAGTTTCAGGCAGATTTACAGAGGCCCTGATATCTTGCCTGGTACACATCTGATTGGGGAGTGAGACCTTTAACATAATTGGCTGATGCTGGGAGCCAAGCTATAAACCTAACTTCTGGTTTCCTTCTCATTGGTGGTTGTTAGGAAGTGAAGTGTCAGAGGCCAGCTTGTAACCTAGCTGTGCAGATTTGTTGGGGGAGTAACCTGGAGACTGGTGCTAGCTGCTAGATTTGTAGGGGAAAAGCCTAGAGATGCAGATCATGCTGCGATGTAGTCTGGAAACTGGAGCTAGGTACCCGCCTTAGTTTACCTGAATTTAAACTTAGGTCAGGTTTTCTAAGATGGATTCTGGACCCCAAAACTTTGGCCTCTCAATGCCTGTACCTTTGCTTGATCATTTTTATGCAATGAATTTAACATCATCTTTTTATTAAAAGAAAGAAAAAAAAAGAAAGAAAAAATCTGTTGAAGACGTTAGTATCATTTAGAAACTCACATGGTTTTCTTTTTCTTTTTTTCTTGAAATAGAATAATAGACGATAACATACTTTAAGGCTATTTTCAGTACTAGAGATTGAACCTAGGGTCTTAGCTCTGTCACTAATCTATATCCCTGGCCCTTTTAATTTTTATTTCAACACTGGATCTTACCGAGTTTCCTAGGCTTGCTTAAGACTCACTTTTCTAAGTCTGTTTTATTCTTCTTAGTTTATTTATTTCATCTTATATGGGCGAGTGTTTTGCTTGCGTATGTAGACATGTATATTTTCTGTGCATCACATCCATGTCTGGTGTTCCTCCAAGAGATAAGAGGGCATTGGAACCCCTGGAACTGGAGTTGCAGATGGTTGTGATACATCCTGTTGATGCTGGGAATTGAACATGAGTCTTCTGCCAGAGCAAAGGTGTCTCTTAACTGGGGAACTTTTTCTCCTAAGCTGGCTTTGACTCTTCATTTCTCCTGTCATAGCATCCTGAGCACCTAGTGTTACAATCCTACTTATTTCTGGAAAGAAGCATTTGAGACAATTAATTTGAATGTTATTTCTGAAGATAATAACATCCTTTTGATAGTCTTGTTCATTTCTCTTTCTATAGGGGTTTAACCACAGATTTATGCTCTGAGAGTAAAACATGGGAGGAGATACTTACAACAATGTAATTGACGCGGTGAGTTTATGTAAAGGATGCAGAAATTTAAGATAAGCACTGAAATGTGAGTTGACACAATTACCTGACTTGAAACTCATCTGTTGTCATTGGCATAAGCTCAGGTGCCCATGCCACTGGATGTGCAATCACTAATGATGTTATCTCAATGCCATTCAATGCCTCAATTGTAAGCTCTTGTATCCCAAGTACCAGCTGAGTTTGCTGCAGGAATGAATCCTGGAGTTTCCAGAATATAGCAAGGTATCTGTGGTCATTCCTCACCAAACCAGGATCAGTAAGAAGTCACTACAGCCATTAAGAAATAAGAAAGTTGACATGGTGTCCCTGAGCTTCATAATCTTGTCACAGGACTGACATTGTCATAAAAGCATGGTGGAGGGAGGCTGAACACCTTAAATGTACCATAAGACCCTAAAATCTACCATCTATCTCTGTGGCTGTTACTTCAAGTTGGAAGTTAAGCACCTATAAGTAGCTTATAGTTTGAGAAAAAATATATATATAAGTAAAAATGAACTTTGAGGAGAATGTAGGGATTATTTTTATATAACAGGTCAATGGATATTATCATTTCATTTGGTTATGGTGATGATGATGATGATGTTAGATTTTTAATAGAAGGCTATCTTTAACCAGTTTTTCCAGAATTTCTGGAGGAGAAGCTTTGATTTGTGGAGAAAGCACAAGATTTAGTCCTGGTGGAATGGAAAAGCAGCCTTTTGCATAAAGCAGAGGCTTTCTGTCTTCTGTTCTATGCTAAGGGCGGTTGGTGCACTTAAACTTCCCTTAGCTGCATGTATAAGCAAGCAGCCCCAGCCCCAGCCACAGTGGCTGTCATGTGGGCACTGTGTGCACATGCTTTACTGGTTAAGAGCAAATTAGTGCTGCTGTATGGTCAATTGACTGCACTTAAAGAAAAAACAGTTTTGCAAGCACAGCTTAGCTGTGCATATCTGGCTTTTTAAAAGCGCCTTTTGTGCAGACAGAGCACTTTCGCTTTAGCATTTCTGGACAAATAGCTTATTTGAGAGGGGGAAAAAACTGTTCAGAAAGTGTAGGGAAAAGACAAAATAAAAGCAGGACTTGAGACCTATAATAGGTAAGTCAAGGGATATGCAGCAAGAGATAATAGCAAATAATCTTCCAGCTTACAATGTGCTGCTGTGTGATATGTGTCAGTGACTGCCCCTCTCCTCACTGCCCCTAAAAATTTTGTTTAATTAAACTCATTTTGATCATTATTTTCTTAGCACATACTAGGAATGTCTTAATTTAATATGGTCTACAGGACCTCCTGGAATATGTATGACTGAGCCACATGGGTGCACACTGTTGCTAGATGTGATTCTGTACCCTGAGATATGATAGCACAGAGCTATGAACTGACTCTGAAAAATCATCCTGCTACGGACAACAGGCAAGCTCATTGTAAGCACTGGATTATTTTGAGAAAGGTATGGAATGCTGACATCCTCTGGCCTCTTGGAGCCTGGCTTCTAGAAGTCAGGAGGTCTGGGCGGCCATGTTTCTGTGTTAAGCATCCTCTGGGCCACCTTTATCTTGCCTTTATCTTTAACATTGAAGTCTCTCACCTCCAATATAACAAAACAAAGGAAACAAAAAACGAATTTAAATTCTTCCTTCTGTCAGTTGTTGTGATATAAAAGCAAGTTCATAGCCTCCATTGTAGGCTTCTTTTAGGTTGATGACCAGATACACAATATGTATCAGAATCAATTATGAGTGGAAAAGAGTGATTAGAAATGTGTTTATAGTTCTTGTAGTTCAGGGACTCCCTGTGTGTGTATTCCCAGGATTTGAGAACTGAGCTAGGACTGCAAATTCTAAATCACATTGGTCTACATTGTATCTGTCTTTAAAGAAAAAGATTTCAATGCTCACTATGTACATCTTCATAATTAGAGATTGGACGGCTACAATTACTTTATTGATAATCTTTAACTGAGTATCAAGAGATGCTGTAGTGAAGGGTGTTGCGTGTTGCCCCCATATGCTGCCCCACATACAGGATCTCAGTGTGCAACCATAAGGCAGCCCTGACACTCATCATCTTCTTGCCTGGATCTCAAGTCGTCTAAGCCCAGAGGTTCCAGACATGTACCAGGGCATCTTGTTCAATTAGTGGCTTTTTATAACAATTTCCTGTGTATTATAAAGTTGCTAGTGTCCAAAGGATGTGAAGAAGAGGAGGGGAAAAAGTGAAACAAACAAACAAACAACAAACAAACAACAAAGCCCTCATTTTATCTAGTGATCAAGGCAGCAACACTTTCTGCATTGGTTTAGAATATTTTCAGAGTCGATACAAGAAAAGTTCCTATGCTTTTCCAGCTTGTATGGCAAATACAATGTCACTAAAAATTACGTGGCCATGAATATCAATAGCCAGAAAACCCTGCACAGTCTCATAATTTACAAACTAGGGACACCCTGGATAGAGCACATTTTTAATTAAAATACACTTTAAATATTTGAGTATTTAGATATCAGTGCTACACTGACTTTAAAAATAAATCATCTGTAAAGTACATCTTTCATAGGGGGAAAAAAAGGAAAAGACCAGCTGTGCAGGTCAGAGAGACATGAAGTTCACTTGAGGCAGCTTGTACCAATGTTCACAGCAGGATTATTCAAGATAAGCATCAAGTATTAGCCGTCAGTTTCCAGTTTTTGTCCCTGTGGCTCTGACAGCATGCCTCTTTTCAGAATGAGTCCATTGTGTTTAAAAATATGTCCATTAGCTGGTTAAATTATTGATTAGGCTTTTTAGTTCTCCTAAGATGTGAAGATGGATGGAATTCAGGGGAAGAGTCCTGATGGGCTCATCTCCTGGGCTTTGGCATTGAACTCATAATTGTCGTAAAAAGGGCAATTTAGATTTTTCTTTTCTTCTAAATGTAGGCTGTGACCACAGAGAGAGAGAGTAAGCATAATGTTATGCTTAACACTGCCAATTTGCATGCAATGCTACCGAATTTAAGCAGATAACACAATTGCTGGGCGTGATTTCAGGCTCTCATATCTGTTTAAATTGGAGCAATTAATGTCTTGGAAAAAGTATACATGTATAAAACTATCCAAAGTAAGGACAGTTTGCTAAACCCTAGGTAATCTTGTTCTATTTCTCAATATAAAGACTGCCATGACCTTGAGGTCCATGACTTAGAATTAATAGTGTGTTTGTCAAAAATGAGACGAACAGACTGGCTGGGTATTGTTTTATCTTTTTTTTTTTTTTTTTAGATTTATTTTATTATATGTAAGTACACTGTAGCTGTCCTCAGACACTCCAGAAGAAGGAGCCAGATCTTGTTACGGATGGTTGTGAGCCACCATGTGGTTGCTGGGATTTGAACTTATCACCTTCGGAAGAGCAATCGGGTGCTCTTACCCGCTGAGCCATCTCACCAGCCCCCTGTTTTATCTTTTATCTCTTCTTAATACATGATACTGGGGGGACAGGTCATGTTAATTTACTAATGAAACTCTACAAAGTAGTTTGATGTTCATTTCTCTTTCGCTTGTTCAGTTGTTTGATGCAGAAAATACCCTCTTGTAGAGAAAAGGAAGCAAAACCGAAGAGGTGTGGTGACCTGCCTGAAGTCACAGGGAAAATGCCAGCAGATCCAGTGTCAAACGCACAACCAAGCCCACTATGCACTTAAACACTTGTGAGGTGGTTAGATATCATGTCAAGTATTCAAACCACAACAAAATAAACTAAAGACAAAAAGAGCCTATGAGCTCAGAATCAGCTTCTTTTTCATGAACTGATTCTACAAGAACTTTACCAGCAAGTTAGTTGAAATTCCTTGTGTTGTTTTAATTTCTGTTATCATCATAATCATCTAGATAATTTATCTGCAACAAAAACAATGTATCAATTATGACTTTTAAAAAATTCATTCATGTAAAAGTCACTTACCTATCTTTAAGAATAAGGGCATTCAAGTTCCAATATATGCATCTAAATGCACAAAAACCTTTCAGTGTTATACTGACTCTAACTATTTAAAAATAATAAGTACCAAAGTTGAAAATAATTATCCCAATGTAATTAGACTTTCCATCAGCAGCACCTTAAACAGCCACTGAGGTTACAGAAATGGAAAGTAAGTCCTCTCTTCTAGGCTCAAAGAAACATTTCAATGATGTTGACAGACTGTATTAACTAAAAGTGAATCTTGGAAAGAGAAAGGCAACAGAGAAAGAGGCTAGAGAGAGAGGGGGAAGGGAGAGAAAGGAGCAAGAGGAAGAGATAAAGCAGAAGGATATTTTAGAACCTTCTGAATGTGGCTGTGTGCATGCCTGTAAATCTCTACTCAGAATTAACTTCAGTTATCGATCTTCCTCAGGCTGCTTCCCTTAGGTTCCCCAGAGGGACCTTTGTGCATCATGTGACTCATTGTGGTTTCATATAAGATGTGCAATGTTACAAGCATTCATATTTAATCACTACTCCTAGCTGATGTTTTAACATTCCATACTCCTGACTCTTCAAAGGAAGAAGGGTCTTTTGCATGGGGGAGGGGAGAAAAAAAAACTCAACACTTGTAATTTGAAACTTAGTTAATGAAGAAAATTATATTTACCTATCATTTTTATTTATACTGACTGTGGAAATCTGAAAGTATCCAAATATGACCTTGGGCCAGTGTAATAATTCAGTCCCATTGTTTTGCCTTGCAACACTGGGAGGCAAGACTCCACTCTGGAATGAGGATGTCTGGCCATGTACCCTGGCTTCTGAACCACAGGCTCCTATATTAACTCCAGGAAAACAGTAACTTAGCTTTCAGGTATGTTCTGATAGTTAAATCAGTTGTGATATACCCAAATACTTTTTAAATGGAAAACATTGCATGGAAGATATCACACTTATTCAATTAAAGTAAAGTTAGAATATAATAATGGATACATGGATATCTTTCAGGTGTTTTCATTACCTGCACTAAACCACATACTAAGAAAACATTATTTAATGTTCCATACATAAATAATTATGAATTTTAAATAATATTTACTAAAAATATATCATTCATTGTCCTATTTTATTACTAATCTCTCTCTCTCTCTCTCTCTCTCTCTCTCTCTCTCTCTCTCTTTCTCTAGTATAGAATAGAGTTTATTCAGGGCATGGGGAGGGGATTTAAGAGGGTCATTGAGGCAGAGAAAAATAGAGAGTAGGAGAGAGTAGAGAAGCAGAGGCCAGCCATGACCACTTGGAGAGAGGGGGAAAGGGAATGAAGAGAGGGAGGGAACAAGGGGGCAAGAGACAAGAGCAAGAGAGCTACTAATCTCTTAATATGTCTAATTTACAAATAAATTTTATCATAGATAAACCTGTAGAAAAAGCAATATTGTGTACACTGTAATCCTGGGCTATTGGAATGTAGCTCTGTGGTTTAGAGTTGACCACTGTAGTTATTATATCAAACACATTATTTAATTTACATATCATACATGCTTGTCTTTTGTTAGCACATTCAACTTTTCTTTGTCTATCTGAAGTTATCTGTGTTTATCATGGCTTATGGTTAAATTCTGGTAATTAATATGACTTCTAGTTAAAACAGAAAATATTAAATACCTGTGTCCCCTTGCGAGAACGGTTAAGTTTGATCACTAACAAGCTGTGCTATTGTTCAATTTTTGTGGTGTTTGCAAATAAATTCACGTTGTTTTCACCAGACTCATCAGCAATGGGTGAAGTTAAAAATCAATAAGGGGGAGATTGTTAGATAGAACCCTCTGGTTCATTTTTTAAAGCACTATGAGTGGATTTAAGAAGCAAATAGGACTCAGGAATTGTGTCCTGAGCTGGATTCTTGCTGTCTCTTGTTGCACTGATGTTTGCTGCAACATGTATTTATTTGTTTGGTCATTCATAGTCTGTCCCCACATCCTAACATTAGAAGGAAAGGTGTTGACCACTGTTGCAGCCTCATGTCTTTCTAGCATATGCACACGATAGGTGTGTACCAACAATGGGTTGTGTGGAGATGTGTCTCCTTGGTAACATATACTCACCTTCTTCTCCAGAAACAAATGTGGAATAACTTAATTGCACTCCAATTTTCCTCCCAACTCTAAGGACATGAGGGAGAAAACAAAACATTCTATCCCACAACCCTGAAAACAGCTGGTATTTAATAGGAGAGGATGAATTTCTAAATTACATTTTTATTTGTGTTTTCCATTTCTGTGATGAGACTAAATGCAGCAGAGGTTCCGTTCTGCATTTGATTATTTACCAGCATTCCCATTTTTTTTCAGTCATAATATTTGGTTAGTGAATTATTAACAAATCAGAGTTGTTTTGATTCAGGGCTGACGAGCGTGTAAACACTGATCTTCCTGAATAGGGAAGCTGGGCAGGAGCTTCATCAGAGCGGCAGTAAACAGGGCAGCTGTTCTAACAGAGAACAGAAGGCTCCTGATGGATTTCAGCAAGCAGGACCCGACTTCTCATTTTTCTTCTAAGTTAATAGAGGGTTAAGTCATTAAAAGGCAGTGTGTTTCCAACTGAATCGCTATAGCATACATTTGTGTTGTGTTTTGTTTTGTGTTTTTAATTAGGCAAACCAGGACTGAGAATTTAGGTGTTATGATGTTGAACAATGGTTTACACAATGGAGGACTGCCACTGTGGCTTTCCTTCTGAGTTACTGACACTACCTGTTTTGTTCCTAACAGTGGGACAACGATGCCACATAAATGTCACCAAAGGAGAAACACACTAACCTGGGAATGATCCTAGAGTAGCCAGTGGGTAGAGAAAATATCACCATTTGCAAACTTCTCAAATGACATCAAGTAGTGTCAAGCTGTATTTGCTTAAATAAAAACTCATCTTAAAAAATGTGTTGACTAAACAAAGAATTTGCAAAAATATATTAAATGCCTATTATGTATCTAACTATATATTAGAATTAGAGATATAACAGTGAGTAAATTATATGTGCTATATGTTTAGAGGAACTAAGTTATGATGAAGATCCAAAGTAAAATAGTGATCTGAGATGTGCAGGCTCTTGGGTCAAGCAGCCTGGCTGACTGCTTCTCAAGCAAAATATGCAAGCTGGGAACTAGGGCTTTGTGGGAAATTTCAGGCAAGAGAATATGTCAGAGGAGTTAGGTGACAAAGTGAAGGCAGACTTCAGAGGCAGCTAGCAAACAGTGTAGTCTAGAAATTAAAGTTGGTATGATGTGATCATAGAAAGGAAAGGCTCACATGACTGAGCATGAGATCATGTGCTCATTTCAGACCCTTAATTTCTTAGGTAGTTTATAATTTCACCTCAGCCACAACAACGCACCATTAAAGGACTGTAAGTAGGGAGAGAGCAGCACAGAAGTACATGCTATAAATGAAAGTCTCTTAAGTATTGTATGAAAGAGAGGGAGCTGTTGCTGGCATGCAGTTGAAAAGAAATCATAGCAGGGTGTGGTGGCATACGCCTTTAATCCCAGCACTCGAGAGGCAGAGGCAGGTGGATTTTTGAGTTCTAGGCCAGCCTGGTCTACAAAGTGAGTTCCAGGACAGCCAGGGCTATACAGAGAAACCCCGTCTCGGGGAAAAAAAAAAAAAAAAAAAAAAAAAAAAAAAGCAATCATGTATTAACAGTAACAATCAGAAAGAGAAAAATTAAAAAGATTCAAATGACAGTAGATCTTGAATCTCCAGTGATCTGTGTTTGAATAAAATCTCAAGTGATTTACCCTTGCTTAGCTGTCTGGGGTGAAAAGAAAATCAGAGTTGATACTCAATTGTTTGACTTTGGTAACTGGATGGACTGTGGAGAAGTTCTGTAATGACTGTAACAGGAGAAATATTCCAAAGAAAGACATTATTCTTCTTGCTTTTACTCTCAACTATTAAAAGACAAACTGCAAAGACTTAAACTTGGAGGAACTTTTCTTCCAGGAAGAGAGTCACACACTTCTGGCAGTGTTAACCTGTGTAGATTTCTTGACTCATGTTTCATCTGTTTACAGAAACTGTCACACTGGACAGAAATGTCAGGAAGATTGGGGATCATTCAGGCTTGGTCAAACTAAAGTTCTTTGATCAAATTGTCTCCTATTTTTTCATTTTAAAAATGTGACAAGTTTATGGATCTAAGTACCCCATTTACTATCTTCTCTGGAACTGGGAATAATAGATGGGCGGGTGGAATAAAAGTAACCTGTAGCTAACAAAGGAAGCCTGGAAACACCCTGTTACCACTCTGGGAGTCCTGAACCCCTGTAAATTTCTACAGACTCGAGTCTGGATGCTGCTTTGGAGAAGTGCCCTGGTTCTAATCCAGTTGTCAGACTATGAGAACAAGAGATATGGGCTTGCTCCAGGAGCCCTAACATTGAGTATCAACCACCTGTCTCAAAAAGCCAATTAGAGAGAGAAATGGTGAAAAACAGAGTTGAGATCTACTCAGGGTAGTCACCCAGCAAAGAGGAACAAAGAATCTAGTGACTTCAAACAGCCTAAAATATATTTCAATGAAAGAATTTTAAGTTACACAGAGGGAGAATGAAGGCAAGGATCAAGAGATACCCATGATTAAGAAGCCCTGGCAAAATGGGTGTGGCCACTGCCTTAGCTCTAGTTCTACAAAGTAGTCTGAAGAACTTCTTCGTACTGCCAGTAGCTTGAGGCACTCAAGCAGGTTCCTTCAAGATAATCACTCTGGTTTGGGATTCAGCTTTACTTTGGTGGATAATTGCAATCGGTGAGGGTATGGTGGGGTGGATGACCATAGAAGGTTTTGTTCTTGGTGGATGTAAGGTGTCTGAAAATTGAGGAAAAGAATGTATAGATGAGCCTTCCGCTTAGCAGGAAGATGGGTTAAACAGAGCCTCCTTGACCAATTAGCATGCCTATCTGCGGAGGTAGGTGACAGGTTCAAGATGAAGGGTTTCCTCCTGCTTTTACTTACCTCGTATATTCAAGTGAAGAGTCAATGATTTCTTGAAAGGCAACCTCTAAGTGCCTGCCTCATTAAACTACATTGCAAAAGACTGACAAATACATGGACACATTTAACTCCATAGGACCTTCTAACTGCTCAAATGTTGAGAGAGCCTGCTGATGAATGCCAATAATGAGTAGAGTTTGTTCTCAGAAAAGAAGAGAGAATGAAAGCCTTCTTAGGCAGTGCCAGCACACTTCCCTCTGCTGATTGATTCATAATTGGTGGAGGAAGGGAAAAATTAATGTTTAGGATAGGATTCAAATTTGTATTAGATAGGATGTATTTTGTTATTACTTTCTTGACAATGATCAAGCTCATGGGAAAACACATGAGTTTCTTGAGGGTCATATTTTACACCTAACTGTGAACAAGAGATGCTTCCCCAAAGCAAAGGATAGTGATGAATGATTCATGAATAGCATCAGTATGACCAAGGAAAGAAACTGTGAGCTTAAATAGAAGTAAAGCCAAGTGCTTAAAGTGGAAGTGCAAACACACACACACACACACACACACACACACACACACACACACACACACAGTCACATCGTGGGAAATGTAAAACAGGGCAAAACATCTAACACTGTAAAAAAATATCAAGTAGTATAGCATATTCTTATTGATAAAGAGAAAGAAAGAAACAAATAAAAATTTCTTTGATATGGTAGTTACTGAAACTTTTCTGTAATTAGTGACATAAACTACATTACATAGTTAGGGAGATCAGAGTCTACCAAAAGGATGACTATGAACAAAGAAACAGCTGTCAGTCCAGGAAAGTTAGAGGAAGCACATTTCCTGGAGGTGCAAAGATGCAAAGGACCTTGGATTTGTTCATTAGGAGCAGCGTTGACAAAAGAGAGAATAAAATATTTAATGTGTGAAAGCAAGAACCTCCAATGTAGAATCGTATGTCCAACCAGATTATCTTTCAAAAATTGAGTCATTGTTTCAAGTTCAATGAGAAGCCACATCATATTTGCTTTCATTTCCTCAGATGAAGTATGAGAGGAGAACCATACCCAATCTTTGTGGTTACTCGGCCTAGGCTCAGTTTCCTTCTCTGTTCTAACTATGCCTGGGCCTAGAAGGTTCTAGCCCCTGTACAATCTAATTTTCCACGCTGACTAATACAATCCAGCTTCTCTCTCGGATTCTGACTGAATTGCTCTGCCTGGCCTCATACTAACTTTAGGGATATATTCTAATCTTTTTCTGGCTCATTCTGCCTTCACCTGTGCCTAGCTTGTTCTCTCTGTAACCTATTTCTGTAATACCATCCCAGTAAAACAGCCATACATGTCCCCTCCACAAAGCTTCTCTCTTTCATATCTCTCTGTTCTGTTCTATTCTGTTCTGCTCTGTTCCCTCCCTCCCCTTTCCTCTCCCCTCTTCTCTTCCCTTCCTTTCCTTCCCTTCCCTTCCCTTCCCTTCCCTTCCCTTCCCTTCCCTTCCCTTCCCTTCCCTTCCCTTTCCTTCCCTTCCCTTCTCTTCCCTTCTCTTCTGTTCTCTTCTCTAACCCCTCTTTCCTTCTTTTCTACTGTGAATTTGGCTTATCCTATCTCTGACTCATTCTGTCAAATCTTCTCTAATTCATCACTCCCTGTTTCTCAGTTAGATGTAATTTTTAAACATGGCTGTTTCCTTTTATAAACTAACCTTATCTTCATTGTTAGGGATTAAAGATACGTATTAAGGGTGTGTCTGTATTTCACCCAGATCCTACTGTATTCCAGGACAATTCTGTATTCCAGGCAGATCATATCTTTGTACATGACCCTTAAAGGAGTGGCCATGTTGATGGATTAAAATTCTTCAACAGATATATTCATTTAGCAGTCTGTATCTGGACCTGTCTCTTTTTCCTGCTGTTGTGAAAGGGACAACAGTAAGTATGGATATACAAGCATGTCTATGGTAGGACATAAATCCTTGGTTTATATCCCCAACACTGTGCCATAAGGCAGTTGAATTTTAGGTCTCTGGGGACTTCCCTACTAATTTCCATAGTGGCTGCACTGGTATAAGTCTTCCTCTTTCCCCACATTCTCACCAGCATTTGATATCCTTTATTTTATTGATGATAACCATTCTGACTCTCATGATTCGAACCTTAACATAGTTATAATTTACATTTCCCTGATGATTAAGAATATTAATCCTTTTATAATTATTTATTAGCTAATTGAGACCTAATTCTAGACTGCTGTTTACTTCATTAACCAGCTCACTTTTTTTTTCTTTAATTAACCAGCTTACTTAATCAAAGATTTCTTTTTTCTTTTTGGTATGTCACCTTTGTAGTTCTGCATATATTCTAGATAGTAGTTTTCTGCCTGAGGTAGGTGCAGGGATTCCCCCCATTCTGTAGGCTAGCTGATCACTCTGGTAGTTTTTCTTTGCTGAGCAGAGCTTTTTACATACATGTAATCCCAGTTGTCAATTCCTCGTCTTTTGCATATGCTACTGGAGTCCTTTTCAGGAAATCTCACCTATGCTTCCATCTCCAAATGTTCCCTGTACTTTTCTCTGCCAACTTCAGTGGTTTAGGTTTTATATCCCCAGTCTCTGATCTACTTTAAATTGATTTTTGTTCAAGGCTAGAGATATGGGTATGATTTCATTCTTCTACATGTAGCTATAAAGTTTTCCCAATACCATTAGTTGAAGGAAATGTTTTTCTTCAATGTGTGTTTTTGATACATTTGTCAGAATTGAGGTGGCTGTAGCTGAGTGGGTTTTTTCCTGTATCACCTACCTTCCTTTCCTTCCTTTCCTTTCTTTCTTTCTTTCTTTCTTTCTTTCTTTCTTTCTTTCTTTCTTTCTTTCTTTCTTTCTTCATTTTCTTTTTTTTTTATTAGATAGTTTCTTTATTTACATTTCAAATGTTATCCCTTTTCCTGGTCTCCATCCAAAACCCCTCCCATTGTCCCCTCCCATTGTCCCTTCCCCCTCCCCCTACTCACTAACCCACCCACTCCTGCTTTCTGGCCCTGGCATTCCCCTACACTGAGGCATAGAGCCTTCACAGGATCAAGGGCCTCTCCTACTATTGATGTCCTACTAGGCCATCCTCTGCTGCATATGTAGCTGGAGCCATGAGTCCCACCATGTGTACTCTTTGGTTGGTGATTTAGACCCTCGGAGCCCTGGGGATACTGCTTAGTTTCTATTGTTGTTCCTCCTATGAAGCTGTAAATCCCGTCAACTCTTTGGGTCCTTTCTCTAGCTCCTTCATTGGGGAACCTGTATTTTTTTTCTATTTCATTGTTCTCTGTGTCTTCTTGGTTTAGTAATATCTAGTCTTTGTCATTATATTTTTGTGGTATAATACAACATTAAGTACTGTGAGACCTCTGACACAGTTCTTGTACTTAGGATTTCTTCAGTTATTTTGGAGTTTCTGTATTCCACATGAATTTTAGGATTATTTTTTCTAGTTTTGTGAAGAAAGTCATTGGAATTTTGATTTAAGTAATTGTAAGGAACTGGCAGTTATTATATTAAGTGAACTAGATTCTCCAAAACAAATACCTCATGTTTTCACAACAGAATACATATGACATGAAAGTTGAATGGTGTTTGAATGACTCTGAATTTATAATAAGAGAGAAAGTATAGTAAAGAGTGCAGAGGGGTATTATCTGTTCTACAGTAGTCGTCTAGCATGTGGCAGGCCCCGAGTTAAATTCCCAGCCACCTACTTCTGGGTGTCCTGGAACTCACTCTGTAGACCAAGCTGGCCTCAAACTCAGAAATCTGCCGGCCTCTGCCTCCCTAGTGTTGGGATTAAAGGAGTGTGCCACCACTCCCTGGCTCAAAACAAACAAACAAAGAAAAGAAATAGAAAAAGAAAAAAAAAAAAAACAAGAATTTTTAGAGACATATTTTGTTGTTTTTATTCTTATTTGACTTAAAATAGATTACATTATAGTAACTATAATATATTAAAGTTAATACAAAGTGTATCACAAGAGAGTGATTGGAAGAATTGGGAATGTTCTGTCATAGTCACCTATACTACTTATGAAACATTATAGTACTATTTGAAGTTAGTCTTAGGTAATAATGTGCTTTAGAAATACCTTAGCAGCACCTAAGAACAGTAGTGATTTAAAAGCATATATCTGTATATCAAAATTGAATTATATAAAATGCTCAATTAAAACTGGATTATAAGAACAAATGAGAATAAGAAGTAAATTAAGAGGGCTGGATAGATGGCTCAGAGGTTAAGAGCAGTGGCTGGCTTTTCAGAGGATCCAGGTTCAATTCCCAGCACCCACATGGCAGCATATAAATGTCTATCTGACTCCCTCCCACAAGCATACATTCAGGCAAAACACCAATATATACAAAATACAAATAAATAAATGGCTTTTTAAAAGAAGTAAACTTCAGCTTCTACACTGAATCTACCTTCTTCAGAGAGCCTCATCTCTCATATCCTTTCTCACAGCCTTCTCCAGGATCTGGCCCTATTTAGCCTTGGTTCCCCCTCCAGTGTGCTTGCTTTGTCAGGCCCACTCATAAGGTTCTGCCAGCAGCATCTAGATTTCCTACCTTATACCACCCATGGGTCCCTTTTGAACCACATCTAACCTTTGCACCCATCCAACCCTATCTCCCGCATCTTTCTCAAAGGTCTAGCCAGATGAGTCAGTCTTACCCTCCTCATACATGCCTCTCCCAAGCCCTCCAGATCTAGCCTGAATGCCATGTTCTGGCTTGGTATAGCAATTCCAGTCTGCTCCACAACCAGTCTCTAGGCTTGTAGCAGGACACATTCTATCCTCCACCCATAGGCCCCTCCTATGCCACATTCAATCTTTGCACCCAATCAGCTCTATCACCATATTCCAGGTTTGGCTGATAGGGAGCATGCAGTCTACCAAATACTATTCTATCCAAGTCATTTCCAACTTTAGATCCAACCTACTCTCATGTACTCTCTTTGCCCCAATCAATTCTGTCCATATACGTCTTATAATTAACGAAAGAAGTCCTCATACCCAGATGTCACTGCAATTAATCAAACAATATGAAATATCAGACTAGCATCTTCTCTTCAAAATGCTACCAGTGCTATATAAATATTTGTAAAGATGGATTACTTAGGTGAACACCAGGACATGACATTAAAAGAAAACCCATAAACATCTTCAAAGAACTCGGGGAGTTTAAAGAAGACACAAAGAAAGTTTAATAAAATTCAGGAGAAAGAGTTAAGGAGAAAAAAAAACACACCTTAGTGATGCCCCTCCCCCCCTCCCCCCCCAAAAAAACCCACCTGAAAATGTAAGACAAAATGACAAAAGCAGTCCAGGATTTGAGAACAGAATTGAATCAGGAGATTAAAAAGATCAAAGAAGACTCAGTGAAATGAAATTAGAAAGGAAAAACCACTAATTCAACTAGAAAACTCCAAAGAAGCTCTTACAAGTAGTTAGATAGAGCAGAAGATAGAGTATCAAGGCTTCTAGATAAAGATCTAAATCAAAACAAACAAACAAACAAACAAACAAAAAACAAAAAGAAGAAACAAAACAAAACAATATAAAACTTAAGCAAAAACAATCAAAACTCTACAGATAAGGAGTGCACAGGGCATGCTCAATAACACTGAAAATCCAAATCTTCAAAGTGTAGGTATAAATGAGGGAGAAGAATTAAATCAGTGGCGGAGAGCAGATCTGCAGCATGATTGCAGAAGATGGCTGAGAAGCCCTTAAAAAATATGTTCAGCTGGCAAAATGAAAATGAAAACTACTTTGGATTTTATTTTATTCAAGTATAAATGGCTGAGATCAAAACAAAGCAAAACAAACAAAAATCAAATAAATGTAAACAACCAAAACCCAAACCAAAAGAATGTGGAGGTGTAGAAAGGGGGGACTTTCATCCCTGGCTGCTGGGTGTGCAAGATTCCAAGCCACGATGGAAATCAGTGGAGATTTCCCTGAAAAAGGAAAATAGATCTATCCCATGATCAGGCTATACTGTTCACGGGCATGTACCTAAGGGACTCTGCTTCCTACTGTAGAGATATTTGTTCATTCATCCAGTAGTCATTGAAAACAGCATAACTGCCCATCAACTGATAAATGAATAGTGAAAATGTAATTTATTTACATAATTGGCTATTATTCATCCATTAAGAAAAAATGATAATTTGGCGCATGCCTTTAATCCCAGCACTCGGGAAGCAGAGGCAGGCGGATTTCTGAGTTCGAGGATAGCCTGGTCTACAAAGTGAGTTCCAGTACAGCCAGGGCTATACAGAGAAACCCTGTCTCGAAAAACAAAAAAAAAAAAAAAAAAAAAAAAAAAAAAAAAAAAAAAAAAAAAAAAAAAAAAAAAAAAAAAAAAAAAAAAAAAAAAAAAAAAAAAAAAAAGATGAAATTCAGATATAGACAGGATTGAGAGAAAATTCATTCTGGGTGAGGTAATTCAGACCAAGAAAGACAAACATCACAAGTGTTCTCTCAATTCTGGATATTTTCTACAAATCTTCAGATATGTTGTTTCATTTAGAATCTCCATAGAAATCAGTAACTTACAAAGGGACTATGGAGAGTGACTTCTTAAGGAAGGGAGATACAGTGCTCTGATATAAAGGGTTAACAGGAAATAATGGGACAGGAACAGGAAAATTGGAGAAAAGAAACAAAAGAAGGGTACAGGAAGGAATAAGGGGAGAATAAATAACACTAACGATATTTAGAAGAGTCACATGGAAACCAATTGCTATAGAAGCCGGCACACATATGCATACATGCACATACACACACACACACACACACACACACACACACACACACACACACACACACATTAAACAGACAGACAGACAGACAGACCAAACAAGGCTACAAATGAAGAGCTCTTTTACCAGGTATGGGTTACTTCCCTTAGACTTGTTTGTCAGTGCAGTCCTATGGAAGATCAAATATTAGAGGCTATTGCTAATACTTTTTGTTACTCTCCAGAGCTTAGTGGTAAGTAAGAAGACACTGTTCCTGAAGACACTGGAATCACAGTAAATGGAGAAAGCAAGGTTCTTGGCACTTTACTCATGGGATGCTTCATCCCTCCTGATCAGCTTTTGAAGTGCTTGATGGTGCTATCCATACTTATCAGAGGAGAAAGTAATGACTAATCTTACCCAACTAGGAAACTTGACAGCTACAATGACTCTTTTGGCAAGGTATGCACACCAGTTTGCTAATGGCATGGACTTTAGGGGAGTAACCAACTAGTTCCTGATTGGATATAAGGAGAAATGTACATCTGTTACCATTGTTGGCCTAAGAGCCATTGCTTAGTTAAAAGGCTCATTGGCCTCAGGGCAGTAGCTAATACAATTATGTTAAATGAGCACCTAATGACTTATTATACATATAAATTAATGCGTTTCTTGGATCACATCAGGGAAGTGATTAATTTTGAGCTCTACAACTGACTNTGTGTCTGTGTCTGTGTCTGTGTCTCTGTGTTTGTTGTTCTCTCTATGTTTGTTTTCTGTTCTCATTTGCTTGCTTTATTGTTTGCCTCTGCCTTATAAAGAGAGAGAGAGCGAGAAGGCATGAAGATGGGTGGGTAGGTTAACTATGAACCGAATATATTATATGAGAAAGTATTTTAAAATATCACTCAAATAAAAAAGCCAAAAACCAAACTATTAAGACTATCCAAATCTAAGTCAGATCCTTTGACAACCCGCAGTAAATTCTTTCTTGTGTGTGTTTACTGTGAAAATTAGTATACTTCAAATATAAAACATGAAGATTTGGCGTATGAGAACATACAGTGTGCATGAGGTATTGAGTGCATGAGTGCCCACATGCATTTGTAGGCCAGAGGATAACATTAAGGATAGTCTGCTACAACCATTCACTGTGGTTTTAGGAGATAGAGTCTCACTGAACAGGCCAAGTAGGTTATACTGGTTAGTATGGGAGTCTCAGGCTCTGTCTCTCCATTACTATGATAAAAATGTGCACCAATACACCTGGCCTCAAGTCGTGTGTGGATATCTATAAGTTGCCATGTGTACACGGCAAGTCCGCTACTCACTGAGCTTCCCGTACCTAAACATCATTTTTCTAAAGTAAAGAACACAGTCAGAAGTATAGAAAACAACAAATACACAAAGATCGATCCTGGAGTACTATATAAAAAAATCATGCAGGAGAAGATGACAATGATAAACAGTATTAGAACTGTTTAAGAAAATACTTATCTTTCCATGCACCTATAAGGTTCACAGAGCAGCTTTAGATTGGCAACATAAGTTAGCATTTAACTGTTATCCAGAAGATGATCACTATGTGGTCATCTACCACAAGAGCAAACAGGAATCCATTCATGAATTCATTTAATAATTACTCTGAGATGAAAAAAAAACTGTCTGGGTTATTAATTTGATATTTTAAAATCCTTTCACAGAATTTTTGTTTCCCTGGAATCCAGTCTGTTCATTTGTTAAGATTGCAAATGTGTGACCCTCTCATGTGAATTAATGTTTCCATCTTTGAACAAATAGTGAACATGAGAAAACATTCTCTCAGCCAATGAATTTTCCATGTAGCTATTACTAGGTACCCTCAAGTTGATCATTAATGCTTTTAGGATAGCAAGACAGAACGCTGATTCTTTTATCAAGTTGTCTGTCTGATTGTCAACTTACTGTCAAATAAGAAGACAACTGATTGACTTCTTATTTGAGGCTATGTCCTCTTTCTTGTGCCTGTCTTCTGTTATTCACCTTAGGTTAGTGGCCTTCACTTTTAATACCAGAATGCAATTAATCTGTACTAATGATGAAAAGTTCCAGGCAGAAATAATGCATCTGGCCAGTGCTGCTTCAGTCCATCCTGCTCAGACAGTATGACTCAAACTTCAACCCAGCTGTTTACCTAAACGCTGATGATGAAGGCGGCAGTTGGAGACTAAGATGTTAAAACACTAAAACTTATGAAAGTTCAGTATGTTGATACTCACTTAACGGAGGGACTGATGAGTATGCTAAAACTAAGGGAGAGCCTTAATTTTCAATCAGCTTCAAACAGTTTGGTTTATTAAAGTCTAGTTCTGTCCATAGTTATATGGATCCCATACTATTACTTTTTAGTTTCTTCTAGTTAGTCCACAAATATTAAAAAACATCCACTTTAACTTTTTAATTTCCTTTGTTTTGTTACGGCTTCACCATTAATGAGTCACCTTTTCTCTGGCCCTTATATTTATAGTAACCAAATTTCTTCTGTAGAGAACATGGTCATCATGGTAGACAATAGATCTGACAGTCACCACTCATTTTCATGTGTTTTCTTGCACCATATTTGTTGCCATCAGAAGCTGTTTACAGTCTCTGAGTCCAGAAATGATGTCACCCCTAGGAAACAAGGACCCTCCTGGGGCTGTTGCCATGGCAACTGACACACACTCCCAGAGTGCACCTTACCTGCACACCTCACCTGTTCTTTGTGGTGCATGTGATTACTTCACTGCTGGAATAAAAGGCAGAGACCCCAAGCCCCCTCCACCCTTTTCACCCTTCTGACTCTTCTATTCCCCTCTTCCCTCCAGTAAATCAATTCTTGTGGGGTTGTAGTGGCCTGATGTGATCTGTTCTGATATGAGCTGCCTTCTAACACAACAATATTTTTGATACCTTGGGAGATAAGACTCTGTAACATATTTTTATGCTTTATTTATATGCTTTATTTATATGCTTTATTTTTCACATTTTCTTTTGATTGTTCTTGATTTCTTTTGTCCATTAGAGTTATTTCTACCTAGTAGTTCTCGCCCATACACACAGGCATAGTGATGAGTTCATCATACCTTCATTCAAGCATACTAGGTAGAAACATTCTCTCTAAACAACCCCCCTGGTGGTAACAAATATGCCCATCTCCACTTTCAAAGCAAATTTCAGAAAGTTTATAACTTCCAAAAGCATATGTATTTGATCAAAAGTAATGCTATCCACTTTGCAGCAACATTGGATATTCATAATCTTTTGTTAGAAAAATGTGGATATTTTTCAAGGTACTTGTGAATAGCTTGTTTCAATACATCCTCCTGGTCCTACTTACTCCAGACAGGTGATGAATATACAAATTACATAACAGGATATTGCTTATCAAATATTAAGGGCAAGACAAACAAAAAAGTGATGAGCCGACCAAGACTGACCTTGAGGTATGTATTGAGTCAAGGAAAGACACTCACGATCATAAAGTGGATGCTGAACTGACTCTGGCAGAGATAATAAAACTCGCGGTCACATTAGGTAATAAAATACGTAAGGCTAAAATACATAAGGCTAAGCAAAGCACAGAGCAGAAGAGAGGTACAGAAAAACTGATATTCCTTATAGAGCTTTCCAAAGACATTGAGAAAACACTGAAGCAAAAAATCCATCATGAGCTTCTTTCAGAAATGATATGTTCTTTTTTCAAATGGTACAGGCCACCATACTCCAAGGTGGTCTTGGATGAAAGCCAAAACAGCATTGGATCCTAGATACACCGTGCCTAACTTCTGACTTCAACGTTTCCTAGCTGGTTTTTAAACTTTGTGTCTTGAGAGCCTCATTGACTCCATCTGTAAAGTGGGAAAATAATACTGACATCTCTATGGTTTTCTGTTTGTTTGTTTTTCTTTTTTCTTTTTCTTTTTGTGGGGGTGGTATATGAAATAAAATACTTGGCTTCACTAAAGGAAAATAAAATACATTTGTCAAAGTACAATATGTTCACAAGATGGGATGGATTTAGGCGTAAGGGGAAAAATTAAACTCTTTTTGGGGGGAACCCACAAATTAATAATGTTTTAAATTCACAGATGTTTCTTTCTTTCCATTAATGTTATGCACATTTTAATCATTTTGAACAATCAACACATGAAAGTTTTGTTGTTAAAAGTTTCTTGACCTGTATTTTTATAAATTCAGTATCTAGTATTTTCTAAGAGAAATATATTACAAATTTAATGCAACAGCAATTTACTATGATGAGTATTGTTAGCATCCCTTCTCGGCTCCCCCCCCCCCAAAAAAAAAAACAGTTGCCTGGCAACAGCTAGGTATGCCTGGCTTACTATAAAAGACACTGTTTGCCTGCTTCTCTTGCCCTTCCTCTCTTTTTCTCTGCCTCTTCTCTCCCTGACCCCTTTCTCCCTCTCTCCCCTTCCTCTCCCCCCTCTCCAAGTGTTCCTGGCTTCTCTCTCTCTCTCTCTCTCTCTCTCTCTCTCTCTCTCTCTCTCTCCTCTCTCTCTCTCTTCCCTTCCCAGCTCCCATTCCTATGCCCTAAACAAACTCTATTCTACACTATACCATATATATATATATATATATATATATATATATATATATATATATATATATATACACATGGCTGATAACTCTGGGGAAAGGGATGCCTCAGCATGGGCCTGCAGAGGCACCCCTCCCCTATTACCATACCTGGCTCTATCAAACATATCCTTGGCTCTTTCTTTCTTTCTTTCTTTCTTTCTTTCTTTCTTTCTTTCTTTCTTTCTTTCTTTCTTTCATACACAACAAGTATGAGAATATAAATAACATGTAAGGTCCATCTTAATGAAACCATGGTGTATCAGTTATCATTAACAGTCAAAGCCTTGCTCTCAATGACAGCTTTGTGAAGCTCATTTCCTGGTATGACAATGAATACGGCTACAGCAACAGAGTGTTGGACCTCATGGCCTACATGGCATCCAAGGAATAAGAAGCCCTGGACCACCCACCCCAGCAAGGACACTGAGAGCAAGAGAGAGGCCCTCAGTTGCTGAGAAGTCCCTATCCCAACTCGGCCCCCAACACTGAGCATCTCCCTCAATTTCCACCCCAGAATAACAGGAGGGGCCTAGGAAGCCCTCCCTATTCTTCAATACCATCAATAAAGTTCTCTGCACTCTCCCACAAAAAAAAAAAAAAAAAAAAAAAAGAGGTTTTATAGGAAACCCTCTCAGACAAGGTCTCCAACAAACACAAGGTCTCCAACAAACACCTTCTCTTAGGAGTCACCACTATCCATACCATAATATGCAATAATCGAATACAATGCAGGAAATTCCCTCCAACAGAAATAAAAGTTGTTATTGCAATCTCAGCGCAGGACGCCGAGAAAGCAAGTCTTTTTCAGTGGTTACTGCCTTCCAAGTGTCTTCGTAATTCTCTTTATTTCTTTAGCAGAGAAAAGAGTGGGCTCCCGCATTGAGTCAGCCTGTTTTCAGATGATGCTCTCCTCTGTCTTTGATATCTCTTCCTATTAATTACCCATCTTAAGCTACACACTGGCAAATTTATTCAACCCACTCCTCAGTACCACTCTGCCTAAAATCATTGGATCCTTTTATTCTAAAATAGGGTGGTATTCACTGATGCCCCGAGGCTGCTATGCAGACTTCCTACTACTACTTTCTACTAACAGAAATCTTCCAATTCCTCCCCCACTTTTCCTTCAGGCATTGACTCATTACTATCACGATCTGTATTTAGCTTAGGGTTTAACCTCTTTGCTGTAGCTCTCTTCTCTCCAGCAAGTCACTAATGACTATGCTGAGTCTGGTAACCTTTCCCTCCCCACTAACAGTTCCATAAGCTAATTTAGTCTTTCTTTGTCTCTTCAGCTCTTTTTGAAGGACAATAAACCAAACTCAACTTCCATCCCTGCACCCAGAACTTATTCAGCATTCAGCTAACACCTTTCCACCATAGAACCTCTCTGTCCACCCCACAGAAACCTGCACTTTGGTCCCATCTCCTGATGACATTTAAGCTGCTTCAAAATTGTTTGAGTCCGGGATACAGCCCTGTGCCAATTACATTTCTTCAAATGTAGTATTTTTTTTCCCTCATGTCTTACATATGTTCTCTTCTCCTTAAATTCGTGTTGCAAGAAACATTAGATCTTAGTTATTTCTATCAAACACAGTAAAATTTGTGTTTAGAACAAAGAATTCAAATCTTTTTATCTTTGTTAAGACTATGCAAATTTTAATCCCTCTCTACTCAATAAAACCATTGTTTACTGTAACTGCCACAGCTCTGAGGTGAAAGATTTCCCTAATACAAGTGTTAGAGCTCTGAAAGATATCCTGGTACCAGGAACCAGGAGCACAAAGTCATACCACACAACAGACCTCACACAAGAGATTTATTGGGAGAGACAAAAAAAGGTGGCTGTCTCTGCTCAGGCAAGAAGCATCAGGAAACCGAGCAAGAGGTAGGTTTATATAGTGTGTCATGGGGTGAAGTTTTCTAAGGTGGAAATTTCCAGGGTGGGGATTAGTGGAATTTCAAGACAAGGCCAGAGAATGGTGCGATTTCATGTACAAAGAGAGAGACTGATGGGTGTTCAGGTTCAGGTTCAGGGATAGGTGGGGTTTGTTAGGTTTTTCAAACCCAGAAATGGGCTCAGACATTTTATCCTACATTTACAGGAAGGCCCTGCTTTATTCTGGAAACTTAAGTGACTCAAGGAGCAAGGCTCCTTGCTCTTTTCTTTAATTTCCTTTGCTCTGATTCTTCACTCCTAGGTCCTATACGATGGGAGAAGACAAAAACACTAGCTACAGTAGAGTAAAATCCGACTGGGCTTCCTCTTTGTCTTTTTACTCTTTAGCTTTTGTGAGCTGTGAAGCCTTTTGATAAAGAATACAATTTTGTCATGTTAGAACACTTCAACTGCAGTGCTGGGCTCTTTCTCTGTGGTGCCAATTTTGTTTGTTGGTTGGTTTTTTTTCTAGCAACATCTGCCCAATCTTACTTGTAAAAAGTCTCTGCCTCCTTCAAGTCTACTCTGAGCAAATGAAGCATTTCACAATTTCATTCTGCTTCTCCATACATATTGTTTGGGATTTTCGCCTATTAAACAAGTCATATAAAATTGTCAATTGTAGGAGAAATGTATGAACACAGGAAAGTTTACCTGGTGTTCGTTAACATTTTTCCTATTAGAGCTCCTTGGAGAAAAGATAGAGTTTTATTATATTAAATTGTTCAGTATATTTAAATATCTCTTGATATTTATTTATTGAATATAAACTTTTGTAATGGATACTAGGTCTAGCTTTTACATGTGGATACATTTTTAGTAATGTAATTTGGGATCTTTCGGCTTGTTTATTCCTCATTGCTTATAACATTTTTTCTTTGAAATATAAACATATAGAGACAGTGAACACAACTTGTTTATGTTATACTTTGGTATCTAGATGCCTCCCTTCACTTTAAGTTCAATTTTATATTTTTGATACAGTTTCACTCTGGCATTCTGACTGTCCTCAAACTCACAGAGATCTTCCTGCTATTTTGTCTCTGCTGCTATCACACAGGGATGAAAGGTATGTACCAGGACACATGGCACTTCATCATTTCCTTCTTTTGTATAAGAATTATGCCTCACTAGTCAATACATTTACCATGAAGCATTTCACTTTGTTTAACATTCCCCTCCTTCTGTGTTTTATGTTCAGCCATGTGACAGAACATGTGATAGTAAGTGAAGAGAAGAATTTAGTGTGATTTGGGATCTCAAGGGATGCAGTTCACCATGTTGATGAAGGTATGAAAGGACTTTGTCTATAGTAGTGGCTGATGGAGTGTTACATATTAGTAGGACTAGGGAACATGACAGAATCCTCCTTAATCAACAACAGGTAACAGCAAGGCCTGGAACTGAAAGAACCTATTTCTTGGCCAAAGTAATGAACCCTGAGCTGTGTAAGGGAAGTGACAGCCTGAAGTGCTCAGGAGGTCATGGTAACCAAGCCTGACTTCAGAAGCCCTAAACCTTGCAAGATTATTATACATATACTTTCTGATAAACAACAGAAGCATAACATGGTCCACTCCTGCAAAGGTCAGCTGAAATAGGCTTGTCAAACATTCATATAGGAAAATACCCCTCAGGAAAAGCCATCTGTTTTGGAAATCTTAGAAATGGTTTGCCTGCTCAAAAGGGAAACTGATCAGCAATCCCTCTTGTTCTCACATTTGCACATTAGATGGCTCTGCTCTGCTCTGCTCTGCTCTGCTCTGCTCTGCTCTGCTCTGCTCTGCTCTGCTCTGCTCTGCTCTGCCCTGCTCTGCTCTGCTCTGCCCTGCTCTGCTCGTGCTCCCTATTTCTCCTTTCTCACTCATCAAGAATATGTTTTTCTGTACATTCTGATAAACTTTGCATGCAGTGCCTTCTTTTGATAGGGAACAAAAGGACTCAGGAGCAAAGGCAAATCCACAGAGGGGTCCCAGTGACATCTGTTCCTGTTCTTGTCTAAGAGTGGCTGGATTGCTTCTTCATTTTCCACCTGATAAGGCATGGGCCCTGGTTCCTTTGTTTGAAAAACAGCATTATCTTCTTCTCCTGCTTACACTTCTCTCAATGTATGCATACTTGCCCTTGGTTTGGGACTTCTTTTATTTTCCTATTTTGAGATTGTATGCTTCTAATCACTTTTTCTTGTTCTGTCTCTGTCTCTGTTTCTGGGTATATGCATACTAACTTAAACCAGATGCTTTTTTACAAAATAGTAATGGGTACCCTTATTTGATGTTTCCCAAGTAGCCTATTGACATATGATAAGATCTACATATTTCCTATATAGATTAAAGAAGTAATACCAGACTTCAAATGGTAGGCAGTTCTGTTTCTGAGGTACTTATGTTGAATAGCAACTTATGTTTTGAAAGAGATTTCCCTTGTGGTTATTAGCTTCTGAAACTGGCCAACTCATGCAGTTACTTTTATTTGGATTTCTTCCTGATCTCTCCAAAATACTTAAGAAAAAAAAATTCTGTTATAAATGAGAGATACAGTAGTATCTTTACCATGTACAAAAAGAAGGAGAAAAAAAACTTAAAGAATTTTATGTTTTAGCAAAATAATTGATTATCATTTGTGCAGAGTTTGTCAGGCTCTGAACTGTTTAGGAAACACTCTTAATGTGAAGATCTATTTAAATATACATTTTTGTTTATTTTTATAAAAGTGTTATTCTTCAAGACTGATGTAATTAACCCTCTGGATGTTCAGTAGAAAAACCTAGAGATCAAACTCAATGAAGATAAAGAAGCTAGGAGAGCAGCCTGTATTTTGTCATTGCCTTAGGTAAGCCAGGTCACAAAAGATGACTCACTCCATCTAAAAGTGTTATAGATCCTGGTACACTGCACATCCTTTTGATAATAAGAATCACTGACTCTACAAAGATTGAGAACCTTGTATAACTGGAAGGAGAAGGGTAATTATATAAGGAAATAACCCTCATTGTTCCTAAGGGAATCCCACATGTTCAAGACTCTGAACCATCATAGCAGATGATGGGAGAGGAAAACTAATTCTACAAAGTAACCACTAGTGAATCTTGGCTGTTATGAACAGAACAAAAATAAGAGACTTTTGGATGTTTGCATATTCTCAAAATCTCAGAAGCAAGAATGGCTAAAGGTAGCAGCAATTGGTCATAATACAGAACACAAGCCGGGCTAGTGATAAGACTTAGTAAGTAAACTCTCTTGCTGCCAAGTCTGAGGAACTGAGTAGAATCTTCAGAAACCACATGGAAGCGGAGAATTGACTCCTGAAGATTGTCCCCTGACCACCATATCTATGATGTAGCTGCCGCCATCAATCAATCAATCACTGATCAATCAACCAATGTGAAACAAATACAACATCAAATTGTCCTGTCAAAATGGACAACAGTGATTTCATCCTCCTCTACCTCCCAATAACCCCCACTGCCACCTCCAACCAAGTGTGATCTACTGACATGCCAGGTAGAGAAATTAAAACCACCTCAAATGTAATCACATTAAAAGGATTCTCTATTGGGCTTCTCAACCAAAAACCAACATTCTTCCCTCATTCTGAAGCACATGTGAGAATACAATCTCTGATTAGTACTCTCATCCATTATGGACTGTTCACTGTTTCCTGGTACCCCTGTCATATGCTAATGCTGGCTATTAAAATTATCCCTTAATTTTGCTTCTTGAGATCTCTTCAAAACTACAATAGTCCTTGCTATGTTTTGAAGATCTATTGCTAAATCCCTGGGATCTAAATATTATCTTCACTTCTATAGAAGTTAAGTCCTCTAGAAAGGTAGCATGGCTAAACAGATTCTAGACATTCCATTACAAACTCTTCCAGGGTTTCTTTTTACCTGGAAGGCAATATTCCCAATATCCTTCCTCAGGAGTTGATATAAGCCCTCATCCAGCTCATGGCCTGAACCCATTCAGAGGGTGGGGGTGGGGGACTTATGAAACTTTTTTTAAATAGTTAGATCTTTTAAATGACAAATCCCTATCTTTAAGCTAATTTGCCTCTAGACTGAATGAATTCCTACTCTGTATTCGTTATTTTATAATTACTGTGATAATGCCATGAGCAAGTCAACTACAGAAGAAAGAAGTTATTTGAGCCTACATTTCCAGAGAGTTAGAGTCCTTGATGGTGAGGTGGAAATCTTTGACATATGGAGCAGTAGTAGAGGGCTCTAATCTTGATCCACAAGGACAAACATAGAGTGAACTGGGTACAGTTTGAGGCTTTGAAACCTTAAAGCCTGACCTCATTGACATGTTTTCTCCAACAAGACCACATCTCCTAAACTTATTCAAACAGTGCCACTATCTGGGAAACAAGTGTTCAAATACCAGAGACTATGAGAGACATTTTAATTCAACCCACCACCTAGTCTATCAATGAATACTGGTTTCACTAGCTAATTCACCATGAAAACAATATCTTGTTTTCAGGTAATCAGATGCTTATTGAACATTTCAAAAAGAGATCCAGGGATTAAAAACCAACTTCTCTTTGGAATAGTTCTTTTTCCATACTGCTATCTTCTCCAACTAAGTCCTAGGTATTGCCAGCTGTGTTCATCAATCCAGAGTTAAGTCTTAGAACAAAGACCATCTAGAAGAATGCTCACCACTACCCAAAATCCTTGGGAATGTCAACTTATGATGTCAAGTTATGTAAATACCTGTTCTAATAAATAGCCAGCAAATTTTACTGTTGTCTACTTCATCTCTGTGTTTGGTTCCAGGGACTATTTGCTTCTGTCTCTTATACTAAAGATGACAACTAAAGATCACCTTGTTAATTTGCCTGTGTGAAAACATCTCTAGGCTAGAAATGTTTGCCACTGGTATGATCATCTAGCTTCTAATTTTATTTCACCTATAGGATATCATTCCACACAGAAGAACTCTTAAAAAAAATACTAAATGCACTTGGATTTAAATGCCACAGTCATGAAAATCACTCTTCCTAATTACAAAGTCTAAATCATAGAAAAAATAAATCTTACAATTTCACAAAATTATATGGTTCTAGATATACTCAGATACACAAGGGGCACTTGTACTATTAACAATGTTGACTGCTATTTATATATTCCTCACGGTTCCACTAATGTCTCATGTGTTCTATATGATCTACCAAATTATGTTCTTGTCAGTGTCCAGCACACCATCCTTTTGATGAAAAGCTTTAAAATTGGAGTTCTCAATTTTCCTTAAGGAAATGAATTATACCTATAGTAATCTAGATTTTGTGAGTCAAACTATTGATTTAATTTAATTTAGTTTCTTTCCTGTCCAGTCAATATACCCTCAAATGACTCATTGACAATCTATTGTCAATTTCCTTATCCAGTGAGGCTTGAAAATCAGCTAGAATGGAAAATCTAAACCCATATATGTTCATGGCAGCTGCAAGTAGCTAGATCAACTCAATGCTCACTCTTAAATGGATCTCAAGAGTTGAAGATATTGTTAGATTGCTACCTAGCTAGCCATGGAACTTGTTTGGGAATGGACACTTCATTAGGATCAACTGCTTATAAAATAACTGAACTGAAGAACCATGCCCTGAGGACTAACTTTAATGGCATCAGAAGGAACCATGTAGGCTTTCAAAGAAAGGAAACAGGCAATAGTTGTAACCAGCTATGATGCCTATCAAGCACAACAATGACCAACATGACATACTAACACTGAGCATATAGTAGTGAATCTAAGGCTCAGGGATGTCATGGAAGACTGTGAAGACCAAAGGATCATGGACATTGTTGGAAGATTATATCTCCTAGTAAAATCAGAATTTATCCATGCAGTCTCATCAACATGGCTTCCTAAACATGAGTGGAACAGAGACATTAATACCATATATACCAAAGTGGATATAAGAAAGGCTGCAAGGCCACCTGAAAGCATTCAGGCAACAACAGAATGTTGAGATTAGGAGAAATTATCTTCCCCCAGGAAGAGCACAAAAAATGGTTTTCCAGTATCAAATTATCAGCCTTGAACATACATATGAGGAACATTAGACATATTGAACAAGTTGAATTTAGGAATATATATATATATATATATATATATATATATATATATATATTGTGTGTGTGTGTGTGTGTGTGTGTATAATATCAATCAATGAAAAAAGAAGAGTCATGAATTTAAAGATACCAAGGAAGAGGATTTAGGAGGGTTTAGAGAGAGCAAGGGGAAAGGAAAGTCATTTAATTATATTACAATCTTTAGAAGTGAAGCATAAAAAATAAGAACAAACAAACAAACAAAAAAAACAAGTAATGAAATTGAAAACTTTATTACTAATCAGAGGAATAGACCTTGAGTCATATCTCTGGCCCTGGAAACAGCTGTGACATCTTGATGTATCTAGTTTACATGCTACCAACCCTAACATAGAAGCAGAGAATAAGTGAAACAGAATGTCCCTGTGTTTACAGATAATCAGTAGGGGAAACAGCAATGTTAAAAACACAGGGTTGTCTTTTGGAAGGAAGAACTGTATAATTTGTTCCCCACCCAGTATGATGGAAGCTGATATGATTGATAGCCTCATGACTATTATGCTATCTGTATGGCTAAGACCACACAGAGTCTTCTCCAAGACCCTTATGGTGAGCTTCTTGATTGATACTCATCCTTATGGAAGATGTCACATGTAGTCAATCTGTAAAACACATCTTTTTGGAACATATGTATTTCACAAAGAGTTTTACTATAGTCATGCCTTAAACTTCACTGTGTACCTGGCATTGAATTAGTTATCACTAGGAAAGTTTCCACCATTTTGTGCCGTGTTTAAATATACTTAAAGTGAACTTCTTGGGGTTAGACTCCCGAACTTTGAACCAACACTGGCTACTGAGTCATACTGAACTCAAGTATTTTCTTGCCTCCCACAGCCCATTATTATTATTATTATTATTATTATTATTATTATTATTATTATTATTATTATTTTTGGTTGAGACCTAGGCACCTAAGGGCTGGAAGCAGGACCAGACTATATACCCTAAACCTATATACTCATGTCCTCAAGATAGGCACCAGTTCCTAAAGAATATATAATCTTACCTAATAGCTCATCAAGTTATTTATACCCCAGAATGAGGTCTGTTTTGTCAAGTTTCCATCTACGCTTGAGAAGAAATGGTTTTCTGCTGATGTTAGATAAAACACTCTACATATGTTCCTCGTATGTCTACCGGAGTCATGGCATTGCTGAGATTCACTACATCTTTACTGACTTTCTGCCTAATAGAATTTATTTCTAATAGATAATGCAGTTCAATCTAAATACTGATTATTTCATTTTCCCAATGTAGTTCTATCATTTTATGCCTTCAAGAATTTGATGCTGCATTGCTAGGCAAACATACATTAAGAAACACCAGATTGAGGCTGGACTCACATGGTGTTTTCCAACTGTCTTTAACTTTAGTCCCAGTGAGCCCAGCACTATCTGGCTCCTTATTGAATCAGCCATATGCAAATGGAACTTACATCTTTTTAATTACAATTTTAAAAAATATAATGTATTTTGAACATTTTTCTGTCCTGAAATTCCTCCCTCCCATATCTTTGAAAATTCAAAAATTAAAAATCAAAACAAATAATTGAAAGAGTAACAGAAAAAAATTCATATTTATTTTGTGTCCAGCAGGTATTCCTGTCCTCAGGTGAGCCTGTCCTGGAGTGTAGTTGACACTCCATTTGAGAAAGTGATACTCCCTTTCACCGTGAGTATTAATTGTCATAGCTTCTAGGTTAGGAATGTGTACCTGTGTCAACTTCCTTCTCAGTACTGGAACCATGTCTGGCTTAAACCTGTGGAGGTCTAATTATCAGTCTTTTGTTTTTTAAACATTTCGCTCAAAACCATTTTCTCTAGCAATGAATTCCCTTACTTTGTGTTTTATGAGGAATCTCTATTTGATCATCATTTATTTTCTTGCAACACAGAGTTTTAGACTAGTGGACTTCTCCTTGCAGATCTTAAATATTCCACTCTATTCTCTAGTTATTTCCATGGCACCTGAGACATCAAACATGAAATATGATTCTTGTATTTGTTCCTCAGTTGGTAATGTGCTATCTTATTCATTTCTGTCAGAACATTGAGGCTTTGTTGTACTATAGCTTGAGTATGACATGCTTGGAGTTTAGCTGAAAACATCTTGTTTGTAATTGATCAGTCCCCTTGGGCATTTTCTGAGCTGTGTAGAACTGTAGTTTAGTGGCTGGTATTAATTTGAGAAAATTCTCATTCAAAGGTGCTTCAAGTATTTCTGTCCTGTTTCTCCATCCTAATGATACTTGTATCAAGTGTAGGCTATTCTCTTTATTACTGAGCCTGAGTTTGTAGATCTCCTATTTATTGATTTTCCTTTTTCCTCTTTGAAACTTTGGGGTTTCTTTTGAGATGGCATGAAGTTCCAAGGTTGTATTCAGTTGAACTCCACTCTTTACATGCTTAAGGATGCCATTCTTCATCTCACAGCCTTTTTAGTGCATTTCATTCTGTTGATTTTCTCCTTAGAATTACTGCCTCCCACATTATTATACCTGTTTATGTTGTCCACATGCTACTGGATTTAGTCTTGATCTAGCAAATCTTTGCCATAGTAATCATAGTAACTTAAATGTCCTTACTCCTACAGTCAACATGGCTGGCTGATGTGAATCTGGTTCTAACATTTACTCTGTCTCTTTAAAATATGTCCTGTGTTTAAGTGCATTAAAAACTGTCCCATGATAGCTAGACAAAGTATCAGGCATAAATGACTAGTCTAATGGGTTTCAGTGTTATGATGGTAAAATGAGAGGTCAAGGGGTGTGCTATTTCATTAGTTCTCATTTTTTTGGTTATTCTTTGCCTCTGTCAACTCCACCCATCTTCAGTGACTTCATTGAAGCACAAAGATAGCTAAAGTGTATTGTACTTGATGTCTTCATATTCAAGGTTAATGAGACATATTCTTTCTTTATTCCTCTCTCCCTCCCTCCATCCCTCCCTCCTTCCCTCCGTCCCTCTCTCCCTCCCTCCCTTTCTTCCTTTCCTCCCTCCCTTCCTCCCTCCCTCCTTCCCTCCCTCCCTCCCTTCTTTCCTTCCTTCCTTCCTTCCTTCCTTCCTTCCTTCCTTCCTTCCTTCCTTCCTTCCTTCCTTCCTTCCTTCCTTCCTCCTAAGATCACTCGCATTGACCCTTGGGAACCTTTCCTAGCCCAGGTCTCTGGAAATTCCTAAAGATACTCCCCTCCTCTCCACCCCAAGAAGCTGCAGATTTCCAATAATTCTCTTCGCCAACTGGGCTTCTCTCCTGTTTCTCTCTGTACCTGATCTTACCCCCACCCCATGCACAAAGTTCTAAGTTCTAAGTCTTTCTTTATCTCCCTATGCCTCCTTGTTTGCCTGTCTGCCTGTCTATTTGTGTGTCTGTGTGTCTGTGTGTCTGTGTGTCTGTGTGTCTGTGTGTCTGTCTGTCTGTCTGTCTGTCTATTTGTCTTTTACTTCCTTCTGGCCTGTCTTCCTTCCTTTTTTATTTTTATCATCTATCATCTATCATCTGCCTATCTATCTATCTATCTATCTATCTATCTATCTATCTATCTATCTATTATAATGATAACCATCTCTCTCTTTTTTTCATTATGCAAAGTTGGTATCCATTCCCTCTAGGTCCATTAGACTCTGATAAAATCCTCCCTGGGTGAGATACTATCTGCCGGAATATATCTTCTGAGGGCACCTTGTAAAGAAGAAAAGAAGCTTGTGGCATGTTTTGAAATGTTGACTTTCCCCTGTACTTTGGCTATCATGAAGGAAATTTTCTCCAGTATTAACTGTGAAAACACCTGGAGGCAAAACTTAGAAGATCGCAGGGCACCATGACTGAATGGGATGATTGCCTATGAATGATTGAATGATTGATTACCTCTCATTCTTATCTCCTCTGAGCCATACAAGTTTGTGAATTATCGTATGCCTTACTCTTATCCATACTTTCCAATGTTTCATTTACTTGCAGTGAAGTATGGTTTAAAATGTTAAATGAGAAAATCTAAAAATCGCCAATTCATAAAACTTAAATATTAAGTCATTTTTTCTCTAATAAAATTTCTCTGTGTCCTTCTGTCCTGCTTATGATAAGAGTCATTATGTTTCAAAGTCCTGGACATACCTGTTGGGGATTCGTGACCTTTGATAGATTTTTTTTCAGGATCCCTTTTACTGGAGAAGTTTTTGTGTGACTACTGAGACATACATATGCCAAGTGGGTATACAAATTAAACATTTATTTTTAATAAACCACAGAGAAATTTATTTGAAAACAATTGTTTTGCATGCATTGCCACTTGCTAAAATTGAAAGCAAATTTGCATACTAATGAGGTGGATATACTTATATAATTTTACATAAAGAATTAAATATTGGCAGAATACTGGGACCCAGGAATATCATGTGTATATTTAAAACATATTGATCTTTTACTCTTTTAATCATCAATACTGAGAACATGGCTTCACATAATACATAGCAAAACATGATAGAATTATGTTTAGGGTCATTTCAGAAATTATTGGTAATTCTGTGCTAACCCTAAGCCAAAATCATTTAACAATTATTTAATGAAACAATTCAGCACCTCAAACAGAAAAGTTTAAAATCAAGCATTCCAAGCCAGCTCAGTATAAAATCTAATTTAATATTTCTGTGCTGCAGAATAATGACAAGAAAGAATGACAAGTATTCATTTTCCAAATATCAGACTATATTCTTTTCAAAGAGCAGGAAATGTTGTGAAGACACTGCAACTCATTATACGAGTCATCTCAATCCTGAGCTGAGATGTCTCAGGCAGAGTTCATTGGTGTTTCATGACTTGAAGACATACATGTTACACAGTACACATATTATATATTTAGAACCAAGGCAGCAAGAAAGATCCTACCATTAACACATCAGAAATACAAACACCTAGTATAGGAGAATTTCCAGACCCTTGCTCTTCAGCTACTACACGGGATCCTTGGATTGTGCAGTATTAGTTACTTACTACTTGTCTCACTTATAATATTGGTCTTCTCAATATGACAGCATAGTGGTCACAATATCCTTAATTCCTACCTATTGTTGCTTTCTAGTGACTGTACCACAACATTGGATCTGACTCATGGCATTCATCTCACTTGATCTTACTGTGTAGATCTGGTATCATTTCACCCGATGAGAAGCTTGGTGATAGAGTATAGCAAGCTGTGTTGATAGCTCCTCACCGAACTTTTATGAGAACATTTTGCTATAATTGTTCTTTTTATTAGGTGCTTTGGATATGTCTTCCTTAGCTGAATTTATAACTGCAATTTGACTGTAAGAACATGTGTTCAAAAATTATAATTTATATAGATTCAGATTGTGGGTACAGGTGTCTTCTTGGATTTTGGAGTGCACCCTAAGAAAAAAAGGTGTCTATGTACAGTTGGGTTCAATAACTTAGCATAAATTACTGGAGAAGTTATTTTCTTGGAAAGTTTCTTCATTCCCAGTTGGAAATTTTCTAAATTTCCCTGTCTGTATTTTTTATTGAGGAGACAGATATTTACCTTGTATCCTCAGTTCATGGAGGATTCTAGAATCTTAGTTATCTCAGTTTGATCCACCTTTATGCCAGCAATAATGTAGTTGTGACTTCCAAGATAGCTAAATGCAGTTCTGAAAACTCTAAATCTATCTATCTATCTATCTATCTATCTATCTATCTATCTATCTATCTATCTATCTATCTATCTATAATCTACCTACATATATATATATATATATATATATATATATATATATATATATATATATGTATCTATCTATCTATCTATCTATCTATCTATCTATCTATCTACCATCTATTTATCATCTAACTTTATTCATTTATTTATGTATCTGGGTGTCCATATACCATGACATGTATATGCAGGTCACAACACAACTTTAAGGATAATCCCCATTCTCATTTTTGAGCTCCTGGAATTAAACTCAGGTCCATAGGCTTTGAGACAAATATGATATTCTCAGTCTTATTTTTGCTTGACCTATTGCAGTACAGTTTCATAGGGTCTCATGTAATTCACACCGCAATTTAGTGCACTAGTAGATGAGGATTACCTTGAACTTCCTATGTGTTACCTATACTCAAAGTGCTAAGAGTATAGTATGAACCACTGTGTCCAGTTTATCTGTTATAGGGATCCTTCTTAGGGATTAATGATGAAAAAGCACTCTATCTACTGAGCTACATCCTCAAACCTTCACACTGATTTACAACAGGTAGGACAGGAATGTTAACATGTGACACCTTTTACATGTGATCCCTGTATTTATTCATTTGTCCTCTACAGTGTCTAGACACTCTAGAATAGTGATACACATAGGAACTTTCACGTCAGTTAAAATTATCAAAGGTAAAAGATTTTTAAAAATAGAATAATGTGAGTACCTTCAAGAGGAGTTTAAAATGTCCTTTGAGGTTGACATCATATATTATAATTATGGCCATGTTTTTAGAAAGTATCAATCCTGATTTCAATGCTTTACATAAAAGTGGTGAGTAAAACATAAAAAGAAATCTTTAATCAAATTTATGAAAAAATGTTTGTAAAGAATTAGAGATATTTTTTCAGCTCACCAAATGCTATCCTTTAGCTATTTTTCAGTAAAATTATTAATGACCCAAAATAATTTCCTTTCTCACAATGTCAGCATAATTTAGTACTGACATGTGTCACATATTTCTTATTTATTTTGCTTCTCACAAGTAAATTGGTAACAATTAAAAATATTAACTTGTTAATTGTATTAGTTCATTTTTAGCTGTGCATAAAAGATGGGAAAAGATGTTAATAGGACAAAGAGTTTATCTGAGTTTACAGTTCCAGGGAAGGAAGAATCTGCCATGGTAGGAGAGTAGGCACGTGGTATCCATAGCAGCAGGAGTAGGAAGCACAGAGCTCATATCTTGAGTCACAAGCACCATGCACTAAGGATGGTGCCAGGCTTTGAAGCCTCAAATCTCATCCTCAGTGAGGCAGCTCCTCCAGCAAGACCATCCTTCCAAACCTACTCAACTATCACCCCCAAGTATCCACACATCCTAGCTTTTGGGGGGACATCTCATTCAAGCAACTACAGAAAGTGGAATATAGAAATTAAAAAAAAAAGCTGCATAAAAGTTCTTATACATTTAAATTTGATATAGTTGTGGTTAATACATATAACCATTTTTCTCACTAACAACACAGTGTATTATAGATACTGTAGAATCACTTTATATACTTATGGCAATGGAAAGATAAAAACACAGGAACGTGAGAGGAAACAGAAATTGTTCTTGTGTGCTTAAAAGTCAATTTAACAATTTCTGCTCAATTACTTTTTGTAAACATGTTAGGAATGGCTTAATCTTAAATTGTTTATAATGTTATATTAATACTTTCAACATGTTTGATCAAAGGATGTTATGTACCATTTTGCTGATTTTCATAGATTTTTTAAAAATAAAAATACTAACAGCATTACTGTTGAATAATCAAAATTCCAAGTAGCTATTAGTTGTTATACAATAATACTCTTTATTAATTACTGTCTGTGCACTATATGCACTATGGAAATTTTCAGATATTCAGTCAAGCTTTAAACTTTCATTGTTCTTCACCATTCATACAAGTCACAGTTAACTAAGAACTTGAACATACCCAAAATGGAATAAAGACTTTCCCTCTTCTTAAAACCACTTTGTCTGTACCATGAAACAAGATAGTCAAGGAAAAACAAAGGAACAAAGAAACAAAGGAACAGGCTAGATTCATTTATTAGAATTTTTTCTTTGCCTGTCTGCATTTTTTTTCCTTCTACAAATCACTGGGTAGCCTCAACCTAGTTGATAGACGGGCCTATAGAATTCTTGCTTTGCTCTTTTCCTGAACTGCTTCAAGGCTGATTGGTATGAATAAAGTTTGCTAAATAAGTCTATTTTCCTGGATATAATTATACAAATAGTATTTAATCTCTTAAAGCCATTGTGTTGTACACAAAAACTGAATCTCTATATAATGGGAAAATAGGAAATTCTTATCAATTTATTAGAAAGATACAGAGAACTCTTACTCTGATTTTTTTTTAAACAGAATATCCATTTAAAAGAGGGTAAAGGGTTGTATTTGATATTACATTAGACCAAGGATGCTGACTTTATTTTTGAAAATTTCAGCTATAAAAATTGTAGAGATCAGTGAAATTGAGATAGTAAAGGATACATGTTCTGTTTTTATTTCTTTGTCTATAACAGTCTGACTTTGGCAGCTTCTAACAAATGATTCCTCCTGTGATGGAAAGTCATGGCAAATAATAATTAAAAACTATTTGGAGCCCTACTATGTAGAAGGAAACCTTGGAATTAACTTTATTCATTATTCAGTAAGTTCATTAGAGGTTATTACAGTTTCAAATCAACCATTTTTCCAATTAATTTTGAATAGTGAATGGCACGGTTGCAATTCTGTTCTTTTCCATTTAGTTTCATTAAAGATTCATTTTGGGTAATCAGAGAATTTTGTATCAGCTGTTTTTTACCTTAAAGGTTTTCTTCTGACACTGTAATAAATTTTCTTCTTGTCTGTGCTGGAAGGTAACTGAATTTCTTTCCTCAACAGCCCTCTCTTTGACACATGTTCATTTATTACTGTTTCTTCCATCAGCTGACTCCCTTGAGGCTAATTCTGATGAAATGCTTTCAAACAAGGACTACTATTGGTTTACATTAACGAGGAAATGGTGGGAAGGCTGCCCGAGAACAGAAAAAATTAGAGAAAGAAAAATTATGAACCTTGGGATCAATTTTTCTATGAGTCATAACATAATTAATTGTAAAATATGAAGCAGAAAAGTATTATTCTCAGTAGACTCTGATATTTTGCTTCATTTAGGAACTTTGTATTAAGAAGGAGACGTATCAAAAAGAAAGATAGACTTAAAATCATATTTAGGAAGAAAAATTGTGCTGAAAAGCATGAGTTAGGAAGAAACAGATTTAATCAGGTATCTGGAGTTGGATGATAAAAATCCCTTTGACTTTTATGTTTGTACTGTAATTTTTCTATCATGTTATCACATCTAGCAGTATTACTTGCTGTGAAAGGAGATATTTGGGGGATATTATTCTACAGATAAGTGTTCATGGGCTACATACCTTTCATTGTAAATGTAATTTCTGAACTTTCATATTGTAAACAAATGGTTGTGACTAATCAACTCAGTCTCTCTCTCACAATTAATTTCTCATGCTTAAAACACACCAAAAATGTTCTGGGGAGGCCTAGGTTCAGCTCCAGTATGTTCTTTGGTTGGTAGTTCAGACTTTGAGAGCCCTAAGCGTTCAGGGGCTGGACAAGTGTTTGAATTTCCTACCTCAGTTTCATGAGCAGCTGCTGGAAGAAAAACACCTGAAGGAATCCATCTCAGGAGATGTGGTACACAAGCAAAGAAAGAAGAGGGAGATACACTCATGTTGCAGGATGAGCTGGGACCAGAGACTAGCATAATCATTACCAGAGACAGAGATGCTTCATCTAGCAACTGATGGGAGCAGATGCAGAATGTAGGGGTCTAACCTAATTCTTCTGTATATGTTGTGGCTGAGCAGCTTAACATGTGTGTCTCATCTATGTGTGATGATATGTGTCTTGTCTTATTGTAGCCTGCTATGCCTCATTTGATTGATGTCCCTGGAAGGGCTGCTCTTTTCTGAGGACAGGTGGAGGGAAGGGGTGAATATGGGGAAGGGGTAAATATGGGGAAGGGGGAAAGGGAGGAGTGTGAAGAAGGGAGAGAGGAGAAACTGCAGTAAGGATGTAATATATGAGAGAGGAAGAAATAAAAAGAAAGAAAAGAAGATGTGGGAAGTAGGTGTTAACTTTTGGATTTATTGCTTGAAGGATCATGGTTTATACCTTTTGATGTTAAGTGCCAATGTATGCTAATACAACCTGCATCTCCACTCTCAGGAATCATAGGGATCACCTGGACTGGGAAATACCTAGGACTCTAGCTTTGCGGAAGACCATGGCACATTCATTTTTTAATTAACTTGTTTCTCAGATGAGATATTTTCTACATTAAAACAACAGCAGTAGCAGCAACAACAACAACAATACCCCCAAACTTGCTCTCAATACATCAAAAACAGTAACTCTTAATATTCAGTTAGTGATTCATGCTTCTATTTTCTCTGAGACTACTTCTTAATTTTACAGAAGAGAAGTGCTTGTTCAGTTTAATCTAATAATGATGTATACCAGAATGAAGAAGAGCTAACTGCGGTCTTGTGTGCGCCTAACTAGATAGGGCACCCTTTGTTAATCTTTTGTCCCTTACAGTTTTTGAAAGTTGGATACAGTGAACAGGTTCCACTGCTCTTTCTATTCATCTTTTACTTTATTATTATAGCTCATGGTTGTCATTTGGTTTCTTGAAGAGTGGCTCTCAGCCCCAGCTACAGCTGCCATGTCTTTGCTTAGCCATCATGGACTCTAATCCTGTAAACTCTTTCTTCTATAAGTTATTTTGATCATGGTGTATTATTACAGCAATAGAAAAATAACCAATATAGAAGTTGGTATTAGAATAATGTGGTATTCTTGTGATAGAACTAACCATGCTCCGTCTTTATGATGTGGAATACTTTGGAATTTGGGGCTAGAAGTAGGTGAACTCTGTATTTAGAGCTTAATAGGCCTTTCTAGTAGGGGTTTGGGGACTAGTGTAATGCCATTAGGACTATGGAGGACTAGATCAAGAGGTTTCAGAGGTGAACAATATTAGCAACTGTGATAGAGACCATTCTTGGAGTAGTTGGGCAAAGAATAGAGTAGCTTTCTGCTCTCATTGTAGAAACTTGTTTGAGGCTAAGTCTAAAATTAATAGATTAATTCTTTGGTGGAAGAGATTTTAAGAGAGATAATATTGATTCTGTCTTGTTATTTGTAATCACGCATATGCAGTTCTACAATGTAAAAGAGCAAAGGGGTCAGTATGAAATATAAAATGTACAGTTTACAGGGCACAAAAGTCACAGTGCAGTCAAGAGCCATGCTGGAAGAGAGGCTACAACTGTTAAAGAGATTAGTGCCATTAAGGTAAAATCTGATCTGAATGAATGGAAAGGCACCCTCAGGACATGACCTCACCAGCCACGCCTCCTGCTTGTGAAAGAAAAGGCCTCAATGCTCTTCTGTTCCTAAAACAACAATAAACAAATCTGCTGAAAACTTGACTACAGAGGAAGGGGCGGAGACTATCCCTTTTGGATAGTTATTTACCTAACTTGTCAGCATCCTCTGCAGGTCTGGCATTCAAGAGTTAAGACCACATAGAATCTTCCTCTGTGATTCCAGAGTTTGACTGAGGCCACAAAGTGTGTGAGAGTCTCTGTGTGAAGTATTCTAAACAAATGGAAGTGAAAACAAACAGTGATCGCTATTTTAATTTGTCACAACATAAGTTTCAAATCAAAACTAGTCAGATGAGGTGAAGATCTATTGTTATACCAGTAGATGAATGCGTGCCTCAGCCCTCATTAGAAAAACTCCTGGTTTTAATAGTTAGTAATTAACACAGAGACCCACAGTCTCCGTGTATTAAAGAATACTCTCATATTTAAAGAATACGAGACTGAAGAATGAATGCTCCTCTTTAAATGGAACATTTGTATCTCATCACCTCCTCTTAATGCTACAGGATCATTGGAGAAGAGCGGGTGGAAAGACCTAAGAGCCAGAGTGAATAGCAGAATAGAGGGAAATGGTGTCTTCTCGACATATTAGCTACATATATGAACTCACAGTAACTGAAAGCATAAACAAGGCCTATGCCGATTCAATAGAGACCACATCTCACCATGGAGAGGGGAGGTAGACTTGAATCTCCTCCTCTAGCCAAGGCATGAGTGTCAGTTGATAGGCACTGGAATTGAGGTTCTCTTCAAGGGTAAGGCTACACATGCAGGAATTGTGCTGATCAACACATACAGTACATTTTAGGTGAAAATTTTAAATGCCACAAAATTGAGTAGGAGAGAAGTGAGAAGTAGGTGATTGCAGTTAAAACATTGTATAAAATTCTCATAAAGCTATTAATAAATCTTTGAAAAATAAAAATAAAAGAAACACGTGGCCAGTGAGATAACTCTGGAAGTAAAGATACCTCTTTCTAATCTTGAGTTCTATGCCCAGGGCCTACACAGTAGAAGGCCAGAATGGAGCAAGTGTCCTTTGACCTCCACATAAGTTGCATGAATATACACATATGTATGCATATGCATATATGGGCATCTAGACAATAAATAAATAGATATATACTTCAAAAACCTTAAACAAACTTTTATCAAAGTATATTACAAATACAATGCAGGGAACAGAACAATCATTTTGTTTACTCTAATAACATAACTTCTACTACTGTCTTCCTTAAAGTGTGACGATTTGACCTAGATTCTAAGAGAAATAGATCACTTGGCTGTTGATATTTATTTATAAAAAATTACTCTGTTCCTCCACATGGACATCCTTCAATGAAAAGTAGAAGAAATAATGACCATAAAAGCATAAGTGAACAGCTTCCCTCCATTGTTAAGATGCTTCATGAATTAAGCATACTGAGCTGAGGGGATTGGGGAAAGAAAATGAATCATATCGTGCTCACTGGATATCAGGGTTAAAAGCTTAAAACATCTCTTTTGAGAATTACTGAAAAGCAAAATTACTAATTTAGTTTAACCAAAAGATCGTTCAATAATTTATAAATCAAGATATTACTAATTTCCTCAGCAGATTCTCGTTAGTAGAGACAATTTTGAGAGTTAATGTGAAATTAAAATTGTGTTGCTATGAGTAGAAAAATATCACTTAAGTGCCAAAAAAAAGTTGCTAATATCTCACTTGATATGCAGTATCTATATTTCAATTCTGATATGTAGAGAGCTCGTGTTCGGGCAAATGACTTATCAGAACTGTAATTCTTTGACTACAAGCAAAGCAGATGGTATTTTGAAGGGTATTTGTTTGCTCATCTTATCTCATCAGCATTTATGAGCTGGTTCTTTATCACCTAAAAAAGCAAAGGGGACAGGAAAGATGAGTTACAGAAGAGGTATCATGAGACCTTGTGGACACCAAAGAGATACTCTCTGCGATACAGACGCCATCTCCGGATGCCTTCAATCTGCCAGAGCACATTTTCTTCGGATCCACTCAAAACCTTCATAAAGGAATAGAGAGGAAATTAAAGGTGAGGCATACATGCAGTGTGTGAGCAAAAATGAAAAGCTCATCTCATTCATCCGTGTCCTTCTTTCCGCAGAATTGCTGCTTTTTGGGAAGTGAACATCCTTGTTACAAGAGAAAGGAGATAGCAAAACATCATCATATTTCAATATTATGACATTTTTCAAGGGGGTGGGCTGCGTGTGTATGTGAGTGCATGCATATATCATAGCTTGCTTTTGTCCCAGAGAAAAAGAGAACATTTTCCATGAAATTATTAGCAAGAAAGAGCACTGCCTGAATAATGCTTCTAACTATGCAGAAGACATTTGATATTGAAATGTATTCTTGTGCTCTGCAGGTACATCATTCAGTCCTAGTACTTTATATGCTACCCCAGTGCTGACTTTCTTATTGCTATTCACTTCCTGGACTAGAAACTCACCTAGCCCAAAGATTCTTGTATTAGGTGTCCATAATTTATTTTAAAGTAAACATATCAATAAATGTGCCCTTTATGGTCATTTCTCCCAAAGGGTATTTTCACTGGGTTTCCCATTTTTTTGTAAATTATCTTTTATTTATTCGGTTGAAGCTAAATTTTTGGAACAATCATTACCTTCTCATTCCTCTGTAGCTCACAACTTATTTGCAAGCACTTGCATATTTCATCAACTGTATCTCAATAGATACACTATTCCCATCTAGGCTGGGAATAAGTTTTGCTTCCCCAAAGCCTACTAGTTGGTTTCTTTGCTTTTCTTTTGCAAACTCAAGCCCATTGCCCATGCCACAGCTAGATTATTTAAGAATGCAATCTCTATCAGAAAACTTTCCTAGACCTTCCCATGGAAGGCTTCTAAAACATCTTACCTCCATACACAACTGAAAGAACACATGCACACAATTGAATACATGCAAGTCTTACACACAGGGGGTTGGGGTTGGAAGATCTACAGAAATAGTAACAACAAAGAAGTGGGTGCAAAGAAGAAAGATGGCGTTAGGTGTAGTGAGTATAGCTTATATACTAAGTACTCAAATAGATGGTCATATACCTGGAGAAATGGAGAAATTTCATGTCATTTGACCTAGCTATAAACCATTGATTCTCTCTGGGTCAGGAGGAAGCTGAAATGTCTATTTCTAATGTACTTACACTAAAAGGCAGAGAATGAGCTAGAAAAAGGACATTCACCATCATCTCATGGTATCTAAATGTCAGATTTTTTTAATACAATTATTTTATTTATCAATTTAACAAGCAATTACTGTTTCTACTATGTTCTTTAGGGATGTCTGCTGCACTGGTGAGGTCACCACCATCAAAGCAATAAAAGATCTCACAGAAACAAAGTCCTCACAGAACAGAAGGGGGATAGTTCCTAACACTGAACAGAGGGAACTTGAAGAAAGGAGAGCTACATTTTCATATTAGAGCTCTTAGAGAGGGTGAGCTTTAGTCATTTATTTCACTGTGTGATAAACTGTGTAATACTATATATAGTACATTCTAGCATTTCAAAGATAAATTAATCACAAAAAGGACAGGCTAACTATTCTTTATGTAATTAAAATATTACACTGAACACCATGATTTGTTTTTATTTACTGTTCTATAAGCCAGTTAGGAGTTATGGAAAGATGGTTATACATCCCATTTAAAGCCATGCCATCTTATTAATGAAGGTCTAAAAGAATTGATATGGTATTTTCTGACATGATTCTAAGGGACATTTTTATTATTGGTCTGAAAGAGCAAGATACCAGATTCTGACTTCCCCTAGTGATAGTATAGCAGGTGACATGTTAAAATGAGCATTAATAAGTTAATAAGTCCCTACAACTTAATATTAATCCAATTTCTGAGCATGGAGCACAGCGCAAGGAAAAGTCAATATAATTAGAACCCTTTAAAAATAATAACACCAGTTTTATTATCTATACATATATAATATATACCTAATAACTCTCTCTTTTCTCCCCCACTCTCCCCCCCTCTATATATATTGTTGACTTAATTTTCTTTTTCTCCCCTTCTCTGTCCTTCCATCCTTTAGTGGAATTGAGAATTAAACCTAAGAGTTCATGAATTCCAGGCAAGCACTCCATCACTCAGATATATCCTCAGTATTTTGTTTTGTTTTGTTTTTTGTTTTTTTTTTGCTGTTGTTGTTTACTTTTAAGACAAGATTTTAATATCAACAAATAATTAATTTTTATGTTGTCTAAAAATTCTAATATTCAAAATAAACACAATGAATTGATTTTGGAGTATTTTCAAACAGTAGCATAGTTTGACTCGGTTTACACACTCAAAACATAACTTTCTGAAATTTTCAAGAAAAAGTAATTGTCTCCTTCAACTTGATAATGTATAGTAAATGCTTTGAAGTGTTGATTTATTATACTCATTGACACTACGACCCTTGCAACTTCATTCAGACTCTCCCCACTGAGTCTGTCAGGTATATGTGAAGAAAAATGGTTTTGTTGCATAGGATGAGATCACCGTTGTAGTCAATTTATTTGGTTCCTTAAAATAGACTTAAATAACACATTTATGGTTGTTTGTGTGTCTACTTAAGAATAACTTGTTTTCTAATGTATTCATTAGCTTATCAATCTGCTATGGTGGTGGTCCTCTCCAGAAATAATTCCATTTCTTAAAAGAGAACTTCACAACTGTATGTGCCCCTTTGCTTTGCATTCTAGTAAGATACAGTATTGCAACTGACAGAGGCATAGATATAATTCATATGTAAATTATTGTTTATGAACATTTTGATGATATTTGTTAAAAATAATGTTTGCTGATAACTCCCCATGTATTGTATGCCACAGAATTAGAAGAGATTTCTTGCTTCTCATTCTCCAGAGGAAAATGAACTAACTACACTTTGCTACCTTTTAGGCACATCTTCTGCAAGAAGTGGGGCAGCTTTAAGTTTTTCAGTAAGGTAACTACTTCACTCAAAGACTCTTTTGTCCAGATTTTTCTAGGAACTTCAGCAGTTTAGGTCACAGTATGCAGTCATTATTTACTGCTTTCTTATGTTAAATTTGAAACCCAGGAAACTAGAGAGATCACTACAACTTCTTTCCCATATTTGTGGCCACTGTCTTAGGCAAGGCTAAAGGAAAGGCATGTTTCTCTTTACTCTTCCTTTTCAGAGGTCTCAGCCTTGTTCTTTCTCCTTATCTCCTCCTACCCATCTCCCTACTGGTTTTATGTGTTGCATGGGTGTGGCTTCTTAAGCAGTCTTAATGTAACTCAGGTTGGATACAGAATCCTTGTGTAGCCAAGGGTGAATTTGAACTCTGGATCCTCCTCCATCTGCCCCACAGTAGTAATCTGAAGTTAGGTAGTAACACACTTTGCTCTTTTAAATTCTTGTCATTCTGATACTGCCCAGGAGAAAAGAGGTGACTTGCTCCAGATATCTAGGTGCAAGGGTTATATTTTTATATCTGTTCCTAATATTTCTCCTTTGTTATTCTGAATCTGATTTTTATTTCACCTTAAAGTATTAAGCTTACACTATCTGTAATAAAATAAAAATGGAGAAAAAAAAAAAACTGGAAAGAATGTATTGCTCAGCAAAATGGGGGCAAAAAAAGCAAGGCCCTTCAAGAGTAGGTAAAAAGGTCCCTGTAGGCAAATATCCCCATTCACTTTACACAGTGCTCAGCAACCGTAGGGAGACAGTGTGGTCCATGATCTCCTGCTAAGAGCAAAGTAAGAAACCATCAAATTCCCAGGAGAGGCAAGAAGAAATTGGACTTTGCAATAATGGGGACAATGAAGCAAATGCATCTGAATTAGGTTTCTCTTCTCTTCTCTTCTCTTCTCTTCTCTTCTCTTCTCTTCTCTTCTCTTCTCTTCTCTTCTCTTCTCTTCTCTTTTTCCCTTCCTTTCTTTTCTTTCCTTTCTTTTCCTTCCTTTCCTTTCCTTTCCTTTTCTTTCCTTTCCTTTCCTTTCCTTCCCCTTCCTTCCCTTCCCTTTCCCTTTTTCCTTCCATTCTTTCTTCCTTCCCTCCTTCTTTCTTTTTTCTTTGTTTCTTCTTTCTACACTTTATTTTTCTTTCTGTATGTCTCAAAAAGATATCATGAGGTAAGGAAATTTAATTAAACTTAATTAAAAGTTAAGGTGATCATGCTAAATGGCAAATTCTTTCTTCACTTTTGTTCATCTACCTGTTAACTACTAAAATCCTTGGGTGGTTACCAGTTTTTCTGTTCATGAAAATGTATGGTTAAAGGTGATTTGGTGGGGTTAGGTAGTTGCAAAATCTTAACAGATTCTCATTGTCTACAATGCCTAAAACACTTCCTTACCAACTTTAAATTTGGCCAGAGAGCTGTCTCAGTAGGTAAAGTCCTTGTCATGTGAGTTTAGATTTCTAGCATACTTGTAAAATTCAGGAATGGTGACTGCAATCATGTACAAGTGGTGCATGTCTGACCAGCTAGACTAGTCAGGATACCAGCTACTGGCTTAGTGAGAGTTTTTGTTTCACACAAATAAGCAATTTGAAAGACATGCAAACATCCACCTTTAACCTCCACATTTACAAACCCAGTATACTTTTCCATATGCATGTTTGATATACATATTACACACATACACACACACAAATACACACAACACACTCATACACACACACACACACACACACAGAGAGAGAGAGAGAGAGAGAGAGAGAGAGAGAGAGAGAGAGATTTTGAGGGCTTATTGGCTCACCCTACTTCTAACCACTCTCTTTGCTAAATATTTATTCTTGAAGTGTCCTGTTCCTGCTGAAATGCTTATAACTATCTGCCATACATATCCTATGATTATGTGAGAGTTTTTGTTTAATATATAATATAATGAGATATATACATTTTGTGTATATTACCTTGCATTCATTTTAAAATCTAATCCATTAACTTTTAATTGAATCCAACATTTTTATCATTTTGTATGACCTTAAAAGTCAGTGCACAGTATAATAATATATGAATTTAGAAATTTAATATAATACCAATATACTGAGTCTAGAAGTAAAGTGCTAACAATGATGCTTGCAGAAAATAAACTAATAATCAAATAATGAGGAGGATAGGGAAGACAGGGAGGAAAAAGGCAGTAAAAAGATAATAACAGGAAAAAAGCATAGATGCAAATTTTAGTAATGGAAGTCATTGCATAGTACCTAAACCAAACACTAAAAAGTACTTTTTAGAAGGGTTCACATATTTCATTTCAAAAGACAGCTAGAATAGGAGGAGAAGGAGGAGGAGGAGGAAAAAGAGGAGTAGGAGGAAGTGGAGCAGGATGAAGAGGAAAGAGAAGAAGGGAGGAAAAGAAGAAGATGATGAAGAAAAGGAAGTAGTAGAAGAAGAAAAAGAAAGAAGAAGGAAGAAGGAAGAGGGAAGAAAATGAAGAAGAAGAGGAGGAGGAAGAGGAAGAAGAAGAAAAGAAGAAGAAGAAGAAGAAGAAGAAGAAGAAGAAGAAGAAGAAGAAGAAGAAGAAGAAGAAGAAGAAGAAGATTATTGTTGGTCAATTATACTCCTATCTCTCCTATGAGCACATCACCTCTAAAATTTATTTCCATTCCCAATGTTATTTTCTAAAAGTTCTACCAAGAAACTGAAATTCCCTCTGTGTTTTATAAATGAAAAGGATCTGTGTATAAGATAGGTCATAATTTTTGATAGGCTAAAGAAATAACAACATGAACTTGCCTTCCGTGTCTAAGCAGGCCACCCTTCACTCATGCACCACTTTATATCTACAGATGTCTGAAAACTGCACATCCACCCAAACCTTCTCCCAGCCTGTTTCTCTTATGTGCACCTCTCTTTCTTTATGATATGTTATTTCTGTACCATAACCATTTATTCCTTAATGTCATAGGTAGCGCATTCATCTCTGTGTGAAACATTCATTCTTCAACAATGACACAGACTTTGTCCACCACAAATGCTACATGTCCTGACATTGTTTTCCACTTACAATAGTGGGCATCTTTCCCTTCCTTTATTCACATCAATGTTTTTGGCAGCTGGCAGGAAGTTTTCTATATATTTCCTATTGTGATAATCTGTCCTCTAGTCTGTACAAATTTTACTTGTAAAGTAAAAGTTATCTATGCACTAACAATGCAGAATGTATATTTATATGAAAGTTTCTTTATGTGTACCTTCATGTTCAATGAATATGTATAATGAGAATATAGAAACAAATATAAGAATAAATATGAGCTGTGAATTGATATATACTTATTTTTTCTATGCAGTGATAAAATCTTATGACTCAAAACATCTTATAGAAGAGAAAGATAATTTTGACTCCTGTTCCAGAGGAATATGTAGCCATAATCATAGGATATGCATGGCAGATAGTTATAAGCATTTCAGCAGGAACAGGACACTTCAACAGCAAATATTTAGCAAAGAGAGTGATTAGAAGTAAGGTGAGCCAATAAGCCCTCAAAATCTGCTCCAATGCTTTGCCACCTCCCAAACACTGCCACCAACTGGAAAGCAAGTGTTTAAATATCTGAGCCTAAGGGGGACATTTGTCATTTAAACCATCACAATACTAAAAGGATACAAAGGAACTTTTATACTAAAACCATTAAATACATATTCATTGACATAATAATGGCTTTGAGGAGGACAAAGAACTATAAAAGAATATACATATGCTGTTCTACATATTTTAAACATTGAGAGTTGAAAAATAAGGTTTCTCAAGTTGTATTATTTTTTGAGAATTAGGCTGCCTTGGAGAAGCATCATAACAAATTAGTGGAAGCAGAAAGACATACAAAACAACTTTGGGGGGGGGTTGAACTGTAAACATAACTGTAACTTAACTCAAACTTTCAAAGCCTTCATTAGACATTTGTGGTATATGGTATTGCTCATTAACTGTAAAGTAGCCTCTCTATGTGTCATAAATACATCCTGCTCTATGTCCAAAAGACTCAGCATCCTACTCACAGATACTGAATGCACATCCATGTGCATTATTGCTTTATTCATAATATCTAGGGAATGAAAACAACCAAATATTGTTTATCAGACATGTAGATAATAAAAACGTGATATATACACACTTTGAAATACTATTAGCAATAAAGAAAAATTAAATCATGTAATGTTCAGGCAAATGCATGGAAGGAGATAGATATAGGAGATATGAAAAAGGAGATGAGAAAATTGGTTGGGGGCCTTAATTGTGAGGGAGAAGGAGGATAACACAGAAGAGAGGAATGAATAAGCCCAAGGGTGTTTGAAAATTTATGTAGTTCTACCACTTGGTGTGATAATGTAATTCCCAAGAGCCACAGACTAACAAAAGTCCCCAGTTCCAGGCTATTGTTTATTTGTGCTGCTCACAAAGATATCATGGAAGAATCCAGAATGGCTTCTGATTCAATGGTTTACTAATTTCTATGTTATTAGTGCTCTCCTTGGATTTCTTACCCCCATACCATTTTTCTAGGCATATGGAGCCAGAGCAGAGTGGAAAGAACTAGCAAAGGGAGGGCACAGAATGGAAATGAGGGTAGAAAGATGAAGGGCACGTACATGCTTCGTAGATTGTTACATGCTCTACAAACCTATAAACAGGATAACTTCTGGTGAGTGATTAGGGAAATGTCAGGCAACTCATCAGGGTGAGCTGACTTCAGAGGTGAAAAAACAAAAACATCAGGTCTACAAACTTCAGAAAAATACACTCCAAACAAAGCGACTAAACCCTCAAGACTCCGGGAACCACACTATAATCTTGTGTGTTTGAAGAACTTCAGGAAATATGTGAGATGTTATCAGAGTGTAGAAAATGAAGAGTAAAGTACAACTTGATATCTGTAGACATCCTTGTCAGAGGCCTAACATTTAGAGTTTGAGTTTAATTAGAAGATCAAATTAGAAGATCCTGCAGCCTTAAGAATGGTCATGGTAGTGTTTTCTATATTTAATAATGTCGTTATCCTTGTTCTAGAAACAGTGGCTTCCATGTGACTGGAATGGTCACAGTTCTCTGGATAGGCACCACCTAGTGGAGTTGCTACAAAGATGGACATCAAAGCTACAATTTAATGATGTTTTATAAAATAGAGGTGAATACCTACTTTTTATTTACTAATCAAAATATATATGAGGACAAAGTATGAACATAACTTTTAATTTAATTTAATTTTTGTTTTTTATTTTTCAAGACAAGATTTTTCTGTGTAGTCTTAACTGCTCTAGAATACCCTCTGTAGACCAGGCTGGCCTCCGACTCAGAGATCTACCTGCCTCTGCCTCCCATACGTTGTGGTTAAAAATGTGTGCCACCAGGCTCACTAGACATAGCTTTTAAAGATAACTCACAAAAAATTCAAAAGTCATTTTTTTCATGGTAGTCACTATAATTTTCAGGAAGTATTCAACAAAAGAAAGACTAGAAATGGTTTCAAATTGGCAGTAATGTGATGTATTTAAATTCCCTTTTTATCTTTCTGAATTCCATAATTCCTCACCTGTGCATATGAGTCCAATATCTCATCCATGGAGAAAATTCTGTCATGGAGATTTGATTGCTGCAGCAAATTGTTTAAGTGAACTACAGAATGAACTTCTGCAGAGAAATTATGGGAGTATGGCAATTTCAACAACACATCTTTTATTCACATTTGATTTGAGTGTGTACCTGTGTGTGAAAGAGAATTTAAGTGGCCGTAATAACAGCTTCAAAGACAGAGCAATATTCTGTTTCTTAGATTTTATGTTTTGAATAGCATTATTGAATACTTTACATTGTGTTAAAAATGATAGCTATAAATCAGCAAAATATTCCATGGTTAGAATCTTATCTTTACATGGTTTAAAGGAGTGATTTCCATAGTGTTAGAGGAGGCTGGAGTTATCATGAACTTTGAATTTACAAGAACATGACCTTTTCCTTCCTTCTAAATCTCTTGGCTGCCTCTCTGGTTTTAGTTAATGTTCTCACAGGGAGGTAATTGAACACTGAATGTTCTGTTAGGTGTGAAGTTCAATGGAGACAGATCTATAGGATCAATGACTGAGGACAAGGAAGAAGAGTATCCTAGCTCTTTAGAAAGCTAAAGAAACTGCCAGAGTTTTCTTAGATCATTTAAACTCACCTGTTCTTTGAAACCATCTATAAATATGCCATAATTCGTAATGTCTTCAATGTCTGTGTGGTAAATTTTTACATACTTAATGTGAGGGGTTATTTTAATTCTACTGATCATTCATTTGGCAAAACGTGCACAGCAGTCAATGTTGAATATGAAATATTAACAGTATAAACTGGGAACAGTAATAAGCAAAACAGAATAAAAAAGAATAAGCCTTTGGCAGAAACACCTGAGGTGCTTTGGTCCAAAACAAAATCAAAAGAAAACTGCAGTCTTCAGTGACCGAGCAGGCCCAGTCACACAGAAAGTGCAGTCTTGACTGACCGAGCAAGCAATGCATTTGATGACTCAATTTGTTCACTGGAATGAAAAGTAATGATAGAAATTTCATAATTTAAAAATAGCTCAGAAAACACAGTCAACTGACACACCACTCAGAACATTTTCAGCAGCAACACAGGCAATGAAGTAAATTGTTTATAATAGAGGATGTCTTCATGGCCCGATGTATGTGTGGGAGCATGGAGAAAGAATTGAGCAGAATTCAAAACCCAGAGTCACAGACTTTCAGCAAGCCTCAAATGTTGCTTTATATTAAAAATCATTTATACTTTTATTGTTTCAAATGGAGATTTACCTCCAAACTATCATGGTTTTATGTACTCAAAAATATTACCCTTTTCTGTGTAAAACAGTGAGATAATTTTATTTTACCCAATTTACACGCAGTAATATTTAAGCATACGGATTTTGCATGACTTCTTCAGAACTTAGGAAACCATGAGGAATTGATAAGTAAAATTTAAAGAAAATTTTCTTTTGAGGTTGTGTTAGTGGATCAGGTAGTAACATCCCCTTATTTTACAGGAGAAAAGGAACTCGTTCCCATCCCCTCCCCTCTCTGACTTTGTCTTCCCTTCCTTTACTTTTGTCTCCTCTCCTCCCCATTTCCATCCCCTGCCTTTTCTTTCCTTTCCTCTCCTGAGAGAAACATGTGTTGGTTGGGCAGAACAGGTACAAGGGTATATTTTTATTTGCTGGTGGCGAATCCATAAATTTAGTCTTCTCAGGCCAACATTCTCATGAGGGTGGCGGACAGCAGTTACAGACACTGTGAAGCTGAAGAGAAGATTTAAGAAACTAAATAGCCAACTGTGAAATGTGATATGCACACAGCTCTGTGTGTGTGTCTAGAGAGGCGACATTCAGCTCAACAAGTGTGGGTACCTCAGGGGCGGGGGCAGGAAGAAAGACTCCAGGTGAAACCTGAAGTTGAAACAATGGGGTTATGGTGAGAACAAGGAGTCAGGATGGGCAGACTATGTACCACGTGCTTCAGAAATGATGCACATTACGGCCATCTGAGACAGAAGACTCCTCCAAACACTAAACAAGGAAAGTTTAACTGCCCCTTCATTTAAATTCATTTCTTCTTTTCATCAGAATAACAGACCTTACATTGTAAACACATCATGCTGGACTTTTCCTGATCTTAGTATTACAGACAAATACAACGTTATCTTGTATTCTAAGAGTGGTACACAATTTCCAAGCTTTCTATAGTAGATTGCCACATATGCAACACAGTATATGCCTTCCCTCTGACTGGAAACCCTCCTACTATCATATCTGCATAGTTCACTCCAACCATGCTATTCCTGTATCTGATGAACCTGCATCATTTTTGCTCAGTTCAATTCAAATACTATCTTCTCTGAAGAATGTTGTCTTATATTCACTGAATTCAAAATATAGGTGAACACACACACACACACACACACACACACACACAGTAGAGCTCTCAGAGAAAGCACTTGTCAGGAAAACTCCTTAATAAAACAACTGAGTATGTATAATAGAGAAGATTGACGGTCTAGAAAATATAGGTCAATCTAATCATTCATTATGGATGATGTAACAAATTATTTTAGTTGATACTTTAAAATGTAGTAAACTGTTTATCAATAGTCCGGCTGCCAGGAACCCCCAGGGATCCTGACCCTCTTTTCTGCACATCACAGTGCTGGGCTTTCTGCTGCACACCATCCCCAGATAGGATAGTGGGGTAGGGTGCTGAGAGTAGGGTGCTGGGATCTGAATGCAGCTCATAATGGTTGTGTATGTTATGTGAGTTTGATTAACATATAAGCTGCCTCCTGAGTTTGTTGTAAAATAATTATGAGATCTAAAACAAAACACTAAAAATATGCATGTCATATATAACTTACAGAAAAGATAATAAAAATATAAAAATAGAGAATGTTGAACTCTGTGGAATGGTAAAAACAAATAAAGTTTGCATTTTTAATTTTGGTTTAATGAATTTTAACTCGTTTTTATTCTTCATATGAGTGCTGGTGGGGAGGGGCATTCTTATCTCCATATCATCAATAAATATCGGGAACAGGACATATGTTATACATATGCTAAAGGTTCCAGAATAAAACAGAGGAAAAAGACTTTGTTTCTTTGTTTACATTTTAACTAACAGCCACATGTATAGGAGATTGTACATTTTACTGTTGAAAATTTATTTATGCTTTTCTACAACTTTCATTATGTGCTTTGGGGAAGCGAAAATATCTAGCTATAATATCGATGAGAACAATATTGAAAGAAAAGGCATAATGTGATCTTATAGACTTGTTCACGGTGTGGAAATACAGAGGACTGCAAATACTGTTCTCTCAGGACCTATGCTAACTGCTGCATTGGAAAGATGCATACATGTCTGTACAAGAAGAGTGGCTTCCCTTTAAATAGAGAAGGCGAGATTCAGGATAAGAAGGCAAAAATATTTTTCTTCTTTTGGGATAGCATACTTTAAATTCTGTGTTACTAATTTATAAGTGAATTCTATTTTAGAAGATTTAAACATGCACTAATAAAAAATTCAGAAAAAAAAATGCAAGCTTTGCCCACATTTTCAATCTCATTATATTATCTCTGATTTTGGTTTTCAGAGTGAACAGAAAGAATAATATCATTCATTGTAAGTCCAGGGATCTTAGCTGACTTCAGAATTTACAAAATCCCTGCTGTGAGTATGAACACTGTGGAAATGGTGATTCCTGTCCTTTTGTAAAGGTTCCTCCTGCAAACTTTAAGAAAGAGGGGAAAAAAGTCAGACAAGAGGTGGGTGAGGGGGAAGTAGGTGATTGTAGGTCTCTCTGTGAGTGGAAATAGAATTTTCCACAATCTATACACTCTGTGGGAGGCCATTCTTCTCTCAGCTGGTGACTATTCTCCTGGGCTGAAAGGAAAAGGCTCAGAGATCCCAATAACTCTAATTGCTTCAAAGGCCCTGTCTGGAAAGCAGCTGATTCACTGTAGTAGACAAGCTAGCTGCTAATTTCGAGAAAAATAAATATGAACACCTGTACAAAGCCCACAACTCCTAGTAAGACATATCACTGTTGCTGCTTCAAAAAGTGTGTTTGGAATAGATGCAATTAATTGTTTTGTTCTGCATGAAATATGTAGCTTTGATACTTTTATGAGAGAGTCAGAGGTGTTCAGGGTAGTATGCCTGAAGATGGAAAATTATATTTTTCTGAAAAGGGCCATGTTCTAAAATGAAATAGGGATTCTCAAGAAATATACTGAAGTGCCTTACTATCAGACTTGAAAAGTCACTTTGTCTCATTTTGTTGTAGGAAGCAAGAAACAGATTTCTGTAAAAGGATTTGCTCATCTGCTTCTCTATGATTTCACCACGAAAAGGGAAATATCCTGAGAATTTGGCTCAGGTGATTAGATGTTTCCCCATGTATCACTGTTGCCTTTAATGTATCTGAAACGCCAGCACTAATCCATACGCATGGCGCTTGCACGAGCCTCTACAAACTCACAGACTGTTAATACACAGGAAGGAAATCTCCTTAGCCAGCCAAAGAATATGAACAGTTCAGCCACAGTGCCCAAAGAAGTCAGATATGCCTCTAAACTTCCTGCTCTAATTTAAATTGAAATCCTTCGGCTGTTGTTATCTTTGCTTCTTCCAGTAATACTGATTTTTAAATTCTTTAATATTAACTATAATATTTCAGCTTCATCAGCACCACACTATATACAGAGAGCAAAAATAATTAATTATATCTGGATTGTAGTACGGATGATAGATAAAATAATCCAGAGAAATTTCTTAGCATCTTTGGTAATCATTTCTCTTTCCTAAAGAGCTGTCTTCCTGAAATCTCAGCTTTCTCAAACTCTAGAGTAAACTGTTATCTGTGCTTGAACATGAGCTACAATGTACTATAAACTGAGGCTTTAAAAAGAAGCAAGTCTTGGCTGCAACAGCAACTGGTTACACTTACGTTGTTACATCTTTGATGATGGGCATGTTCAGGAGTGGAGAGCTAAAACGTTACAGGTCCAATGTCAATTTTGTGTTGTTAATTTATTATTCTCTTTTATCAAAAACTGCTTAAAGGGATTATTTTGAGTACGTATAGAGCAACCTGATTAGGACCTACCTTTATCCATTGCCTTCTCCACAACCATCTTAGAAGTAAAAGATAAAATAATTGCAAAACCCAACCACACCACCACCACTACCACCAACAAAACCCTTATGCGCATTCTCTCTTCAGCCAGTCCTATTCTTAATTCTTTTACTTTTCACTCATCTCAAATTCAAAAGAATTGCCAAACTCTCCATAAACTTCCCACCTTATTCCTGTGATTACAATTTTTTTTTCAACTTTTATTAGATATTTTCTTCATTTACATTTCAAGTGTTATCCAGAAAGTTCCCTATATCCTCCCCCCTCCCGGCCCTGCTACCCTACCCACCCGCTCCCACCCCCTGGCCCCGGCGTTCCCCTGTATTGGGGCATAAAAAGTCTGCATAACCAAGGGGCCTCTCTTCCCACTGATGGCCAACTNAGCCTCAGCCCCAAAGCCCAGCTCCTGCTATTTGCTCCAGGTAAGGAAGCCCCTCCTTAATCCTTTGATGTCACAGTTAGCTGAGTTGCCATCTTTTATCTCTCTGGTCTACTTTACTTCCCTTCCCCATGAAATATATGAAAAAAAAAAAGACTGAAATATAAAAATTGTAATGTTAGAACCCTCTTGCTGCTCACATCAATGCCTGTAGGCCTTTCCCTTCACTATCAGGTATTCTTGATGGGATAGATTTGAGTCCCTCCCTAATAGACATCTGGGTGCCAAGATCTCCCGCCGGGGACAAATGAGTTGAAATCAAAGGAGGTATTTATGACCACACAGTCTCCTCATCCCTCCCTTCTCTTTTGCCTAGGGAACCAGACACTGGCTCCAGGCTTATTCTATGAGACAACCCCCATCCTCACAAAGACATTAGAAGACACTCTCCACTTCTGCCACCCAGGTTCTTACTCCCCTCTTCAGAGATGCTGCCATGCTGTTTGCTCTGATGGTGGGGCAGGACTCTCCTGAGAGATTCTCCATCATGCTATTGTCCCTTTGCCTGTCTATGGAGTTAATAATGATTTTAATAAACTCTGTACCCTCAACAATCTACCTAGGCATTCCTCTTGAACCTTCATGTGAGACCTTTCAGAAACACATTAGTGCAGTTGAATTACAGTCTTCTGTCAGATTCAAGTGGAACACTCTTTTAGGCATGTAGTTATTGGTTTATCTGAACTTAACAAGAGATCAGTAAACCTGGCAAGGGTTGGTGAATCTAGGCATTGTTTTGAAGTCAAGAAGTCCCAGTAAATATCCTGTCTCCAGAATTTTCACTTTAATGCTAATTCAAGCAATCCAGAACACTGGTAAATATGCTACTTGGACTCAGTAACATCTTCCCAATGCTGCAGTACTGCCTCAGCCCCAAAGACCAATATCTGGTATTTGCTTCAGGTTTTCAGATGTATCTATTTAAAAAAACCTAGAAATCCGTATTTTCATACTGCACTTTGTGTAGCACAAAATGAGGAACGGAAAAATTAGATCCAGTAGGGCATATTCATTTCAAGCTTTTTAGTTACCGATGACACTGTCTGATAAGATTTCAGACCTTTTTCTTTTCCTTTTTTTAAAGCTATTGTCAGTTACTGCATATTTTATAGGGTAGTGTCTCTACTTGAATGATGGTGAGCTACCTGGTATAAGCTGTTTCACCTCAGACATGATTAAATTATATTTCTTCCTGTCTGAACAAAGATTATATTGAAAATACAAGAAGGATTTGGCACTAGGGAAATACATGTTAGTATTTGACAAGTGAGAAACAGTGCAGGAAAATATCAATATGAGATGAGGCCATGATAGGAATCTAAGAAAAATAACAGAGAGTTATCAGAATGTTAAGTGGACAGGAGCCTAGCTATTCTTTTAAGCTGTCATTCATATGGCTCTATACACTTTTCAATCTTCATACTCATTTGACCAAAGCAAGCTGTATTCAAGGAATTTGGACCACCCCATTCCTTGTCATTTCCTGAAACCAAGGACCTAATGTATAATGATAACTAGATTTTAGAATGTAAAATTTATTCAAATTCACACTTTCTGTTTTAGGGTAGATTAGTTTTAAATGTGTAGAATTACAGAAACATTGAGGTGAAGAGATTGTTAGTGGATAAGAGTGTACTGTTCTTGCAAAGGACCTGACTTGGGTTCCAGTCTACATATCCAGTGCTTTACAACTACCTACATCTCCAGCGCCTGGGAATCGGAGGTCAACCTCTGACCTCCGTAGATACCACTTGCACATGAACAAACCCACACAGAGATGTTCATACACACACTGACTTAAAAATAATAAAGATGAGCTTAAAATATTCATACCAACAAAATGTCTTTCTAAATGTCAGCTAGTCAATATTAGTATAAAAATCTGTTAAAAATGCACGAAGAACAATAATACTGTGGACTTTTGAGCACAGAAAGAACAGCTCTACTTTGGTGCAGAAAACACAAAGAACATGAATATTAATGTTGGAAGCAGGATGAAAACTCAGCTACCCCTCCTAGTAGAGCTCATGCCTTTTAGACTTCCCAGTAGTTATACAATTTAGATGGTTAAAAACATATAGAATTTTTTCAAGTAATTTAATCTAGTTCCCTTCCTTCAGGCTCATGAATTCCCAAGGGAATGGAAAGAATTATAAATTTTCTGAACCTATTTTAAGTACACTAGAGGGGAGGAATATTGGTACAGTGCTTCATGAACCTTCAAGCATTCTTAGCCTTATAGGTTCTTACATATAAAAATATATATAATTTCAGGCACTACTGATCAAAATTCAAAATGATGCTGTCCCATCTGCAAATAGTATTGTGTCCAGGATGCTAGCAGTGGAAGATACTTCTGTACTTTTTTATGTATATACCAGTAAACACCATCAAGCTGTATCTATTTTTTGTATATGGTGATGACATATGTTGGTGTCTTGTTTCTTCCAAATTTAAAATTTACAAAGATTCTCATTTACAATACTGGTCTGTAATGTTTCAATGAAACCCGAATTACATTCCTTATGTTATAAAATGAGAGTATTTTTCTAAAATTCCAATTGCTGGAGAGCACAGAAATCTCATACTATTGCTATCTCAGGAATAATTGAAGTGAATGACTCCACGCTCTTTCAGACGATCTGTTAGGGATACCTCAATTGCTCATCTCTTAGTATTTCCAGTGGGGATCCACAGCTATCCCTGTACAACTCTCAACACCACACAATGCTGAGAATATTCCATTAGCTTCCTTGAAAGAAATTGGAAGTTGGCATTTCTCCTTGGTAGGTTTTTAACCTTGCTAGATCTTGTGGATTAATTCTAACCCACAAAAGAATATCTGCTAAGAATACTTGAAGTCAATATCATCACCTGGTCTATTTATTTTCATTGTCAACCTTGAATCTTTCATATGAAAGCAATATATTGAAAGTTTGTTTTAATTCTTCTGTGGAGGTCACGTTAGTTCCCACAGTGTATCCATCTGGGCCTACCTAGGCTCTTTTTTTTTTTTTTTTTTTTTTTTTTTTTTTTTTTTTTTTTTTTTTTTTTTTTTTTTTTTTTTTTTTTTTTTTTTTTTTTTTTTTTTTTTTTTTTTTTTTTTTTTTTTTTTTTTTTTTTTTTTTTTTTTTTCATCCTGCTTCCTCCATGAAGATTCATAGTCTTCTCAGGACCAAGACCCAGTGTAGGGGAATGCCAGGACAGGGAAGCAGGAGTGGGCAGGTTGATGAGCAGGGGTGGGGAGGAGATAAGGGTTTTCGGAGGGGAAACCAGGAAAGGGGATAACATTGGAAATGTAAATATAGAAAATAATAAAAAAGCTATGTATCTATCTATCTATGTATCTATCTATCTATCTATCTATCTATCTATCTATCTATAATCTTTTTTTGTAAAAAATGATTCATAGCCTTTGTGTTTTCTACACTAGAGCATTGATTTCAGCTGTAATTTTTATTGTCTATTTTGATTATTTTTTACTTACTTCTTCTTTTTACTACTTTCGAAGATTATATTATAATTACATTATAATTACATCATCTCTCACTTCCCTTGTGGTCCCTTATTTTCATTAATCATTGTTACATGCATATATGTATATATTCTTTTTTTATTAGATATTTTCTTCATTTATATATTTTTAAACATTACCTGCTTTGTCTGTGTGATGCTGTTCAACTGTATGTTTTTAGGACAGACTGCTTGGTACTGGATAACCAATGAAATACTCTTCCCTGGGGAAGACAGTTTTTCCTATTCTCAGCATTCCTTACCTCCCACAATCAAAATGCAGTGTTGTGGAACTCAGTCTCAATGAATACATCTAGAAAACAACTTAGGCATCTAAAGCTCAGGGAACATTAGAGAAGAGGGTGAGGAAAGACCTTTAGAGGATCGAGGAGGTTGCTGAGATAGTGTGTAATGTATCTCAGTAGGTAGTGAGATATCTAGTAATGTCAAAAATTATATTCATAGTCCTTCCGATATGACTGTGTGAAAGTGAGCTGAACGAGGACTCCCATTCTCTCCTCTTTTCTGCTTGAAATCTGATCAGTAATAACAGATTTGCTGAAGTGGATGGGGATGGGAGAGGTGGACCACGAGGCCTCAACTCTACACAAAGAATTTCAGCCCAAAGTTTTAGTGTCTCTAGCTATGTATTTGCTTTGTTTTACACTTTTCAAGGACTTTGGGTGCAACATTAAGTTAATAATATGAGCTCTCTCAATCTGTAAACAGAGAGAGTTGTAAACCTAAAGAGAGAAAAATGTCATAGGTTTTAGGATGTTGTACTTTTATTTTTATATTCAGCAGTGCATTGTTTTGGTTTCTACCGGTTGGTGTACTGTTGTCATTTCTAATTTTGTTGATATGCAGCTTTATTCCTTTGTGGTTAGATAATGTGCAGGATATTATTTCAATATTCATAAATTTGTTTAGACTTGCTGTGTATCTGTATGTTTGGCCTATTTTGGAGAAAGTTTTATAAGGCTATGGAGAAGAAAGTCCATTCGTTATTGTTTGGATGAAATGGTCTATAGCTGACTGTTAGATCTGTTTGATTTATGATGTCATTTAGCTTCAGAGCTCCTCTATTTAGTTTTTCCTGGATGACCTCAGTGTGGGTCAGAGTGAAGTATTGCAGTCACCCACTATTGATGTGTTAGGTCATGATTTCTGTAGCTTGTTTCTCTACCCCACTGAATGGTATCCACTTTGCTACTTCTGGTCACTGTGCTCATTTTGAGCAACACTATTCTTTAATACATCCCTGTGGGTCATTTGGCCAATCTAGACTTCATACTACTATAATAGGATATGTTGCTCTTTCTTCACTACCTACTTCTTTTGCTCTCTGTGTGCTGACTTAGCTCCTTTATCTAAATAGTCTATTTTGAGTTTACCACCAATTTCAATGCTAAAAACAAGTGCGCTTTGTCAATAGATACAAGGAGACTCCTGAAACTTCCCTTCTTCTCTTCCCTTCTCTTCTCTTTTCTGCTTGAAATCAAATCACATTTGTATGTCATGATGAGCCTTTACAGTGAGGTTTTCAGTGTTAAGGATAGTTTTCTTGGTTCCCTGCTACTATCAATGGAATATGAAACTGAATATTATCTTCTGCTTTAAAAGAACTCATTTATATCACAGAATGATGCTCTGTGAACTTTATTAGAGTCAATTTTGAAAACTAGATGTAGAAACCTAGTAATTAAGCATTCAAGCAATGAAGGCTAGAAGTAGTCAAACATGGGCAGGATATATAGAAGATGGAACATGCAGTATGCTGATGATGAATGAATTCCTCTTAAGGAGGTTAGAGCAGATACGGGTTAAGAGTCGAACCAGAGAATGAAAATGAAGACAAACGGACCAAGGATTCTACTGAGAATATGTTCTCAGTGAGGACTGCAGAAAGGCAAGAGTTTCCATCTTAATTTTCACTGACATTCACATGCAACCTCAATTTTTGATATTTCTTTATAATTCTGTGGTAATTAAAAAACATCAAATTTCTTGCTAAAGAAGACATAACCTCCATTTTTTTCTTTTCTCATATTCATTATGGGTCCAACATACAAATCCAACAGTCTACTGTGTTTTGATATATGCATATATTCACTTTGATGGGAAGAGATTTAATATCCAGATAACTTGTTTCTATCCCAATTTGATCCACTGTTCTTATTCAATTTACAAGTTACTTTATGATTTTGCAAATAACACTGGTTTGTTTACATTCAATTTCCTTATTACGTTAAAATATTTTATACAAATCACCAAACAAAAAGTCATTTCAAACATAGTCAGGGTTCCCTTCTAGTTTTATTTAGAGCATGTACCTCTTGCGATGTGCATGAAAATTTCTTATATTAAGGGAGGTGGTTAGAGCATGAATCCCATTATCTCCTATGTTCCACGTGCAATGAGATGAAAATGAGGACATGCTTCTCTGAGACTTCAGGAATGAAATCATTATGAGAGAAAAGTCAGAGAGCTGAAATAATCCAGACCACTCATGGTCATATAGTCCCACTCCGCCAGGCCTTTCCACATATATTCATTATACATTTTAATAGCTAAAAAGACACAACTTAAAGAAATGGACTAAATTTTGTATTAGTTGCTAAATAAAGTTAATAAAGAATTAAGCTTTAGGTTACCTGACTGTAAGATGATAACCCATCATTACACATTTTCAATTCAGATTTCCACATGTGGATACCTTTAGAGATATTTCTAAGCATGTCTACTAATATATTATCCTATAATGTATTTATTAACCTGAAACACTACTTGACCTAAATATGTGCTGCCAATTCAGTTAAAAATCTTAAATTTTGGCTATAGAACTATTTATTAATGTGTATATTTGCCACATATTAAGAATGTGAAAAACATTGAGAGGCCAATTGATAAATATTATATTGTAAAAACATTACATATATCCACAAATTCTTGATAAAGTTGTGTCTTCTTGGCAAGCATCCTAATCATACTGCTTTGGGGATGAAGTCTACTGTCTTTTTAGTACACCTCAAGTTTACCAACTACTCTTGAAAAGGATTGTAAAAAAATTCTGAAAGGGAAGTTGATAATGTTGAATGTTAATATCAAGAACACAAAGAAAGCTTTCAAATAAACTTTGAGGCTTCTTACCTCAAAGACGTAGGGAAGAAGACAACACTAAGCTAAAGTCAGCATAAAGAAGGAAAAAGTCATAACTACTGCAGAAGTAAATAAAATAGAAATGATAAAAGAAACAGAAATCTATAATCAATTATCTCAAAGTTGGGATTTTTAAAAAGTTACAAAGTTAACAGAGAAAAAAGATGTAAGTTTTAGATAATGAAATCAGAGATGAAAGAAGAAACAATATAATTGCTACTATAAAATACAAAATATTTTGAGGTTACCATAGGTATCACATATCAAGAAATCATTGTACAAAGTAGAATTTTTTGAAAATATAAGTCTAACAAGAGTCACAAAGAGGAAGTCTGAACAAATCAACGAAGAGGAAAATTAAGCCAGTAATTAAAAGTCTCTTAACAGGGGCTGGAGAGATGGTTCAGTGTTTATGATTACTGGTTCCTTTTTCAGAGGACCTAGGTTCAGGTTCCAGCATCACAAGTTGGTTTGTAACCATCTGTAATTCCAGTTCTTAGTAACCCAATGCCCTGATCTGATCTCCAGGTCCATCATGGATGCACTTGGTGCACATACATGGTTCCAGAAAAGTCACTCATACTCACATAATAAATAAATAGTGGAAACCTAGGCAAGTACTCAGGGCCAGTGACGTCATGGATAGTGGAGGAAAACCTACAGCCACTACTTTATTAAACCCAGTACAATTCCTAAAAACAATATTGTCGTTTTTTTTCCCTTATTTCCACATATAAATGTAGTTTTCACCCCTCATCTAGGAAACTTTTTCCTCAACAGACAGAGACTATTACAGAAACCACAACCAATCAAAATATTGAGTAGTGTCTTGGTCCAACAGAACCATCAACCAACACTCTAGCACCTAATGCTCAGATAATATTTCTGAAAAAGGTCCAGAGTGACCTTAGAGCCAGATGATCAAAGAGTTTGCCATGAGAAGGGTCTCCTGAGAATTTCAGAAGTTATTGCCTAAACATAAGCTGAGCAAGGTTTATAGTCATAAGTAGGCCAAATGGACAAGGGAAAGACCAAGAGGTTGTAACTCCACACAAAGAACTATAGGCGTCCGAGGGATGCTGAGATTGGCAGAAATAGTCTTCCTCAGGTTAGAAAACACCTAATGGTTACTCAGTATTGCCAATTCAGTTCAAATTGTCAGCTCTGCAAATGGCTATACATATAACAGTATATAGACTAGGCTGGTTATACTTAAAAATACAGTTATATACATACATGAATACCATAAAAATTAATGGAAAAAAAAAAGGCCATGGATTTGAAAAAGAACAGTAAGGGAGTATGGGGGATATGGGGGAAGGGAAGAAAAGAGAGAAATGATGTAACTACAGTATCATCTCAAACAAAGTCTCTACAAAGGTATTCAGAATTTCCTGATTTCATGAAGACCAAGAAACTATTTTGGGTTAATATTAATTTTTCTCAAATTTGTCCAAAAATTTGATGAATAAGTAAACTTCTGAACACCTGTTATGAAACCAACATTACCCCAATAGTAATTACAAAGAACAACACAACAAAAGCAAAGGATGATTTGTTAATGTCCTTTATAAATATGGGTATAAAAACCCTCAAGGGTGGGATGCATGAGAAACACTAGCCAAACAACCTCAATGCTATATTAAAATACTACTTCACCATGCTCATATAGTATTGATTCCAAAGATGAAAGGATAGTGCAGAATATGAAAATCATGGAATGTTATCTATTTATCCTGTAAAGAAATGAACGTAGAATAAAAAGAATCTAATCATCTAATTGTGTATGAAAAAAAAGCAATATAAAATCTACTATCTTTTCATAATAAATAATTCACAAATTAGGGAATATATATGTATATACAGTCTACAACCAGCATTATACTCCAAGAAATCAAACTGTACCAAAGAAAGAAATTAAAATGCAGATTTTAATTTAGTGTCAGTAAAATATTTTGCTCATAAAGAATAGATTCATGAGCTGGGTGTAGTAGTATATATTACCCAGCTCTCTACAGGCAGAGGCAGGGCAATCTCTGTGAGTTCAAGCCAAGTTTATGTAGTCTAGCTAGGATACCTAGTGAGACCCTGCTTGGAAAAAAGTCCTCATGATTTAGACTTAAAAATACAACTTATTTGACGACACTGACACTGTTGTAAAATATAAGAGTAGTCCACATACTGGATTAAGAAGGATTGTGAGGAAGAGTTCACCTCCTTTGATACTTTTATCCAATTCTTGAGGTCCTCCTGGATACTCCTTGTAGAAAATAGTATGTGTGAACAGCCCACAGGTCTGTCGAGGGAGGACCTGAAGACAAAGAGATTAAAAAAAAAACAAAACAAAACAGCACGTTGGTAAGATTTTACTAGGAACTGTTATTACTCTCATAAGTTTACAGTCAGAAAGATTTCCTCATGCCTTATTGCAATCAAGAGATGCTGCTGGTTTAACTTCATACATGTCAGTGGAGTAACTGAATCAAAATTTAAAAATACAAGTTTTAGTTTAGAACATGTGCCCAGTTTACTTAGTTGTATGAATCTGAGCTACTGTCTGACTTGTGTTAAAGAATAAAAAGTTGTCCTAGGGTTCATTTCATCCAGACAGCTCCCAAGGTTACATTTCTCATCTCATTAAGTTTCTCCTCTCCTTGCTTCCTATACTCAGGCTTGCATAATATGCTGGTTCTGGGATTCAGAGTAAACCCTCCTTCTCATTTCTACCTTTGTCTGTACCACAGCCAGACTTTAAATTCACCTCAGTAGTAGTCAAATAATGTAATGAATGTTTCTGGAATATTTTTGTTCAATTCTTCTGTAAATATGGATGTTGAGCAGACAAAACAAGTCAGCAAATTGGCTCTAAAAATCTTATTTTGAATAATAAAGTATTTATAGTCTATGTGGTAATGCATTCAGTTATCCAAGAAAGCCACGATGGCATTTATCCTTCAGTTAATTTTCATGACTAAATTCAAGGTAAATAAAAGCATATAGTTTTGGCTAAAAGGAACATTTCCTTTCATGATATGTTGGGTGATTACAGAAGGAGGGAGAATATCAGTACTTTCTCTGTTTTTAAATTTAAGTGAATAATTCTTTTTATTCTTTCTGGCTTTTTAGACATCAATTTTACTGTCGCAGTTATCAATGATTTCCTGTAACAATTTATGTTCTTTGGTCTACTGGTGCTGCATTTTAATAATGATATAATTAAAGCCTTATGGCAAAATTACTGCATGCCAAGTTCAGGTAGCTTTATATTCCTGTCTTTTCTTTTTAGACAGATATTAGATACATATATAGACAGATTGATAGATAGATAGTTCTAGTAGCAGTGTGAGTCATGGAGAAGGTTAGTGTAAATATTGAACAGAAAGAAGATAGTTTGAGACTCTTGTTGTCAAGGTAAAGTTTTGACAACTAATGATGAAAACATGTTCGAAGACCCCTGGAACTGGGGGTAAGCATTTTAAAACTGTCTATTTTAGAACCAAGAAAATGGTGCCACTTTTTTTTCAATGAATGATGCTAAATTTCCAGCTAAAATTCATATGGTTTTGCTCTCATTTCTCATAATGGGTACATCATTCTTAAATTGGATTTGTAATTTTTTAGCTAATACATTTGGAAAGGAATTATATACTGCCTTTCCTTGAAATATGCAAAAAGGAAAAATGAAAATAAACAATGTCCTAAGATGCTCAGAATGCTTGAAAGTCAAAAAACACTAACCAGATGTATTTAGCTTTCAGATGTCATAGTTTCCTCTTATCCATTGGCAGGGGCTAATTGGAGGGCTGTTTCTTGATCCATGGAGCAACAATCTACCTTTATCTCTTTGTGAAACCACTCAAACAAATAGTTCTAAGGAATTCCTTAGGAGAAGCATAGGAGCTTTAGACTAAATTTCAAATTGTAAACGTCAATAGATAATCTATTCCAAATTAATTCCCACTCTTTTCAGATTGTTATACACTCAATAAAAATATTCCACATCCTAGGAAGCAAGCCTGTAGTCAAATAGAATAACATTGTATGAACAGTCATCTTCATGACATGGTGGAAACTTTTGATAGTCATGAAAAAGAAACTCTGTGTTGCATACTTAGACAAATGGTTTACCCTTTCACTTACACACAGATATCAAGGGGCTTCAGACACAGCAGGATGTGCTCACCATGATGCTATTATGAATGAAGCCCTTCCTGTACCGTGCAGGTTTCAGATGTGGGTACTCTTCAGTGCTGGTGACTTGAATACCCCAGACTTTCTTCCAAGCTGCATACAGCTGAATATGGACTGGGTAGACCCCTGAGTGGTGTGGGGCCACTGCGTAGCCCAGGTTGATCGGAATTCCATGTTCCTAAAAAAGTCAGAAGAACACTGTTATGATGTGGGGCCAATTGAGTTAATAAAAATTCTCTACATTTACTTGGCATAAAAAAAAAAAGAAGATGGAGCTTTTAATCTTTCTTCAGTTCATCAGCTTCATGGAAATCTGATGCTATACTATAATGAATGTAGTAAATACTCTGAGCTTGCTTTGTGTATCTAAAATTGTGCTATTTACACACATTAAGTTTGAGAAGATGGTAGTGTTGTGAGTGACTGTCTTTTGAGCCAAGCAGGTACCATCTTAGGACATTCAGATATTCTTGAAAAGATGACCCCAGTTGTGCTTGCTAATTATTTATATCCCTGAATCCTAGCTTGAACAGGGGCATTCAACTCTCATGTAAGTCTCCAGTTTCTCCCTGTCACCTATTGAATGCAACTTTGCCTTAACTGCAAGTAACCTCCTTTGGAAGGGTTAGAGTGTACATGGGCCAGGGAAGACTGGAGTACCTCCTATGAACTATGTAGTTATGGGATGATTTTTACCCCTGCTGTAAGGCTAGGGAAGAGATGCTCACATCCTGTGTTAGGAAGCCCAATAAACTCACTGGTTCCTTATAGTGAACTCTGGAAGAGTCATAGCTTTGCTTGCCTTGGGAACCTCAGGAGAAGGTGTGGACACTATTTATTTCTCACCTGGAAGGAATTTAGCTGCAATGGATCCCTTTTCGAGGCAAATGAAGGGAAAATAGAAGAGGAAGATGGAAGAACACAGTGTGTGTGTGTATGTGTGTGTGCGTGTGTGTGTGTGTGTGTGTGTGTGTGTGTGCATGCGCGCGTGTGTGCATGTGTGCATGCGTGCGTGAGTGCATGTATGCATGGGATGTGGTATTGTAGCACACCAATAATGTAAATATGATTCATAAGGCAATGAAAGCTTCTCTGTTTGTTTATTTGAATTTAATAGTATTTGAATCTCCTGAGTTTGGACGGCTAATGTTGTTATTCCCTTCGAGAAGGAATTAGTGGAATGCCAAAATCAAAGTCATATATTAAGGAGTTATTACTGTAGTAAAATGAGATGAAAATTGGTAACAAAACAAGATTAAAAATGGTCAGTTCAAAGTATAGGGCATTAATGGATACAGGGAGTAGTAAGAAAGGGTTAAAAGTCCAGGAGAGTTTTATATGTGGAGGATAATGGGGAGGTCAAAATTAGATCTCACCCTTTGCCATAAACTTTATAAACTTAATTTGCAAGGCATACACTTTACTGTGAGGTACTTTAATATACACTCAACTCCAAATGACTACAGGTAAACATTTAAAGCAAGAATGTGAAAATATTTCAGTTGCTGATGTTATATTTCTAGGTTTGTGGAATAGATATGCAGGTTTCAAATCTCTACTTCTTTTTTTATAACTTTCCCTTTAAATGCTTATGAGCTTTATAAAGTCTTGTAGGGCCGAATCTCATCAATTGAGCTTATAAATGAGGATATATAGTCAGATATGAAAGTTGAGTGAATCAATAAACCAAGCACAAAATCGTTGATGATTTCTGTTTATATCATCCGTTACAGGGACACAGCACAGGGAAAGAATTCAGTCTTGGATGAGAGGCAAGCAGTGAGTGGATCTTCAGGGCATCACCCTCATGCCACATTGGCCGCAAAGATGGGCACTAAATAGTTCATGTCACTATCAGTTTCCTTTTATTGGATGACCCTTATTTTGTAGCTAAATTCAGTTCTATTTCATCAAGACTGTTTTCTTACATCTATTATAATAAATGACTCTATAAAAATACTGAATTATGAAATCAATGCTGTAAAATAAGCTAGAGCCTTTTCCTAGGCATGAGGGAAAACAGATTTCTTAGTACCAGCAAAGAATTGCATTTTGTGCAAGAGCCTCTTCCCCCATCTCCTCTCTCCTTCCCTCTCCTCTCGTCTCTCCGCTCTGCTTCTCTCATCCATACTATTTGTGGATCCAGAAATCAAATCCCATTCCTCATTAATGCCAAGAGAATGTTCTACCACTAAGATAAATCCCAACTCTTAACTTAAATTTTCTGTACAAAATGAAGTTCGAAAACTCCAAAGTGGTAGTGTCTATATCACCTGGTCCCATCACAGGGTCCTTCACTAAGCTGCAACCACCTATTTGGTCTGGTGCCTGGTAAGTGGTGATGACTGTGAGGATCTGGAAATGGTGAAGATGAAGGGTTATCCATTAAATAAGGTGTCCAGCTCACCATGACATTACCAGTGAAACAGAGATGGACTTCCGTGTGGAAGAAACCTCAGGGCAAGGGTGTTCACACCCCTTTGTCAGTGTGGTTCTTTTGACTGGGACAGCACTTGTGACACAGAGAAGAGGGAACTTTTCTCCTTGTTCGTATTCTTGCAACTGTTTTCTACAAAAGTATTGTAAGTCTCCTAAAATCTAGCATATGACAAAACAAGCGTGCAGAAACCCTAATATACTTCAACAAGAAATCTGTTGGCCTTACATTCTACTATGGTCTGCTGCTTAATTCCAAATGTAAGGCCGTACATGTTAAATAAGGAGGGGAGGGTCACAGAAACAAAGAGATTAAGATGAAGTCTGCATAAGGGATTGAAAAGACAAGCAACTATATTCATCCAACAAAGTGGCATATTGCTTTTGAGATGAAGTAAAAGGAATTGTAAAACTTTTCATGAAAAATCAGGAGGGAAAAGCAATCAACCCAGTGAGCAGGAGGGAAGGGTCAGTAAAAATGATTTTATTATACTTATTGATTTCTGCAGGCTCGATACAATACTATTTGTAAGGTCATGCTATCACAGGGGCAACTGGAGCTCAATCAAAATAGTAAATCACACTAGGTAATTATGAGTTTATACTTTTTCAATCAAAATGATAACAGAAAGTGAAAAGGAATTCCCTCGTAAGTCTTTTCCTGTTATCAAGGGGCTTACTGAACCAGAAAGCTTCATTCTTAACTGTCCACAGCTTAAAATCCAATTCACAGAGAGTTGATCAACTAAAACATAAACCAAATGACATATTTACACAAGATCACACACACACACACACAAAATTACAGGCTTGGGAAGGCTTCTCCATGTAAATGTTGGAAACACTCAACCCACCTGAGATAGACACAAATGATAGCTGAGAAAATAAAATTCAAGATCATTTTTATGATTTATTGACAAGTCATGCAGGATCAAAAGGTAAGAGGCACTGCCAACATGTAATATTACTTCCTAAGCAAATGCCGGGCTGGGGTTTAGAAAGTGACATCATTTTAACTGCATTGTGGAATGATATGCTTCACAAAGAGGAGTTTGACACAACTGCATTTTTTTTCCAGTTAAATTCCTACTTCTTGCAGGGGTGGGGTGGGGTGGAGTGGCACAGAGGTAGTGTGTAGTGATGCAGTGTGATAAATTGTTGTTATATGTGATATAATTGCTTTTAAAAAATCAGCAAAAATAAAATTCATATAGGATTAGAAGTGGTAACAACAACAGAAACACCAAAGAACTCTTAAAACAATCCTCACTGACCATGTATTCTTAGCAATAGATGGATGTCTGGTATCAATTAAGTGTTTTTCAGTTTTATTCCTGGTGTGAGCCTAATTAGAATCTTAGGAGGACTGGAGAAGTTCCAAAAATATGGACATTGAGGGTAAGGGTGAGCATGCGGCTTTGTCATGTCAGCAAATGTGAGAGCTAGAATCATATCTGGCCTCTCGACACTCAGTATATGCTTCTGCATTCCCATGTCAGCTCTACTGTGACTGGGTAGAACTGACTCAAAGGTAAATTTGGGAAGGAGAACACCTCTTCATTCTGTTATTACTTAGAAAAGTTATACAATGTACAAGTCCCAATTTAAAAAAAAACAAACAAACAAAAAAAAAAACAAAAAAAAAAACCTCCTATGCTGCTAGCACTTTTAATGCAAATGAGTTTCAGCCAATTAGGAGTGTCCAGGACAGCTTTGGGTGAGTGACAGGAAGCAAAGGTTAATTTCTTTTTGGAAAGGAAGACCTTGAAAACAAGACAGTCTGCTAGCACTGTGGGTGCATATTTGCAGGGAAACAGGAAGCCTACGACTTATGACTCTGCTCTAGTGGTTTCTCTGAAATAGTAGCCCCTAGGGGACCAGTTCTCTTTGGCTCCTTGAGTCCTGGAGAAGTTCAGGACATTCTGCCCTACTGCCCTTTCAGAGTTTTTATAAACTCTCAAGGCACCTAGTTGATGCTATCTTCCTTAAAAAACAGTGTGATGTTCTAAACTTGGAAACCCAGAGCTAGTTTTGCATTTTCTAATACATTTAACAGGTTCAGCAGGTTCGGGTATGATGTCTAATGGTCTGAATTCTAGAAAAATAAGAGAAAAATAAAAAAATAAAACTGTACAATATTTGCTTTTATTATTTAATATTTATATTGTAATTTAGTTAGATGATTGATATTGGTAAATGTCTATTACCTACATGACAAAATATTATATATATGTGAACATTTTATAATTCTATATGTGTGTGTAAATATGGGGGTAGATATTGCACACATATACACATACACACACACATATGATATGCATGCATATGATGGCTAGATGTTATGTACCTGGTTGCCAGCATGTAGACTACATTAAATGTGTAGGAGAGTACTGATCCTTTAAATGATAAACACTAGAGATACATCAAAGCAATTAGATTTACCAAGTTTTGTGGTACAGAACTATAATCCCAGCACTTTGGAATTAGGTAGGAGGCTCATCCACCCAAGTTTATATTCAGCTATATAACAAGTTTCAGGCCAGAATGAGCCACAGTAAAGTTCCATTTTCAACAATCAAGTAACAACAAAAGAAAAACAAACAAACAAACAAACAAATAACCAATTCAATTCCTGTGCACTTGAAATAATTACTTTTGAGTTCATGATTTGTGTCAACTGTTTTCTTTCATTCCAGTGCTTTGCTGGATGCAAGCTACAATTTCTACTGCCGTTTTATATCTGGAGAGGACTACAGAAAAATAAAGGTAAATGTATCACAGTTCTTGTTGAAATTTGCTCTATGAATAGTTGACTTTTAAAAACATCATTATCATTTGAATATGCAGACAATTTGTTTCTGGAAAAAAAAAAAAGATGTCTTTGACATCTACTAAGGTTTCAATTTATTTCCAAATAATATTAGCTACAATGATATAATGCATTCATATCTAGTGGTATAAAGATTACTCATGGAGCCTTTCAAATATCAGAAACAGTGTCTTTGTTTATGTGTTTTCAATGTCGTTGTCCCCTTATTCTAGATTTTTGGGTGGATTAGTCTAGGGACTCACAGGCTTTCCTCCATGCAGACATTTCTACATTATACTTCCAATGTCATCTAGTAGATCCCAAAATTGTTGAGTCTAGAGATATCCCTTGTTATGCCACTACTATGGCCTGTAGTTCTGCAAGGAGTACTGCCACCTCAATAAATTGCTGCAAATAGCATCACAGAGTGTTATGGACTCCAAGGTAGGTGGTTCCAGATCTACTGTGCTCGTGTTGTTACTAATTGTGTGAGTCTGAGGGCTTACACGAGTTTTCTGCATCTCAGACTCCTCATGTACAAAACTAAGTTGAAACCATTAAAGGATTAAATAATGACAGACATAAATAAGCTAATATTTACAATGCTTAAAACATTACGAAGTCATTAATTCCCATTTAAGTGTTTGCTGGTTCAGAAGAGATTCACAGATCATTTCAGGAAGTATATCAGTTTTTGAAAATACAAATATAAGAGATATTATCTTCAAGCAAGGGTAGTGACTACAGACAGAGGTACAAAGAAGATGTACATTAGTAGAGAAAAAAAAACATGTCAATTCCTGTTAGTTTCACAGAGTGAAAAAGAGTCTAAAATCAGAAATGACAGTAGTTTGTATTTTACCACTAGCAACTGTTTCTCTCACAGAAGGGGTGGGATATCTCTTTGGTTTCTCTGGCTTTTTTTTTTTTTTTTTTTTGTATCCACTTGAGTTTAACAAATGGAAAATTCTGATAACAGATAAGAGGTAAATGAGAATGAAACTGGGGGATCTTATTTTCTCCCCGCAAAGTCATTTTGTGCTCTAAGACTACTTCAATCAAAGGTTAAAACAACTGCAAAAAAAGGCTTCAAATGTTTGGAAGTGGGTTTTTGTTAAGTGGTCTTTGTCTCTCAGAGGGAGTGCTGTAAGCCCAGATGGGAAGACTTCATTAAAACTATGTATGTGCATTTGTTCACAGAGATTATGTGTACAATAGGGAGTTTTTTTTTCAATACAATTAATAATGTGATTTCTTTTGTTTTTTTTTTTCAAACATACATAGTGTTATTTTATCTTCCTCTCTCTTCTTTCTGTATTTATCTCCTCTGCTCCTTAAAGACCCCGCACTTTCCCCACTTTACCTATCTGCTAACTGACATCCTGAACAAGGACAATGCCAATAGACCGGGAATACCCCAGGAGTTCTCAGCCCCACACAATGAACTATAGGCAACTGAGAAGAACCAGGAGCAGGAGAAGTGGTTTGTCCCAGGAAAGAGCACACCAACTGATTGTGCAGTTCCAAAGGTCAGCCTTTAAAACATACATACAAATTACATTATATGGACTAAATACGCTCTATCTATCTCTATCTATCTATCTATCTATCTATCTATCTATCTATCTATCTATCTATCTATCTATCTCTCTATCTCTCTATCTATCATCTATCTCTATCTCTAAATCTGCAATATAGGTATGTAATAAGGATTATTGAAAAAAGATACTTTGTCTCATGAGAAGAGCAGTGGGAAAATATATGGGTGAGCTTGGAGGGAAGAGAAAGAAGAGAACACTGTTGTGATTATGATTTAAACTCAAATGAAAAAAAAAAGTGTGAACGTATTTCCCTCCTACACAACCCCCCACTCTCATCCCACAACATTTCTCTGTCAAATCGTATGTGACCTTTTCATTACTTTGACTTTTCAAGCCTTATAATTAAGAAAATCCCACCTGCCCAACAACAAATCTTATGGTAGCATTTTTTGGATGTAGCCTTATATCCTGTATGAAATAGTGTGAATTTTCCTTTCATGAAATCATGGACAATTATGGCTGCAGTCTCAGGTTTATGAAACCTAGTATGATATAAGTATCTTCCTTTTATTCTGGGAGCTGGGGTAAAGCTGTAGGATGTAAGTAACACAATGAAAAAAAATGATTGAAAAGCTACTACCTACATTGAAATAGAAACCACTCTAATAAGGGGGCAAAAAGATCTACAGTTAACAACAGAAAAGTCAGACAGGTCCAGGTAAGCATATGTAACCCTCTTATGCTTCATTTTAAAGGAATCTATTAGTAAATATTTTTCTGAAAGCCTGACACTCCTTAATGGACTATAGGGAGAAAACAAGAGAAAAACAAGTGTAGGAAGATTCAACTCATGGTCATACAGTCATACCTGGATCTCACAGAAGCTGGGGAAAATTGAAACAATGAATTATTATTTCCAAACAACGATGAAAGGACTGGGCATTTGGCTTGTTTTCATAATTATAAAACTTTGTTCTTATTCACAAAACAGTATAGGATATGATTGGAATTATTTCCTATCTCAAATGCTTGGAACAGCGTTCTGTGCATTTCTGTGAGATAATAAATATTTTAAAAGAAACAACTGTAAAAATTAAATCACAGCTTCTTAAAAACATATTTGTGAGAAGTGAAATTAATGAAATGGTGAATGTATAAATGAATGAATTCTTGGTAATGAGACTTTGTAGTCAACAGTACCTTTGTGACTTAAAGCATTGATCTCTTCTCTTATCTATACAACTTCGGGGGAGTGATATGTGGTAAGGGGAATTTGTTCCATTATCTATTTTTTCCTTGTAAAAGGGGCTTGAGACCTTATTGTCATTTTTGAAAATGAAGCTAGAATCATTGATTTTTCCACTGCCTTTTTTAGGACTAAAATTGTCTTCTGTTTTCATAAGTGATAAAAGCAATGGCTGTGTAACCCTGAAAATTGGCTGGGTCAATCTTGACACTTTTTGGATTGAAGCCTGGTAAATGGTGACAAATCTCTGGAGGGCTCCGTGTTACAAATGGATTTTTCTTGGGGAAAAAGAAACAGCCCAGCAATAGCATTGCTTCTACAGTGTTGAACTTTCTGATCCTAAGTAGAACTATTTTGGGCAATTGAGACTCATCCTCTAATATTCTTGATCCTGCTGGTAGTCTACTTTGTTTCTTAAAGGGAACTAAGAGAAAAGCTAAGCCAGACTTCACTCTCATTGTAGGGTGCTCCATTCAGCAAGCTTAACATAGTAAGGTTTTATGTGCAGTACTCTTACTTTATTTACCAGTTAAAAAGTATATATATATATATATATATATATATATATATATATATATATATATATATATTTGTTCAATGTAACATTACTCAATGTGTACTAACTGTATGCATGGGTTGCACACAGAGCCATGATATGCATTGGGGATATAACAGTGAGGAAAATAGACAAAAATCACTTCCATCAGTGAGCTTATATGTTACTAGGATGAGACTGAAACTATAAAATAATGAATATGTAAATTACTTATAAGAAGGGAAATAAAGCACAGGTATAGAAAGGAATAAAAGACATCTCACTGTACTTGATTATCAAGCATGAGCATCACAGAGAAGGAAATATGTAGCTGAAGTATTAAACTTGTGAGAAAAGTACTTATTCCAAGTGACAGGGCTTCTGCAAAGAAATTTTCAAGTTAAATATTGAAAAATCTAAAGATATCACTCAGAGATGTTTTTCTAGAGAGTAATCATATGTCATCACTTAAGGAATAGCTGCAGATCTTTTAGGCCCATAGACACTATTAGTGTATTATTTACCCCAAGCAGAAGCAACAACTAGAAAGTTCTGAGCAGATAGATGGCATTGCTGAGCCCACCATTATAAAAGTTTTGTGGTTATCATGGTAAGAAATGATGAAAAAAAAAAAAACAAACAAGTAGGGTTCACAAAAGCAGATATACTGTAGAGACAGCTCAGATTGGAAACAAGAAGAGCTTGGATCATATGAGCATAATGGCGCTTATGAGAAATAATTTTATTGTGAAATATTTCCCTTTATTATGTGTGTGTGTGTGTGTGTGTGTGTGTGTGTGTGTGTGTGTTACTATGCCCATGTAACATGGGATTCTGAGGACCTAAAGCCAAGTCCTTTTGTTTGTGCTTTAACTGCACCATCTCCATAGCCTTGTTGTGTGTATTTTCTAAGAGCCTGAATACTGTGCAGGAGAGAAAGGCTATTTGGAAGGACTAAGTGCTACTAAGTCAGAAAGCTGATCAGGTTGTGGGTAGAAGTATAAAGAGGAACATTCTATTTGAGAACAGACATCTACTTGCATGTGAGAGGAAAGAATTTTAATAACAACAATTTCATAGAACAAGCTCAGCTGGAGTTTAGCAAGTCTACAATATAAACTTAAAAATTACTATGGCTATTGTTATGATTTTATGTGTTTAGGTGCATTGGTTCAGGTATATCTTTGTGCCACGATCATGCCTAGTGCCTGAAGAGGCCTGAAGATGGTTTAGAACCCATGTGGGTGCTAAAAATTGAACTTGGGTCCTTGGAAGAGCAGTCAAGGCTCTCAACTATGGAGACACATTTCTATCAACAAGATAAAGATTTATGTAAAGCCATATGATTCATTGATTAAAACAAAAGCAAAAAGCAAGCCTGACCCTTTGAGCCTTCCGTGGTCCTTAGCTTCTTTGGGTCTTTAGTTTGTAGAAGAGTACTTTATGAATAATATCCACTTCTCAGTAAGTACATATGATGCTTGTCTTTCTGGGTCTGGATATGTCACTCGGGCAATATTTCTATTTCCATACATTTATCTATAAATTTCATGATGCCATTGCTTTTGATGGCTGAGTAATAGTTCATTGTTTACATGAACCACATTTTATTTATCCATTCTTTGGTTGAGGGTCATCTAGATTGTTTCCAGTTTTGGGATATTACAAATAAAGTTACTATGAAAACAGATGAGCAAGTGTTCTTGGGGTAGAGTGGAGCTTCTTTTGGGTATATGCACAGGAATGGTATAGCTGGGTCTTGAGGTAGATCTAGTCCAAATTTTCTTAGAAGATTGTTTTATTGGAAAACTGCTATATTGTTTTCCAAAGTGGTCGTACAAGTTTGCACTCCTACCAGCAACAGAGGACTGTTCTCCTTAAATAGATTAGACATCAGAGGTGGTTGGAAGGAGGGGAATGGATGGGAGAAGAGATGGGGATGGGAACAAGAGAGATGAGGTAAGAGGAGGATAGAGGGAGAGAGTACTGGGAGAGGCAACTGTATTTGCCTGTGTGGCTGCATCTCTGGAACACGCTAGAAACCTACAACAATGGAAATTCTCAGGAGTCTCTGAGGTGACCCTAGCTAAGACTTCTAGCAATGGGAGATATGTAGCCTGAACCAGTCATCTTCTTAGACTTCCAATGAAGGGATTAGGATATCAAGCCAGCCACAAAACCTTAGACCCACAATCTGTCCTGCTAAAAGATGTGCAAAGGTAAAAGATGGATCAGAATTTGAGGGAAGAGGCAACCAATGACTGGTCCAGCTTGAAACCCATGCCATAAGAGGGATCCCATCCCTAACACTATTAATGATATCCTGCTATTCATTCAGACAAGAGGCGAGCATAACTCTCATCAGAGAGGCTTCACCTAGAAACTTATAAAAACCTATGCAGATATGTAGCAGAATATGACCTAGTCGGCCATCATTGGGAAGAGAGGCCCCTTGGTATTGCAAATTTTATATGCCGCAATACAGGGGAACGCCAGGGCCAAGAAGTGGGAGTGGGTGGGTAGGGGAGCAGGGTGGGGGGGAGGGTAGAGGAAACTTTAGGGATAGCATTTGAAATGTAAATGAAGAAAATATGTAATAAAAATTTTGGGAACGAGAGATAGAGATAGAGAAAGAGATAGAGATAGATAGATAGAGAGAGAATGATGGTAGTTGAGATTGTTTGGAGGGAATATCAGGGTGAAAAAAACGCACATCTATATTAAATACTTCAATCATGCTTAGTTGCATTGCCCAGAAAAGGTACAATGAACCTCAAGAGCATCACAGAGGCCTGAAAATAATGACCCAGTAAATTGCTGTTGATGGCATCAGGAAGCAGTGTTTCTCACCATAGTGGCATGATCTTGACTACCTCTTAGGAGCTCAACAAAATATGACCAGTGAATGTAGAAGTGGAAAATACATACAGAAGCATAAAAAGTACCCTAAGAGAATAAATAAAGAAGTAATTAAATGAAAACACACACTGGGAATTAGATTAAATGCAAGCAAGTAGCATGTACAAAACATCACAATCTACAAGGTTAAATGAAAAGAACAGCCACCAGCCAGTGATTTCAGCCTCTCCCTTCTTCTTCCAGGATCAACATCTTAACAGATGTCAGACCATCAACATCTAGCATATAACAGAAGCTTGCTTCTTAATTCATTAGCATGAAAAGGTCCTTTAAAAAGAAATGATTTTTTTCTTTGTTGTGATTATTATCAATGGGCTTCTTTCTTTAGGTCATCATCTTTGTCTGACCTAGGCTATCCTGGTCTTTGTGTGACCTAGGCTATCCTGGTCTTTGGTCCTGCCTTTGCTTCTCCAGTGCTGATAGTACAGGCATAAGACTGTATTCTCAGTGTGAAATACTACAGTTTTTTTTTAAATGTTAGTATTCAATTCTTAAATCAGGAATACATTATTTAAAAAAGTAAAAGCAGCAAAGAAAGAATGAAAAAGAAAAAAACAAAAACAAAAACAAAAACAAAAACCTATGCAGAGACTCATAGCCATTAAGTGGAGCTTGGGAAATCCAGTGGAAGAGGGGTAGGATGGATTGAAGGAGCCAAAGCCAGAGGGGTCAAAGTCACTCCCCGAAAACCTATAAAATCAACTAACTTGGGCCCATAGTTGCTCATAGGGACTGAATTGTCAACATGAGAGCATACATGAGATGGACCTAGGCCCTTTGCACATATGTATCTGTTGTGCATCTGGGGCTTCATCCGGGACTTCTAAAGCAGGAGCAGGGCCTGTCTCTGACTCTGTTGCCTGTCATTGAGCCCCTAACTGGGCTGTCTTGTCTATCCTCAATAAAAGAAGATGCACCTAGTCTTACTGCATCTTGGTACATCAAGGGTAGTTGATATTTGTGGAAGGCCTCCATTATTCTGAGGAAGTGGAGAGAGGAGAAATGGGAGGAAAAGAGGGAGAGGAAGCTGTGTTTGGAGTGTAAAGTAAATAAATAATCAAATCAACCAACCAACTAACCAACCAATAAATAAACAAACCAGATATATAAGCAGAAAAAAAAAAAGACAATATATAAAAATATGTGCCTGGGAGGTATTATCATTAAGAGATAAGGAGAAGAAATCAAGCCCATATACTGAGAAATAGTATAACTCATGAGGTATAAGCCACTGCAGGGGATCCATAATATAATAGAAGCTTACTAAAGACTGAGAGATCTTTAGGGGAGCTTAGGGTTTTTGGAGGGGGAAGGTGGAGTATATTTGTTATTATCCTTGTTCATGTTTGTTTTGGGTTATATTTGTTGAAGGACAAATATTTTTTAATTTACCTAACTATCTTAAAAAGATTTTTTTAAAAATGATTGTTCTTTCGTGGAACCCTCTATGAAAATTCCTCATAACACCTTACATGTGGATGACTTTCTTTATGAACAGACCTTTTTTGAAGAAGAAAATAATGGTGATGGCAAATATGGTTTTGATGTAAGGCTGTGATCTAAGTACAAAGAATTAGTAGGGTTTAACCCTGGATGGCAGAACAGAATCTGATCAAGCTCCATTAAGTGGAGCTTGGGAAATCCAGTGGAAGAGGGGTAGGATGGATTGAAGGAGCCAAAGCCATAATCTGATCAAGAACAATTGCTCATCAGAGTGACTTAAGATATGTCAAGAACTGCAAAAGTAAAGACCAGGAGTATAGAAAAAAAATCAATTTAAATTTGCTATAGTCCAGGGATGATTGTGTAGCCTTTTAAACAAAGAAGCTTAAAGAAACAGAAATTAATAGTCTATTTTTAGACAGGAAAGCAATTTGTAAGAGATGCAGAATTCTAGACTATGGCAGTGAATAGTCAAGTGGAAAGAGGGCTTCTAGAGTCCATGAAGTGGTTTGAATGAAAGTAGCCACCATAATCGCATAGGGAGTAGCATTATTTGAAAGGATTAAGACATGTAGCTTTGTTGGAATTGGTATGGATGTGTGGGTAAAGTGTGCCACTGGGGATGGACTTTGAGGTTTCAGATAATCAAGCCAGGCCCAGTGTAATTCTCTCTTCCTGCTGCCTACTGATTCAGATGTAGAACTCTCAGCATGCTCTCCAGTACTATGCCTGAATGCCATCAGGCTTCCCACTATGTTGACTATGGACTAAACCTCTTAACTGCAAGCCAGCCCCAATTAAATGTTTTTCTTCATAAGAATTGCCATGGTAGTGGTGACTGTACACAGCAATAGAATATTGACTAAGACACACTGACATGGCCGTTACAATTTCTTTAATATATCAGTTTGTAACAAAACACAAACTTGAGTATTCTCATGGCAGGCAATCTCTTAATTTATGATAAGGCCATTTTAAAATAATTTATAGTAATCAACCATAGCTACAGAAGGTATTTCACTAGGTAATATTGGTCACTTGAGATCTTGTCATATTGGTTATTAAAATTATGTTCTCCTCTCAGTAGAGGAATTCAAATGCTTCAAATTAAATTCGTAAATGCTAGAGAGATGGTTCCTCAGGTTAGAGCACTTCTGCTCTACCAGGGGACACAATTCTGTTCCCAAACCAAACTCCAGGGAGAATATGATACCTTTTCCTTGTATCTGAACCAGCCCTTGTCAACATATACATTTTAAAACTTCTAAAATTATGCCTACTCTTTTTCTTCCATTTGGCTCTCACCATAGTGAAATTGTTTTTGTATAAAAGACACATATCAGTATTTCAATAAATAAGGAAGACCATCATTTAAAGAGACAAAGAGATGGTATAAGTACTAATTTGAGAAGTAGGAACTGAGAAACAGAACTTGCGATGAGAGACCTACTGTCCTAATTAGGCCATTAAATACTATGGCAAAACATCATGCTCATCATTGAAGGAAATCAGGTCAGGAACTCAGACAGGGCAGGAAATTGGAGATAGAAGCTGATTCATCCTGAGGGGAGCTGCTCCTGGCTTTTTTTCTCATGCCTTGCTCAACCTGATATTTCATAGAACCAGAGACTACAAGCTTAGCTGTGTCCCCACCCATAGTAGGCCATTCCATCTCTATCAATCTTTGATTAAGAAAAATGCTCTAAATTTTTGCCTACAGCTAGGTCTTATGGAGACCTTTTCTCAGTTGAGACTCCCTCTCCTCTGATGATTATAGCTTGTTTCAAGCTGACAGAAAACTAGATAGCACAGCTACCTACGACATAAAACACAGCCTTGTAGGGTGATATCAGGGCTCCATGGTAGGTCAATTCAAAGTCTATGATTAATCATACGGTAAGAATAATTCTGCATATGTCCCAAACACAGTCAGGTTCAGAGACACAGGCACAAACTGAGTTTATATGTATATGCAACCTAGGTTGAATGGTTAGGGAGGAATACAGAATAAGCAGGGCTATAAAGGGCATATATCATGAAAGAGATTTGGCAACATGCCCTTGGAACAAGTGGAATAAAAAGGAGAGTAAGAGTCCAAGAGAAGGTGATCTGAAAAGATTGATATTCCGCAAAGGCAGAACTACTTTCCAGAACCATTCCTTCCCCTCCTCAGGACTAGGTATTTGTAGATTTAATTTAATAATAAGAGAAGTGTTATTGACCTTAAGCAATTAGAATTCTTTAATAGTATCATTAACCTAAAATACATGACAAGTGTGTTAGAGGTAAAACAGAAGCAAGAATATAATCATATGCACAGTTATTTCATTTAAAATAATTTGTTATTTTTTGAGGATTTCATCGAATATAAATGTAATCATTTTCTACTCATCTCCTCCCTTTAACCCCTCTCAAGTCCATCCTACTTCCTTATCCCCACAACTTTTTGTCCTTATTTTTAAATTTGAATATCTCATCCAATGTAGCTTTTTACATAGCAGAATTTTATAAAGAGAAGGTGAGCAAAATGGTTACTGTAAGAAAGGTAGCTGAAGCTGACATGAGCATGGGGAATAAGTTATAACCAGAGCTCCTCATAGTCTTTATTTCATTTCCTTCCTTCAGGTTTCTGTCTTCAGCTCCTTCTTACAAAACATACTGTATGTTGTCAGCTACGGTGAACCTTTACCCCACAACTTACTTTTGGTCATGGCTTGTATCTTAGCAATAGAAACCTAACTAAAACAGAAGTTGGAACCAGGATTCTAGAGTATTGCTGTCATATACCTGACCATGCTGAGCAGTCTTTGGGAAGACTGTAGAAGTATCTAAATCTTGAGCTATATGGGTATGGTGGCACATGCCTTTAATCCCAGCACTTGGGAGGCAGAGGTAGGCGGATTTCTGAGTTTGAAGCCAGCCTGGTCTACAAAGTGAGTTCCAGGAAATCCAGGGCTGTACAGAGAAACCCTGTCTTGAAAAAACAAAAACCAAAACCAAACCAAAACAACAACAACAAAAAATCTTGGGCTATAAAAGTTATTCAAAAAAAAAAAAAGTTATTCAGTACTCAGAGCTTAATGAGTATTGAGAGCTTGGGAGACAAGAATCTTGAGAGCAATGCAGATGATGGAGGCCTGTCTTGATAAGTGTTTGAAGGAAGTTTGAGAGTCCCCTAAGCTCTCTAGAAGTGTGCTTCATGTTGTATAGTTAAATTATGAATCTGTGATATCTGGTCAGCTGAGACTGAAGAATTAGCTGTGATTAACAAGAGACCAGAACCATTGAAGTTTTTGTTTTCCCCTGGGATATTTGGTATTCTGGTCAGCTAAGCAGTATACCAAAATTAAGATTAAGAATAACCAAGAATCATTGATTTGCAATCTTTTGGGGAAGTATATCCTCAGTTTCAGCACATGAAAACTGTCATCTCAGAGAAACCAAAGCTGCATCCCAGTCCAGTAGCAAACTTTGGGAATCTGTAAGAGTTCCACAGGTTGCCCTGGAGTTGTTGACAAGACATTGGCAGGACTGAAGGGGTTTTAGAAAGATGCTGTGGCTTGATATTGTGAAAGGCTAGGAGAGGTCATTGGTCAATGTTCAGGCTCTGTTGCAAAGAAAGCCTCAGGTCTGAAGGGTTAGTGGAGAAAAGCTGAGAATTGGTACCATGTAGAAGAGCCCATGAAGAAGAAGTAGGAGAGATCATAACAAAAACATAGTCCAGTTGAGTGGTGATTTTAGTATACTGGAGATTCCAGAAGTGTAGATCTACTAAGGATGGCAGTGGTTGTGATGTAGAGGTAGCCAGCCTGAATGTATGAAATGAAGTTCATGTGCTGTGAACAGCAGTGCCAGTGAAGTAGAGTGGTCCAAGCCCTTTGGAGTCCAGAAGATCACAGTTGAATCCTAAACTGGGAAAACCCTGATCTCTACGGCTAGTGTCACTTCTGGGCAGGTGGTTCTGGGTTGTATTAGAAAGCAGGCTATAAAAATCATGCAGAGCAAGTTAGTATGTAGTATTCTTCTCAGATCTCTGGTTGAGTTCCTGAATGCAGGTTTTCCCTCTGCTTGGCATTTTTTTTTTAATCATGTGCTGTGATCAGGGTATATAAGTAATATAAGCTCTCCCATCCTTGAGTAGTCTGTGGTTGTGGTCTTCATTATAGAAATAGAAAGCAAACTAGATCAGTGTGTTTTACATAATATATTATATAATTTTCATAGTTTAATCATTTGTGAGTTTCTCTCAATAAATGTGTTTCTCTCAATAAATGAATGTATGTTCATTTATTTCCACATAAACTCTCTGCAGCAGACTATAAAAAGAATTGATCTACCTTTTAGCTTAGTTTTTTGAACAAAGCACCGATTTATACTAAATAGATAAACTGTATGTGTATGGTAAATGAAGAATTTTGAAGCTGGCTAAAGCTTACTTCATTTTCTGACACCGAAAACTCTTTAAACTTTTTTGGATACTTCCACTATGATATATCTTATTAGAGTTAATGTCATTGATTTAAATATGTCTCTGGAGTGGAACACGTCTGTAATGTTACTGTCAAGTAAGACTGAGATTTCCATTAAGAAGTGTTTTCCCTTTTAATGTCAGCTTAACACATTTATGGGGAAATGTTTCAAAGTTCAGGATCTGCATGGGATGTCTCTCTACCTCTCACTTCCTTTTATCAACCCCCAAATACAATGTTTCTGCATTTGGTGCTATTACATTCTGTGCCTTCTCTAAATTAAAGAATTCACATCTTTGGTTGTTTCCAGTTTTGTGGAACATTTGCTACCATGTGAAGCAGGTTGAATTTCAACATAAAAAAAGATAAGTTTATTTAAATAATTTGTTCCTACATATCAACAGAATTAAATGAGTAACTGCTGTGCAGATCATTAAATGAATTTCCTCTTGACACTTTTACATGTTTTAAAGTAAAATCACAGCTAATTACTTCACTTCTGTTGTTGTTGTTTTATTTTTTTAATCAACATGCTGAAGTGCTGTCATATTTGGAAATAGACATCACTGATACAGATCTTGTCCACAAACAAGTTCACAACAATCATCACAACTGTAGGATTGCACAAATTTTAACTCTTTTCACTGTCAATGTGTGCTGAATTAATGTTTTGTGTCTTGATTGTAAAGACATGACTGCAGAGAGCCTAGGTGTGCTCGATATAAGGGTGCAGTGAGGGAAATGTTCAGGAACTATAGAGGAAATCTAAAGACACTACCAGGCTGAAAGAAAATTTCAAACTCCAGAGAGAGATGAGCAAGAGATAGGCATGACAAAGACCAGAGACAGACGGCTATATGTATTGGAGGGATAATGACATTTAGGTTTTATTTTCAGCACAGTATAATGGTGATGAAAAAAAAAATCAAACCTCAATTCTTCATTCTTCCTGCAGCTTAATAAGTAAGAACAAGTTTGATCATTGAAATACCAACATTAGAATTTGTCAGTGAGAGTTAATTATGCTATTATTGACCATTCTTAGAATTGAGTTGCTAGACATGTCCAGTATTTGATTTGGAAATAGGCATAAAGTATCACTATCAACTTTTCTTAAAAAGTGTTGGGCCTCTGCATTCTGGGCTTTCGCTGTATATGAGAAGTCCTTCAAAACATCTATTCTGATACAATCAGGAGAATGTAAGTTTAGTCCTGGCTCAAAATATTAAGTGAAAGAATGCCATAGTAAGGCATTGGAGTGCTCTATTACACGGGGAGTGGGCCCAGCCTCAGTACCAGGAAAATGCAAACAATATAAGCTGGAAAAACTAGAAGTATTTCCCCACAGCAATGCAAAGAGAAAAAGAAAACCAAGTAGTTAGTTGCTATCCCTGCGTCTTCAGATGAAGTATGTCAAAGGAATGGCCTGCGCTCTTTTGGTCTTTTTTTTTTTTTTTTTTTTTAACAATAAATTGAAGATAAACATTCTAATTTAGCTAGCAGCACACACACAAAGTATGGGAAAGGACAAACAGCACACCGGAGAGAGCAAGTGTGAGCTTGCCTTACAGGAGCTCAGACTACAGGAGAGGAAGTCTGGTCAACCATGCCCTAGATGAGCAGAATATGTCGAAAAGTAAACACTGTCTCCCCTTTTCTCTCTTCCCGGGAAAACATAAAGCTAAACCAAACTGGGCATATTCACTTAGAAATGATATCGAAGTACCTAAATGAACTGAACCCTGAAAGAAGAAGAAGATACAAGTGAGGATTCCCATGGCCTGTTACTAAGCAGCTTGCTTTCTAATCTCAAGTGTGAAGTGCAAATTTGAATAATGTTCTGCACTCGGGAGGCAGAGGCAGGCGGATTTCTGAGTTCAAGGCCAGCCTGGTCTACAAAGTGAGTTCCAGGACAGCCAGGGCTATACAGAGAAACCCTGTCTCGAAAAACAAAACAAAACAAAAAAAAAAAGAATAATGTTCTAAACCGGGCATGGTGGCGCACGCCTTTAATCCCAGCACTCGGGAGGCAGAGGTAGGCGAATTTCTGAGTTCGAGGACAGACTGGTTTACAAAGTGAGTTCCAGGACAGCCAGGGCTACACAGAGAAACCCTGTCTCAAAAACAAAACCAAAAATACAAAACCAAAAATAAACAAACAACAACAAAAAAGAATAATGTTCTAGTTGGCCATCATTGGGAAGACAGGCCCCTTCCTCATGCAAACCTTATATGCCTCAGGACAGGGGCCAAAATGTGGGAGTGGGTGGGTAGAGGAGCCGGGCGGGGGATGGGAGAGGGTATAAGGGAATTTCGGGATAGCATTTTAAATGTAAATGAAGAAAATATCTAATAAAAACTGGAAAAATGTAAATAATAAAACGTTCAATATTCGAATGTGTATGTATTAAAAAAAAGAATAATGTTCTAGAACGTTATGGGAAAACAATTATTTAAAAATCTATGAAAATAGGAACAATTGTTGTCCGATAAGAAAATGCAGAGAAATGATATTTCTGGCAACATAGTTCTAAGCTAAAGCGATTAATACAATTGAATTTCTAGTCCTAGTGCACATCAGGGTGAAACGTTCCTCAATACCCTGCCCTGCACAAGGTAATTTTCATGTCTGCTAATTCTCCTTTGCAGCCTTCTTTGAAATAAAATCTATTTCTTATTCCCTTCCTCAACAATTGATGTTCCATCTGGAGGTTTATCAAGGGAAGGGTTATTGGAATGCATTTATACTCTGCAGATTTTGTTTTTCTAAGGACAGAGTGGGTCACAATACTCAAAGATAGATAGCTGGGCAGTGGGGTGCAGGAGAAAATCTTTATCTTCAGGACTCCATGTGTACACATCTCTGGATCATTGTGTATACCTCAAGGTTTACGAATATTTGCCAGCAATATATTTACTACCTATGACACAAGTTTATTTATTTGATTTTTACAACCCATCCAAAATTTAAAACTCACACTTAGCACACTGATACAACACCACCAATTGTGGGTCAAACCCTACAGGTAACAGTTCCTTCATCTACAGATAGCTTGTTGCTACATGGATTTAGACTTCATTATTGGCTGAAACAGCATTTCTGAATATATCATCATCACCATCATCACCACCACCACCACCATCATCATCATCATCATCATCATCATCATCATCATCATCATCATCATCTGTATTATGGAGTGGGGAAGGGAATAGCATCTCTCTACATAATCCTGCTTGTCCTGGATCTCACTATGCAAAGCAGGTTGGCCTCTTACTCACAGAAATCTTGCATGTCTCTGCCTTCTGAGAGCTGGGTGTAACAACATATAGCACCACACTCACCTAAAACTGAAGCATTATAATGAGTGCACCATTCTGTTTCTTCTCTTTCTTCTCTCTCTGGAAACTAATTTCCTACATTTTATCCTCATAAAACCAAGCCATTTTCATACATCATTTCATTTTTTTTCTTTAAGATATTCTTCATCACTTAATGGAAGGAGAGGTCCTTAGTTCTATGAAGGTTTGATAGATGCCCCAGTATAGGGGAATTGAGGGCGGGAAGGTGGGAGTGGGTAGGTTGGTGGAGAAACACCTTCATTAGCAGGGAGAGGGAGGAGGGGAGGGAGGTTTTGGGGTCAGGGGGAGACTGGGAAAGGAGATAACATTTGAAATGTAAATAAAGAAAATATCCAATAATAATAATAATAAACAAATTCATTGTGGCTCTACTGTATTCTGCATTGTTTTTTTAAAAAATAAAAACCTCAAACACTACTTTATTTTGCTATATAAATCATACTGCTTAATAACAATTCCTTGAAAATAATCTTCATTTTGCTTCTCTTGAATCAATGAAAGTACCAAGCAGATACTGAAAAAAAAAAAGGAATGAATGAACAAACTAAAAATGAGAGATAAGGCAACATAGAAGAAACAGGAAGTACTGAAAGGTTGGAGTTACTTTTTATTTAGAATATTTTATTTAGAAATAACTGAAAAAATGTGGATGTAGCTGGAAGGCAAGAATGTCAGTATTTCCATTTGTTAGGTAACCTGGGTCAATTAAAAAAAATTCAATTGCTTATTTACTTAAGTTGGTTTTAATTTAGATAGTGTTTTCAGTGTAGACCAGGCTGACCTGGAGCTCTTAATCATCCTGCCTCAGCCTCCAGGGTATTAGGATCACTAGTATGCACAGCCACAATTAGCTCACTAATTTGTTAACAAGTACAATTTTGTCATCCATACTTGGTTTTGGTAGAATATTTAACAAGACTTTCATCTCATGAATAATTGGTAATACCCTCAGAATTGAATTATGATTAGGTGGAGGTGGCTACACATATTCAAATGCATTGTTTTTGCTCTCTACTTCATTATTGGATAAGCTTGCGAGGTAGATAGTATGAGTTATCAACTTGGTAAAATCTAAAATCCCCTGGAAAGTGGATCTCATGGCTTTATTTTAATGTCAGTAAGTGAGGTAGGAGGACCTCTGTGGGTGCCACAAATTCCAATGGCTGCCTTTTTGGACTATATAAAATGATGAAAGAGAGCTGAGCTCTAGTAAACATATTGTCTTCCTGTGCAAGCTTAATGCAAACAGCTGGCTCAGGTTGTGTTGCCTCTTTTCTCCATCATGATGAACCATAACTTAAATCAGAGCTAGAACACCATCTTGATATGCACTGGGTGCTTTATCCCATCAACAGGAAATGAAACTAAGATACCTTGAAAGTCGGCTGTCTTATACAGGGACAAATATATATATATATATATATATATATATATATATATATATATATATATATATATATATATATATATAAAATATTGTTACATGCTTCTTAAAGAGGAAATATCAGCCATGGTAAATGATGTTAATAGTCTTTGAAACACTTGCTCACCAGGATCCTATTAAGCATTATAATCACATACACAGAAGATAGGTTGTGCTCATATTACATGTCTAACACTAACAATCATGTGCAGAATTTGCCAGCACCACAAATATAAAAATTAGAAAAGATGGAATTTGAGACACAGTCTGAGGCCAGGAGCATGTGCTGATATGTATGGTGAAAGTCAAGACACACTAGGAAGGATTCTAATGTTTAACGTTAGTTAAGGTTTTGTTTTCTTGAGGAAAACATGGCTTTTTCTTTCTTTCATCTGCTCTGCATTGCGTATTGTTCTGTATCTCACACACAGGACTTAATAGTAAGAGGAAATAATAACTTGCTTGAAAACAAGTAAATTAAATATTGTCAGTGTCTGTCATCTTATCTCTAGGATAAACCTAGTGCAAATGCTTGTGTGTCAGACCCTGACAAGAACAGAGACTCTGAAATATCTGGAATGTTCCTTAGAAGCATACACTTTGGGGGGATGACAGCAAAACCGCACAAAGGAGTGCGAAGCATTTTCAGATTTTTTGCTTACCCCAAATAATGATTACAAGTATTCTAATCAGAAAAATGCAAGTCTTAATAGATTAATATCAACCCCTCTTTTTCTAACGTAACAGTTCATTTCCTGCTATTGGGACCACCCAATATGCACAGGAATTTTTTACGTGGAATTTATTTTTTGAGTTTAAACAAATATATTCAGAAATGAAATCACTGTTTGATAGGAGAATGATGATTCAGTTAAAAGAAAGCTTTTGAGAACGGGCGTGTGTCTGTCCTTGCCTTCTGCCAGGCAAATCAAATAGATAAATATCTCTTTTGGAGTGAGTCTGTCTGAGCGAAATTGTTAAGCCCACCTGCCAATAACATCAAGTCAAGGGCTTTTCATGATATAACGCATGACAAGGAATGTCGTTTTTCTCTAAATCCTTTGCTAAGCAGTATGAATATTAATAGGTAATGAAATACCAATTCTAATTTGCAGCCAGATAGTTTGTGCTATTCTTCTGTGGGCTTAGTGAAAATAGGAATTTATGAGAACCTCGGAGGCTTCTTAAATAAGCAAGCCAAGAACTTTATTAAACAATATTATCTCTCTTGTCAAAGGGTAAAATCCTTACCTACTATGAATGCGTCCTTAAAAGAAGAAATATACTTATTTTATTTTGCTAAATATTACAAGCAGTACACGATATATGTACTGAGAATCAAGACAGGGAATTCTGTATACCAGGGAAGCATTTTATAATGGAAATACATCCCTACCTCTTGTCTATATCTTTTTTAGCTATGGAAAGCTGTTTGGTTCATCTTTTAATTTAAAAGAAGCAGGATATGTCCACATTCAAATGGTTAAATAATGGTTAAATAATGGTTAAAATAATGGTTAAATGGTGTTGCTTAAATGATGGTTTTTCAATAACCCATAATATTTTAATTCAATTGTAATTTTTAAATGTTTTTATTAGATATTTTCTTTATTTACATTTCAAATGCTATCCCAAAAGTTCCCTATACCCTCCCCCTCCTGCCCTGCTCCCCTACCAGCCCACTCTCACTTCCTGGCCCTGGCATTCCCCTGTACTGGGGCATATAAAGTTTGTAAGACCAAGGGGCCTCTCGTCCTAATGATGGCCGACTAGGCCATCTTCTGCTACCTATGCAGCAAGAGATACTAGCTCTGGGGGTACTGGTTAGTTCATATTGTTGTTCCACCTAAAGGGTGGTAGGCCCTTCAGCTCCTTGGGTAATTTCTCTAGCTCCTCCATTGGGGACCCTGTGTTCCATCCTAGAGTTGCCTATGAGCATCCACTTCTGTATTTGCCAGGCACTGGCATAGCCTCACTAGAGATACTTATATCCGTGTCCTTTCAGCAAAATCTTGCTGGCATATGCAATAGAGTCTGGGTTTGGTTGCTGATTATGGGATGGATCCCTGGGAAGAGTAGTCTCTGGGTGATCCATCCCTTCGTCTTAGCTCCAATCTTTGTCTCTGTAACTCCTTTCATGGGTGTTTTGTTCTCTATTCTAAGATGGAATGAAGTATTCATACAAAAAATGGGGAACAGAGCTAAACAAAGAATTCTCAAGTGAGGAATACTGAATGGCTGAGAAGCACCTGAAAAAGTGCTCAATGTCCTTAATCATCAGGGAAATGCAAATCCAAACAACCTTGAGATTCGACTTCACTCCAGTCAGAATGGCAAAGATCAAGAATTCAGGTGACAGCAGATGCTGGCAAGGATGTGCAGAAAGAGGAACACTCCTCCATTGTTGGTGGGATTGCAAACTGGTACAACCACTCTGGAAATCAGTCTGGTGGTTCCTCAGAAAATTGGACATAGTACCACAGGAAGATCCAGCAATACCTCTCCTGTGCATATACCCAGAATATGTTCCAACTGATAATAAGAACACATGCTCCTCTATGTTCATAGCAGCCATATTTATAATAGTCAGAAGCTGGAAAGAACTCAGATGTCTCTCAACAGAGGAATGGATACAGAAAATGTGGTACATTTATACAATGGAGTACTACTCAGCTATTAAAAAGCAACGAATTTATGAAATTCTTGGGCAAATGGATCTATCTGGAGGATATCAATCTTAGTGAGGTAACCCAATCACAAAAGAAGTCACTTGGTTTGCACTCACTGATAAGTGGATATTAGCCCAGAAACTTAGAATACCCAAGATATAATTTGCAAAACTCAATAAAATCAAGAAGAACGAAGATCAATTGCAATTTTTGAGTGCTTTTGGAGACAGTGTTTCTCTTTGTGTAGCTTTGACTGTTTGGAAACTCACTCTGCAGACCAGGCTGCCCTTGGATGCATAGAGATCGACCTGACTCTGCCTACAGAGTGCTGGGATTAAAGGAATGGGCCACTACCACCCAGCCACCCATCACATTTATATCATAAAATAGAAATATATTATAAATAATTATATAGTATTTAAATATGATATCATATATTTATATAAATATATCATACTTTATAAATATATGATATTATATTTAAATATAATATATAATATATAAATATAAATTATATATAAATTTATATATCATATTTATATGATATATATCACATATATAAATTTATATAAATATATATCATATTTTTGTTAATAGTACATAAATAAAAAGTCCAATCCAAAATATTTTCATCCTAAATATCATGACTGAAATATAAAACACTAATATGAATATAATAAAAACTTTAAAGTGCACAAGGCTATGGTAGAGATAAATTTCGAACATGATTCTAGATGAATGATGCCTGTGAACACTTTTTTAAATTATCAAATATGAAAAGATCAAGAATATTAAATATAAAAAAGTAAGAAGCATTCTGACATAATTTCATCTCTACTAACCACATAGATATTTAAATTAATTTAAAACTGTTAGAAATGACATCTGTAATTACATGCTGCATATATAGTAGATAAAACAGTACATGCTTATGTAAGTAAGCTTCAAGTTTACTGGCTGATATTCTCACTGTGACCTTAATATGCTCTTTCTTCAAATGGCATTTTTCTGATCATAGGTTTCCAATGCACAACACGGACTAAAATTAAAGTCAAGATCATGAACATATTCTATTTTCAAAACAGCAAATTTACTGCTTTGTCTTTCAGGAAAAAAAAAAACTAAGATTTAATTTCCTTATTTAATTCTTTCTAAACAAAAATACTTTCTGCACACTCTACTTTAGGATTTGAAAATATTTCTCAAAAATTAACCAACGAGAGATTTAACAAACATAATATTTCCAAAGCCCTAGTGAATTTTAATTTGAATACATACTCTAGGAATTAAAGCACATCTGAGCAAAACATCAGAAATTCTAGATCCATTTCTATCACAAAACTACATATAAAAGGAAGATGGTAAATTAGGGACAGAAAATTAAAAAGAGCCGAGATTAAAGGATATTAAAAATGAGCTAAATTAAAATTCATTCATCCTCAGAGAGCAAGAGAAAAAAGAAGCAGATGTTGAGGTAAGAATACCAGTAGAACACTTTGCAAGAGAAAATGAAGGGGAAAAAAAAAAAACTCTATCTCTTCTCTAACCTCTTTTAGAAGGTAATGTCACTACAAAATATTCTTTCACTCAAACTTTTATAATTTTCTTCTAAAATTGTATATACAGTGTAGACAAGGATATGGAAGGAAATTATCTTATTAAATTCAAGAACTATAGAACTTCAGAGGAGGTAGGTCAACATTCATTTTTAGGTAGAAAAGAAGAAAGTTGGGTCAAAGCCAAACTCAGTAAACCCACCAATTCAGGAGCACGGGAAAGGGCACAATGTAATTATTTTATAATTTCAAGCTGAAAGCTGCTATCAAGGGCTGCAGCTACTGGAAAGACAAACTCAGGAATGCTGTGAACCTATCAAACAACAGATGGGCATCTGCAGCATATAAAAGAAACACCAGATGCTTCCCTTTATCTTATCATAGTGAGGTTCTCTTAATAATAAGTCACAAGATCCAGATTTCATGCTGACATCTTCACTATAAACTGCTGAAGATATATTCAGAAAGGTCCAAACTACAAATATCAGTGAGGAGCCTACTGCCATAAGTCAGTCAACATAAAAATGGTGGAGTACTGACTACTTGAGGGGTGGTATAAGGAACTCTGTAGACCTTCTGTCAGGGAAGCATTAACAACTCGCATGAAAAGAATGCTTTTGGAACTATCTCTAAAAGCCTCTTGGAAATCAACAAAGTCAAGAGAGTAAATAAAAAGAAATAATAAATTATAGAAAGATTCCTAAACGTAGTGATTGACCTTGACCCCTGTTCTCCTGACCTAGCTTAGCATTGTAGAATTTGTACCTCAGATGGGTATGTCTACATCTATGGTTTCACCTTCGAGAGACAGCCCTCAGCAATCTTCCTGCTCCTTATACAGAGTTCTAAACTAGCTAAGACTTTCTGATGTATCTGAAACTCTAGAGAATAACAAGTTCTAGTTGTAGTTCCATACCAGGAAAAGCAAGCTGGGTAGAGCAGGGACTTCTACATTGATTTGGAACCCATCCTATAAGTTCAGATACTGTGCTGAGAAAAACAACCCTAGTGTCCACCTCCAACATCTCTTCAGGAGAGATTTAACCAAGGGTAGTGGATAATAAGAGGATAAAGCACAAATTTCTCCCCATGGAAAGCTAGATTTGGGGAGAAAAAAAGATATGTAATTAAAGTCCAAGGTCACTTTCCTAGATGTTAAGTTTTGCTGGGTGTTGAAGAGACCCTTTGTATCTTTAGTAATAGGCTAGTCACAGATTAAACAGATGTTTAAGAGAAAATCGGGGAAAGTCATTGAGATTCTATGAATCCATATCTTTATAAATTGAACTGAACTTTAATATTCATCTGCAAACTAAGGAAGTACAAGAAAGGGTAGATACATTAACTGGTCATTACTAGAGGCTTGCAGGTGAGTAGCCATCACAGAAAGGGTAGGTAGTTCAAGAGAAAGGTCCACAGGGAACCCTGACCTAAACAGCTGTCTCCTCCAAGAGTGGTACTCTCCAAGGAGCATCATTGAAACTGTGCTTCAAAGGACTCATCTTAGGCTATTTAGTCAGATTAGAAATCGCATAATTAAATAAAGCAAAGAAGAGTCTGAGGATGGGCAGGGAGTCAGGATGAAATCTCCAATAATGACTAGTTGAAATGTCTAGTTTTTAACAAAAGAATTATAAGATCTTCAAAGAAAAAGAACAGTTTGATCCATAGAAAATGAAGAAAGGCATAATAATCTCCTTCAAAGACTTTATCTTTTCAATTAATAAGAACTTAAAATGCACTTAAGGAACCAAAGCACACAATAGTCAATGTCATAGAATATATAATGTCAGTATCTCCTCCAATAGGGAATATCAATGTGTTAGATATTATAATAAAGACGCAAACAGAAAATTTAGAGTCAAAGTACCTTTATCAAAATGACAATAAAAAATGTTAGAAGGTTCAACAGGAAGTTTATTATGACATAATAAATATTCAATGATTAATACAGATTTTTGATAGATAAATTAATGGAAATTAAAAGTCAGAACAAGAAAGCATAAAGAAGGAAGAAAAGCATTTAGTGGCACAGAGAACATAGGACTTCTTGTGAAGGGAACTGACATATGTAAGATGGAAGTACCAGGACGATTGGGAGAAAAGAAAGGCAAATGATGGTCTTCAGAGAGACAATATGAGAAAAGTCTCAAGTTTGAGAGAAATCACTAAGGCATATCCAAGATGTTCAATGGACTCTAAAATATTAAACACAAAGAAGTAGACAAACATGGAGTAAAAATGTGTAAAGCTAAGGACAAGACTATCCTGGCAGTTAAATGAAGCAAATTATATGGAAGAAAAACACATAAAAGTTGATACTTAACTTGGCATCAGAAAGCATAGACACAAGAAGAGGATGAGCGGACATAGTCAATGTGTGGTAAGAGCAGCTATCAACAGTCATCTGATATCTAGGCAAAGCTACCTTTCAAAATGAAGGTGAAATAAGTATATGCAAATATGATGTCAGGCTTAGGAAACCTTTTGCCAGCAAACTTGTCTTATTATGAAAAAAACAAAACAAAACAAAACAAACAAAACAAAACAAAACAAAAAACAAAACAAAACAAAACAGAGTTCTTTAGGCTCACAGCAAATAACAATAGAAAACCTGACATCTGTGTAGCTGGCTGTGAGTACAGTGAAGATGCTTCTGGAATTGTGGCAAATGTATACTCCTACTTTTATCTCAAAAGATTTAGAAAGCAATTGTCCAAAACGATACAGATGGAATTTTGTTGCTGGGCTTACAACATGTGGAAACGCTACATATTTCTAATAGCAACATGAAAGAGACAAGGTATTGGAGAAGCTGCATGAGGCAGGCAAACAAGAGCAAAGAGAAGCTCACAGCCACACAGACGACAATAGAAGCTCACAGCCACACAAACAACAATAGAAGCTCACAGCCACACGAAGGACAATAGAAGCTCACAGCCACACAAACAACAATAGAAGCTCACAGCCACACAAACAACAATAGAAGCTCACAGCCACACAAACAACAATAGAAGCTCACAGCCACACAAACGACAGAGAGAACAGCACACAGAGAAATCTACCAATATCTGTGGACTGAAACTTCTTACTTTGGGATTAAAAATGTAAACTTACACCCATGATTAATTTAATTATGACAATGCAAGTCTGATGTTTAACAGGCACAGTATATATATATATATATATATATATATATATATATATATATATATATATATATATATATATATATCAATGATAGCAGAGATGAAAGGGAAAAAACTAATTAACAGTGTCATTTCCATTTCCACTTCTCTCTGGATTATGTCACTAAACAATCGAAAGAGATGCTGAGAAGATATGTATGGTGAGCCCCAAGCAATGGTTAAAAATAAACCAAAAGGGAAAGTAGAAAATATGTTGATAACCTGGGCCAATAGGAGCTTAGAGAGACTGAACTTCCAATCGGACAGCATGCGCGGGCTGGACCTAGCCCCTCTGCACACATGATACATAGTTTTGGCTTTTTTTTTTTTTTGTGAGACTTCTAACAGTTGGAGCAGGGGAAGTTATGACTCTGTTGCCTGCCTTTTAGAACTTTTCCTCCTACAGGTTGCCTCATCTAGTCTTAGTAGGAGAGGAGGTACCTAGTCTTCATGCAACTTGATATGCCATGGATGGTAGATATCTGCAGGAGGGCTGCCCTTTTCTGAATGGAAATGGAGGAGTAGGTTGTGCATGGGCAAGAAGGGAGGTAGGGGGATGATGTGAGAGGAGAGAGGGAAGGGGAAAATGCAGTCAGAGATGTTAAATAAATAAATAAAATGATAGAAATTATGGACAAAAAGTAAACATGTTAATAAATGAAAGTGAAGACATATCCAAACCTATCAGCTCTAAAGTGTCTAGAGGGTAATAAACAGTTTTAAATACCTATATTCAAAATGAAATATTTGAAAATCATAGCTTACTTTCCCCCCATAAAATTAAAAATGAACAGGATATCAAACATAGAGAAATGCAGGTGGGGGGGATTTAATGTACAGTTAATGATAAGAACAAAACAAACAGCCAGGATTCACTGCAACCAACATGTGGTACTTAGAGATTTTGAAATGAATCAAAAAACTAAGAAAGCTGTAGATACAAAAACAAACAACTCCTCCAAGTAAAGAGCAATCAGAATGAAACAAAAGGAAAACAAAACCAAAGCAGACTTAGATCTAAATGTAAAAGACAGATGTATAAATAGTAACAACAGTATGAACCATATTAATAAAAATCACCACCACAGAAGGCTTTGAATATTTCATAGCAGCAAAGTTGGTAAGCTTAGATCAAATTGATAAGCTAATGAAAACAACCTGCCAAATGGACTCAATTAGAAATAGAAAATCATTTATAACATATAGTTACCTTGATAACTTAAAATAAAATTCTCACAAAGCATATTCAGGGCCAAATGACTTCACTGGAGGGTACCAGCAAACGTAAAGAATTAATACCTATATCTACAAATTATGCACAAAATTAGAAGAGGGAAGATGATACCTACCATGAAAATTTGAGACTTGTTACTAGTTAGAAAAAAATATGATAAAAACTGAAGGTTACTACATTTGTGAGTACATAGGCATTACTTGTTTAATGATAGGATTATTTCTTGAGAAGTGTGTTCTTATGTGATATTGTTATATGAACACACAGCATAGAAAACACACATACAAACTAAGGTAGTTACATCATTTAGTGGCAGGACTTATAGAACCACCCTCATGTGTTTAGTTTAATATTACCCAAAACCTTGTTATATGGCATGTTAGATACAAAAAAAACACAAGGTACCAGCTGGAACAGTCAGCAATATACAGATGCTTTATATACATCACATCTAAGTGACATTTGTCCCAGAAATGCAAAGCCATCTTACCAGCTGAAAATCAGTTAGTACAATACGCTATCCAAGGAAGCAAGCATCAGCCAGACAAATAGACGGCAAAACTCACATGACAAATTTTATACCATTTCATGATAAATATAGTCAGCTGAATAGGAACAGGCTCAGCTTTCTTTTCTTAGTCATCAGTATTTCCTGAAATCACACACTAATGTGTTTAATGATAAAAGTTGGACTCTTTTTCCTTAAGCAGCAAAACAAGGATATTTGCAGTTGCTATTTTCACTCAAAATTACCCCAGAGGTTCTAGTTAGGGAAGCTGGAAAAACAGTAAAATAAAATGTGACCAGAATGGCAATGAAGTGAATCTGCCTGATTGCTTAGGAAGTGCTCATCTGTAGAGCCAAACCCAAGTAATCAGGCAAGCTCTGAAATAACATAAGAAACCAGCAACATTGAAGGCAAAAGGTAATAGTATTTTCCTAAACAATAATAAACAAAGAAAATAAATAATGTAACATGAAATAAAGAAACAGTTCCAAAGATAGAGAAATAGTCTTCTTAAGGAAAAAAAGAAATCAAAGCATAGGTTATCTACGTCAACTGCTCAGCTCAGACCTGAAATCATAGATATGCAAGTAACATGTAGAGTTAGAAAGTTGTATTTATGTGTTTAGTAATACACACACACACACACACACACACACACACACACACACACACACACACACATCAACAGAGGAAAAGAGGCCATGATTCTGAGAAAGAACAAAAAGTGTTCATGGCAAGATTTAAAGGGAGGATATGACATTATATTATAATCTCAAAAGATAAAACTTTATTTTAAAAATAGGTGTGAGAATTCATTGTCACTAGGGTGGCTGTTATAAAAAAAAGAGTAATAAGGTTTGGAGGGTGTGTTGTAAAGTGGGAGTCTCATCTTTTGGTGGTGGGAGTAGAATTGGTACCGTGCTGTGGAACAGTGGGCAGTCACTCGAATGCCAAATTTAGAGTTACCCAATGACCTAGACTTAACACAGTACCATTCCTGGAAAGTATTACAGAGAAATTGCCATGTGGCTTTATACTGTCAGTTGTATCTGAGTGATTATAGTGGTATGGTAATGATTACTTAAAGTACAAATCAACTAGCATATGGTGGGGTAAGCAAAATTCAATATAGCAGTGCAATAGAATATCCTTTCACAACAAACTGGAAGTTTCTGGAGTATGTGTTTCTTGAAAACTGTATGCTAGGAAAAGAAAAAAAGACAATAACTTATATGAATTCATTTATTTCAAATATGCAGATTAAGAAACTTAAAATGATGAAAAGTATTTTCTTAATGTTTCAGATTGGGCAACATAGGGAGAAGACTGTATACTGGAAGGTTTGAATTTTCTTTAGAAGTAAAATTAAGGTGATGCTTGAACAAATGTAATAAAACTTACTGGAGATGACACTTTATATGTGTTAATCTGTATCATATGTTAATATTTCTATTAATATAGTTTATAAATGATATAGTGGAAGCGGTGATGAAATGGGTAATGCTTTGGGTGGCAAGGTCCACCAATTCCTGCAAGAGTCTCTTGTAGATGCAACTAATCAGGTGATAGAAAGCACAGAACAAGATAAATCTAATACATTTTAGCTTCAGAGGTTGTAATTGCCCCTAATCTTGAAAAATGTTATTATATTTACTTCATGCTCAAATATCTTTAAACCAATGAAATGACAACAATATTGAACAAGATTCCCCACTTTACTTGGGGTTCCATGAGACAGGCATCAAGCATAGTGGCTTCAAATGAACTCTGCCCCCTGCTGGTCCTTTCCTAATTTCTTTTCTGCTGTGTGTGGAATGGAGCTAGTGCCTGACTCCTCCTCACCAGTGCCTGATGAGCTTGACTGATATGACTTCTGCATGGAGATTGAAAATCTCTCATTCTCTTGTCTCAGAGCACCATCCTGTCAGGCTGTGATTTTCCTGCTGAAGCAGCTCATATGGTCAGGAAATCAAAGCAGAGTTAGATAAAACCCAATGTGAGAATAATGTCCTTAGCCTCCCTACTTATGAGGACCTGAACCTTATCAACAAAAGTGAGCTTAGCAGTTGTCTACCCTCCAAGTAACCCCAAGATCACCTGCCACCAGAGCTGAACTCTTGACCCTTGTAAGAGATTAGACCTGCAGCATATTAAGTCATAACCTCTAGAACTACGCAGACTGCGGCAAAGCTAATGTATATTTAAGATGTTCACATTGTGCATAATTCACTATAGATGTCTAATGCACTCAATCTTGAAGGAGTAGACACAAGAATTTCCCTAAATAGGTACGTGTTTCATCAGATCTTTCAGCACCTCAACTTATTAAAATATTCACTTATTTATTGTGCTAAATAAGCAATGTAAAATCTACCCCACTGACATTTGAAAATGTGTAATGTATTAAAATTCATTGTTTATAAAGACATAGTTTTGCTTGGCAAACTGAGATGCATCTCTGTTGGTCAACTAAACAGCAATACTCCTTCATTAGCAGGCTCCTATGTCATTCCTATATTCCAGCCACTGGAAACCACCATCCCACTATGCAGTTCTTTGAACTTGACTGAAAGTTGTATGAGAGGTCTTTACAGCATTTGTCCTCTCAGTGCACATTGTCACATATTGTCTAATCTCTTCCTCTAGACATCAGTGCTTTGGATTATTTAATAAGTGTCATTGTTTGACTTAAGTCATCTGTGTGCTCCTAAATTTACTCTTCTGTCTTATTCATTGTTGGTTTTTTGCGATAAATACTCTTGTTCATTGTGAAATATGATAAACAAACTAATAAATATTATCACAATTAAGTAATATTCTTGTGTTTTCCTTATTCCTCATCTCATATAATTAGTTAAAATCAACATTTTGCACACAGCATCAATAAGTCCTTGCATGTATCTCTGTGTTTGTGCATGTGCTAGCACATGTGTAGAGATCAGAGGTCAACCTGAAGGGACCAACTCTCTCCTTAAACATCTGTGTGCTCTAGGATGAGACTCAGCATCTAAGGCTTGGTGGCGAGCACCTTCACTCTCTAAGCCATCATATTCATAAAGTCTTTGACACACATATTTGTTCACTGCATGAGGCTTCAAGCTTTATGGTACAGTAAAGCTGTACCTCACATAGACATACAGTCAGTACTACTTTACCATACCATTCTAACAAGTCTACTCTCATTCCCCCTTTTTAAAAAAACTTAGCTTTTCTTTTTTAAAAATTTTATTTTATTAGATATTTTCCTTATTTACATTTCAAATGCTATCCCAAAAGTTCCCTATACCCTCCCCCTGCCCTGCTCCCCTACCTACTAACTCCCACTTCTTGGCCCTGGCATTACCTTGTACTGGGGCATATAAAGTTTGCAAGACCTAGGGGCCTCTCTTCCCAATGATGGCCGACTAGGCCATCTTCTGCTACATATGCAGCTAGAGACACGAGCTCTGGGGGTACTGTTTAGTTCATATTGTTGTTCCACCTATAGGGTTGCAGACCCCTTCAGCTCCTTGGGTACTTTCTCTAGCTCCTCTATTGGAGGCCCTGTATTCCATCCTATAGATGACTGTGAGCATCCACTTCTGTATTTGCCAGGCACTGGCATAGCCTCATACAAGACAGCTATATCAGGGTCCCTTCAGCAAAATCTTGCTGGCATATGCAATAGTGTCTGGGTTTGGTGGCTGATTATGGGATGGATCCCTGGGTAGGGTAGTCTCTGGAGAGTCCATCCTTTTGTCTTTGCTCCAAACTTTATCTCTGTAACTCCTTTCATGGGTATTTTGTTCCCTGTTTTAAGGAGGAATGAAGTATCCACACATTGGTCTTCCTTCTTCTTGATTTTCTTGTGTTTTGCAAATTGTATCTTGGGTATTCTAAGTTTTGGGATAATATCCACTTATCAATATAAGACAAAAAGGCCACCAACAGATTGGGAAAGAATTTTTACCAATCCTAAATCTGATATGGGACTAATATCCAATATATACAAACAGCTCAAGAAGCTAGACTCCAGAAATTCAAATAAGCCCATTAAAAATGGGGTACAGAGCTAAACAAAGAATTCTCAAATGAAGAATACCGAATGGCTGCGAAGCACCTGAAAAAATGTACAACATCCTTAATCATAAGGGAAATGCAAATCAAAACAACTCTGTGATTCCACCTCACTCCAGTCAGAATGGCTAAGGTCAAAAATTCAGGTGACAGCAGATGCTGGCGAGGATGTGCAGAAAGAGGAACACTCCTCCATTGCTGGTGAGATTGCAAGCTTGTACAACCACTCTGGAAATCAGTCTGGAGATTCCTCAGAAAATTGGACATAGTACTACAGAAAGATTCAGCAATACCTCTCCTGGGCATATATCCAGAAGATGTTCCAACTGGTAATATTGACACATGCTCCACTATATTCATAGCAGCCTTATTTATAATAGCCAGAAGCTGGACAGAACCCAGATGTCCATCAGCAGAGGAATGGATACAGAAAACTTGGTATATTTACACAATGGAGTACTACTCAGCTATTAAAAACAATGAATTTATAAAATTCTTGGGCAAATGAATGTATCTGGAGGATATCATTCTTAGTGACGTAACCCAATCACAAAAGAAGTCACTAGATATGCACTCACTGATAAGTGCATATTAGCCCAGAAACTTAGAATACTCAAGATACAATTTGCAAATCTTATTCCCTTTCAATCTGAAAGTTACACAGCTGATGTACCATGAAGCCTGTCTTAGAATTTTCCATTGTTGATAACTATTTGTGGGTTTAAGTTTTGTGTGTGTGTGTGTGTGTGTGTGTGTGTGTGTGCGTGTTGTACATATGTAGCTGAATATGTGCTTGCCTGTGCTCATCTGTGGGCCAGAGATGATATTGACTGCTTTGTTTTTCAGCTCTATACATTAGTTCTTGAGACAAAGTTTCTAACTGAACTAATACATCATCGCTTAGCTAGGGTGGCTTGTCCCTGATCTCTAGTGATCCTTCATTCTATCTCCCAGTACATGGATACAGGTGCACAGCCATGTCTTACTTTATACATAGGTGCCATTGTTAAGTCTTCCTAATTGCACAAAATTTACTCTACCCACTGAGCCATCTTGTCAGCTGCAAGCTTGTTTTAATGAGAATAACTTAAATGTCAGCATTTTCATGTGATGAATATTGGATCTCATTATGAAACAGGTATATGTATATTTCATAAATATGTGTAACTTTTAAACAGCGGAACTCAAAGCCGTTAACTTAAAGAATCTTCAGTTACTTAGTTTAAATAAGAGACTTTACTATTCAGTAAAATGTGCGGGAATGGCATCATTATAAAAATGTTAGCAGTGAAGACAAAGTGCTGGCTCTTTTCCCTTCAGGATATTTTCTCATTTGAAATAATCAGTGGGCTGAAAAGCCCCACTGGCTTAGAAACTTTAATGAGTGTGCATACTAAACTTAAAACAACAAAAACACATTTTTCCACATGTCTATGGTGGAATAAAAATAAATAATTCAGGTTTATGCTCCAGGCATATTTTTTCCCCTCTGTGATTGAAATGGAGATGTAGGTTAAATCAGAGATGATTTTTGGTCACTGTTTCATTGGCTAATTTCCTGTTATCCGATGTCTCTGGTTGTCTTCAGCCTTTGTTGTCGTCTTTGAAACTTTGCTGCCTATTATTGACTCATTGAAGCACCCAAGTGGTAGCGAAGATCTGTGATGTATTATAGAAAAAAAAAACTTAGGGACATTTTCCCCCACTTTTCTGTCATGGCAAATAAAGTATACTGTCACTATTGATTGACTACACTGATGAATAATTTAACAGCCTCTGTGAAAACATACAAACACATATACACACATAACACATATGTTCATGCATTAAGCTTGTACCTTCACACTTAACACAGAGTTAATTTGTACTCACAGATCAAGTGCACATCCTCCCTACATGCCCACTACATGCATACAGACACCTAAGTGCATGTAATTAGCTTACTTAGCTTAAACAGTGACAATGATTTTTGCAGAATAATGGAAGGCTAAATGGACAATCATTAAATGTGTTACTGTCATAAATTTTTGAACATTTTCTAAGAGAAAATGAACTCTATCCAGGATATTTCAGAGACAGGCAGATATGGCCACTATTATGTGGTTTAAAAAAATGTTTTCTACAAATATCGTATCGAGGTCTTACTAGTCCATCTGATGACTGTTTGGAGATGGCATGAAAACAAGAATGAAATTGACAATCCTCTATCACCCATAGTCCCATGAAGGAATAATTAGGAATGTTAGGATACCATTTTTAAGGAAAGAATTTAGCACATTTGGTTTTTATGCATATAAATGCTCATTTAGTTGGAAAATGCCTTTCCATAATTGCTCCAGTTGCAGCCAGCTGAGGATTTCAAGATGTTCCATTCAAATTTGGGGACTGATGTTGTCAGTTATCACAAATTTTAGAACTGGAATTGATCAGTGGCATTATCTGGTCCAGCGCTTTTCCTTTGGCAGATGAGTTGATGTAAATTAATTATCTAAAGAAAGTTTGTGGTGTAGAGAATGAAAAACAGAGCCATTAGCATTCAGGGGAAGAAACTGAAGCATGAAGACATTAAATAAGTTGCCAACTTTATTAAAACTGGTTACAAGCAGTCGGGACTAATTTTTAGCCTGCCAATATCTCACTGGTGCTTCCTACGGCCTGATGCTATCTTCATACTGTTGATGGCTTCAAAACGTTACTAGGGATAGAAAGATAATTTTATAAGAAAGAAATGTTTCTTGACTCTGGACAGGACACATATGGTCATGCCCTGTTGACAGTGAGTGCTGGTTGCTCAATGACAACACTTAACAATCTGGAGGTTTATTGCACTTAACTCTGGAGAGGAAAGGACAATGTCACCACAATTTGTGTGTCTAACAAGCTTCATTTAGGCTGTAATATATTACATTAAAGATATAATATTTTGACTTTGAAATACATAATAAAATGTTTTTTTTAAACAAAATGTACTTGTAGGCTTGAGAGTAGCTTCTAGCATCACCGTCTAACCAAATGTAATTGCTCTTAGTGGTCTCTAAAAGCTTTCAACATTTCATTACAAAGCAATTACATCAGAGCCTTGTCCAGAGCTCTCAGCATGGCCAAAAGAAAAAAAAAAAGAGAGAGAGAAATTACTCAAACAGGGAAAATATAACCTACAAATCTAGAGAGCCAGGCTGCTGAGTGCCAGTAGAGATGGGTGGGTTTAAGGGAAGTGATAAGCATGTTTGATTTTCAAAGGAAGCACACCAGGTATATTTAATTGCATGTTTGTTGTCAAGAAGGGCAAATTTACTTTTAACGGTTATAATGTTATTTAGCAAAATGAAATTTTTTAGATAGTGTCCGTACATTGAATCTTTATAAATCCACCTTGAAAAAATGTATGCACATATCTACTTAAAGCAATATATAACTACATAATTGTCTAAATTTAGAAATGAGATCATTGGAACAACAATGAGAGAGTTATGGGCTATCACATGTGTATCTGCATATAAATCCCATGTGGTAATTCTTTCTACACTCATTGTGTGTGTGTGTGTGTGTGTGTGTGTGTGTGTGTGTGTGTGTATGAGAGAGAAAGAGAGAGAGAGAGAGAGAGAGAGAGAGAGAGAGAGAGAGAGAGAGAGAACAAGACGAAGAATGTTAAAGTGATTAGTACTATATCAAGCAGCCCTTCACTGAAGGACAGAGTTCACTTAAAGTGTTTTGGCACCCTAATCCATAATCTTAATCGCTTATTGATTTTCATAGCTATGAGTCAGGACACTCTTCACGTAAGCATGACTGTATGGAATCTTATGTCTCGGTATCTTAGAAAGAAAAGTATTCTTTTTTTCTATTTTATTTTTATTAGATATTTTCTTCATTTACATTTCAAATGCTAACCTAAAAGCCCCCTATACCCTCCACCTGCCCTGCTACCCTACCCACCCTTCTTGGTCCTGGCATTCCCCTGTACTGGAGATTATAGTTTGCTAGACCAAGGGGCCTCTGTTCCCAATAATGGCCAACTAGGCCATCTTCTAATACATATGCAGCTAGAGACACGAGCTCTGGGGGTTCTGATTAGTTCATTTTGTTGTTCCACCTATTGGGTTGCAGACCCCTTCGGCTCTTGAGTATTCATTCTCTCTAGCTCCTACATTGGGGACCCTATGTTCTTTCCTAGAGATGACTGTGAGCATCCACTTCTCTATTTGCCAAGCACTGACAAAGCCTCACAGGAGACAGCTATATCAGGGGCCTTTCAGCAGTAGTGTCTGCATTTGGTTGCTGATTATGGGATGGACCCCCGGGTGGGGCAGTTTTAAAATAATAGCAACTAGGTGTGATTTCACAAGACTCCAATGTGTGCATTTGAGGGCTGTGCTTCCAAATATGACCTTTCAAAACTGAAGGTCTCTGCAATGGCAGAAATGCAGTTCAGAGGGGGAGTTGTAGGTAATCAGTGTGGGGCCCAGAAGCAAGCTCCAGATGTTTGAGTGCATCCCTATCCCTTTTGTGATTGTAATGCACTATGCGTATATGAGAATGTTCACCTGACTACTTTTCTGAGGAAAAGATTTCTTTCTCTTATTACATTTTTGAGAGGATACAGAGCTCATTGAATACCTAAATCAGGCTAATTTCTTCACTAAAGGGAATAGAAAAGCATCTTGGGCTTAAGGCAGGAGGGTCTCTTTCACAACTCCATTACACAAAGGCAGTGGAAAGCAGCTCACAGTTCAGGACTGTAGTAGTATTCCAATAACACCTTACTTGGGACTTGAAAGTTCCAATTTCACATTTTTAATGTTGCAACGTATTACATTCATTAGTTTCTTCAATTATTTAAAAATGTGTAGAAATGTGTAACTTTTTTATCCATTTTTGGGGAGGCTCTAGGGATCTGACCTAGGTCATCTGAATATATGTTAGCTTTGTATAGCTTGGTGCTATTGTGGGACTCCTCTAACAAAGGGAAACAGGGACTGTCTCTGACTCTTTTCCCTACTTTTGAGATCATTTTCTAAGATTCCAGGGAGACCTGCTCTTTTCTGTCTGGAAATGGAGGAAAAGTAGATTTGGGGGAGAGAAGTTGGAGAAGGAGACCGGACAGAGAAGAGGGAGAGGAACCTGCAGTCAGGTGATACACACACAGACAGACAGACAGACAGACAGACACACACACACACACACACACACAGACACACAGACACACAAACACACACACACACAGACACACACACAGACACACACACACACAGACACACACACACACAGACACAGACAGACAGACAGACAGACAGACACACACACACACACACACACACACACACACACACACACATATCACAAGAAAAGGCAGCAGTATTCCCCTAAGCTATGGACATGGCTCTTTCCATCACAGGGGAACCTAGTGGGAAACATTTGGAAATGCAAGACTCAGGCCTTTGTTAATCTGATTCACTAATTGGGGGCAAGGACCTCCAGTCTGTGTTTTGAATGTTTGAATATTTTCTTCTTGAAAAGGACATACTAAATTTGAAAATAATTGGTGAACAACTTTAATTCAACCATAATTACAAGAAGTTTTCAGAAATAATTATATTTTACCAGATATACTGGAGGAAGTATGTTTTCTTTCTTTCTTTCTTTCTTTCTTTCTTTCTTTCTTTCTTTCTTTCTTTCTTTCTTTCTTTCCTTCCTTCCTTCCTTCCTTCCTTTCCTCTCTTCCTTTCTTTTTTCCTTCTTCCTTTTTTTTAGATACCAGAAGGATTTTTCAATACGATATCAACTTCTAGAAAGTGGCCTTAAAAATACACCACTTTTTATTACTATATAGAGAGCCCATACATTTTATATATTTATGTACACAGGATAAGTATTTATAAATGTGTGTAATAATATCATGAGTAATAGCCACTCCTGCCATGGAATATCACAAAACAACCTGAATCTGAAATATATGCAATGTCCTTTAATGTTTTTGTCATTCTCTTTCCATGAGATTCAACCAAGTTTATTATTTCAGAAGCTGTTATTAGATCACAGCCATAGTGGAGAAATGTGACAATTATGTGTACTCACCAGGGCAAATTCTTTGTTGAGAATCATCTGTTCGACTAAAGATGATTCATTGTGGAAGAGGTGGGGCTGCATGTGACTCCACATGTGAGGAAACCACCAGAATTCATCCACAGACCTCAGCAAAAGGTCATCACCTTCATCCTCTTCTTCCGTTCCTGTAAAATAGGAAGTGATAATGGCTGTTTGTAAGATTTGTTTAATTATCCATGCTACTTTCTAAACAGAAAAAGAATGAGTTTAGTATACATTACATCAGAGACTGGGGCATGAATAAGATGTGGTGGGTTCTGTAGAACACAGAGGAAGTAGTATGAGTACTCACTACTGATGATCCTTACAACTGTGACCACCTGGCAGCAATCAAATATATATATGTTTATAGTATATATATATATACTATTTATTTATTTATCACAATGATTTCATTTTGTATTTACTTTTTATTTTATTGGATATTTTCTTTATTTACATTTCAAATGTTATCCCCTTTCCTAGTTTTCCCTATGAAAATTCCCTAACGCCTCCATCCTCCCCCTCCCCCTGCTTCCCAGCCCACCCACTCCCATTCCTGGTCCTGGCATTCCCCTATACTGGAGCATAGAACCTTTACAAGATCTAAGGCCTCTCCTCCCATTCGTGACCAACTAGGCCATCCTCTGCTACATATACAGCTAGAGCCGCAAGTTCCACCGTATGTTTTCTTTGAAGCATACTACTATCCTAGAACGCTGAATAATAAAATAATTTAATTTTATCTTCTGAAAAAATAGTCAATGACCTTCGGCTTCTACCACATAGAGTTAAAGAACAGAAGTCTGGATATTCATGAAGTCTTATGAATGGGATGGGCAGATTACATTTATATGTTTTAAGAGTTGTCTAATCCTGGTGGTATCAGACTCCCAGTTCATTGACGTTTTTGTTATTGTATGAGGATCATCAGATATTATATGCCCCAATACAGGGGAACGCCAGGGCCAAGAAGTGGGAGTGGGTGGACAGGAAGCAGGGAGGGGGAAGGGGGGAGGGGACTTTCAGAATAGCATTTGAAATGTAAATTAAGAAAATATCTAATAAAAAAATGGAAGAAAAAAAAAAGAAATCCAAGCTAAGAATCATGTATCATTCCCATGGGTGTAATGCTTATGCTAGGTGTTTCTTAGGTGTGTAACTAAACAGACTGAACCATGAATTTGAAATATTTGCTAATGTCACAACGGAATAAAGAATTATTACCCCCCCCCCAAAAAAAAAAAAAAAAAAAAAAAACAGCCTGTCTTTCTCTTAGTCAATAATGTTTGGGAAATGCTTTCATTCTCTTTCAGCTCTGTCATGATTGGTGTGCATGACAGGAACCACAGTGTCCTCCCTTGACCAGAAACAAGGTCAATTACTCAATTTTTAGAATATTGATATAAAGAGTAGAGTGACTGATCCTAAAATATCAGCAATTTTGTATCAGAGATTATGCTAATTTACAAACACTCTAGGCAAGGTTGAAAGTGACATTTTTCAGTATCATACTTTAATTTCTGGCAACATTCCTCTTATTGTATGCTTGTCATATAACTTAGAACCACATGAGGTTGACCCTTGACACTTTATATAGCTTAATGAAAAATACGATAGCGAGTCATGCTGGTAGACCACAGTAGAATTTTAAGTGATTTCAAATTTAAGTGAAAATGGGATATTTTGCCTGTCAAAGCACATACTTCTACAATACTCATGTATGCTTACATAACAGGCTAGAGTGTTATTAGTACTTCATATGACCACATTGAAACCAGTTAAAAGTATAAAATTAGCTCTGCTCCGATAAAGCTTTTACTTGTTATTTAAACATAATGCCTCTTTTCCTGTTTCCTAGAGGTTTTATGTCAGAGTCAGATACACGAAAGAAGATTACTCCTTGTCATTAATTTTCAAGGATCATTGTTGTGAGAAAATAGCATGCTCCCCAAAGTTCTTTAAATCTCTCAACATGAGGTTTTTGATTTTGTGTTTGTCATTGCTAAGGACTGAACTCTGGACATGGGGCAAGCACTCTACTACAGTCTACAGCATGGAATAAAAATTTTTTTAAATTAAAAAATAAAATAAAATAAATGCATTCAACCCCAAATAAAAAATGCTTTCAGCAAGATTTGAACTATAGATTAATGGATGCAACAGTGAAGCCATAAGAGTAAATAAGATTGAGAACATTCCATTGGTTCTTTATTCTCTTTTTGCATAAAAATCTGCCCCTTCTGCATGAAATAGTCTAATTTTTACATGTGAAAAAATATTTCTTATTTTTCTTTTTATTTAGTGTCTGCCATGTTGTCACATATGGATATACAGCCACCCACAGTAACCACCTGTTTGACTCTTGTTAGTCAATAAAAGTGTGTTAAAAGATATCTACTACCCCCAAATTAGAAAATAGATCCAAGTTAGTATTTCATAGACAATACTTTCAAGAGTACTCATAATGAGAACTTACAGCTTCATGTATGGAGGTCATATTAGTTACATAGTTTTGGAGATGCGGAAACAGAAGCACAGAATGGTTAAGTACTTTGTGCATGTTTAAATACTTGGTAAAATGTCAAATCCTTGATTTCAACACAAGCCATCTGTTTCCATTGAGTATCTTTTAATCCACAATGTATAAAGAAAATAAAGAACACCACAAAACTAAGATAACAATTTCCCTTCTTTCATCTTTGAAGTTACCACATTTTTAATTAAGTGTAATTTTAGGGAGTAAACTGACAACCAGGGAAGACAATCTTAATCTAATTCCTAAAATCATTCATGACAATTAGTGATCAGATCTAGTCTTCTTCATTATTAAATTATAATAATAACAATAATTCTCACTAGACATCATGTCCAGTGAAAAACAGGATATGCAGCACTCTCAGAGGGAGGCCTGGACTGATGGGTTTTCATTCCGTCATGCTTTCATGATGCATTTTCAATCAAGATGTAAACATTTCTAGACTCAAAAATTTCATTCTAAATTCCACAGTTCTATTTTTTTTCCTTTTTAATCAACACCATGTGTTCCTCCTTTAATCTGCTACCTGTGCTTGTAAGACTATCAGGGAAGATTTAATATGATATTTTAAGGTAAGATTGGCTTTAACATGTGAAGGTCAGAGAGGTGGACAGGTAAGAAACCATGATAAATGCTAATACATGGAGAAGCCTAATGCTTTCAGCAGTCGTCCCTACTACACTAGAAACATGAGATTAAATGTCTTTAAAACAATGAGGCTTATCAATCAGCATCCTCACATTTTGGGAAATCATATCATCCGTGGAGAGAACAAACATGGCTACCTCTCCATGGTTACACATCACAGCCATCAACACACAGAAGAAATGAGCTTTCTTGTCTTTAAACCTTCTTTTATAGAATGTTACCTTTCCAGATAGGATTGTGACTAGGTAAGGGTGAGACATACCATTATGACAAAGGGCATCACAACATTCAGTTTTTGAGACAACTTTGGTAGCTTAAATGTGTTTAAATAAACTCAATGTGCTATTATTGCACACTTGAAAAATAATTTTAAATAGTCCGTTAGACAACACAACACAGTTGTTAAATAAAATTATATATTTATGTGGAAAAAATTAAAATTTTAAGATTCATGTATTTATATATACATATGTCTTATTTGCTAAGTGAGCTATTACCATATTATAACATTACAGACTTTCTTCCATCATTTGTTGGCTAGGCTAGTTCAAATTCAAATTCAAATTCAATAAATCTGTTTAAAAGAAATAATTAAAATGTGGTTTGGGGAGTATTTTAATAACTACCTTTGAAATATTAACAAAAAGTCCTGTTTAAAATTTTTAATAGATATATACTGTTCACATGCACAGGATGATATAAAAGAAAAGAGAAATACCATAACTTCTAGCAACATTAACATCTGGCAAATTTAATATGTCTAAGCACAAAAAGGAAATAAAAGATGAGTTGGTTATGGAGTACATTTCAGTCCAAAACATGGATTTATTTCCACTATGAATCTTTTTTTTTTTTAAGATGAAATAGTACTGTTTGGTTGTGAACTCCAAATCATCCCATAGCTTTATACTCCTGCTTGAACAGACACGGTTGTCACAGTTATCTGTGCTATAACATCATAGTTAGAGCTTCTTAGTGCGGAACTCATTTTTAAGGAGATTTTTGGTAACAATTTACAAAACAATGACTACTTCAAAACTGTAATCTGGAATCTCCTCACCTGTGCAGAGATGATGGCCCAATCTCTTTGCAAAATGCCATTTAAAATGTACAGTGATTTGATTTATCAAGTAGCCTAAGTACTAATTTCCATTAAATTACTTTAAACAAATTTAAATATTCCAAAGTAGAACAAAAAGAAAACCACACATCAGGAAAAACCAAATAAGACATTGGTGCTCCAGTCTTCTAACAAATCATGCTGGGCTTTGCCTTGGCAGTCTCCGTGCATAAGGAAGCTGTGCTTTGGGTGATTATAGGGTACTGGGGCATGGGTATTTGTAATGAGTCAATAAGTGGCATGAGTACATGGAGATGGCTGTGAAATGTTTCTGTTAAGATGCTGGGAACCTACAGCTTTCTTTCTTCTTAAAGTATGTAGTTTACAGCCGAAATGCACACGTAGGTGCAGATCTTGGATGTCTCCTTTACAGAGGCCACAACACATGCTTTACCATTGTTATGTCTGTGAATATAAGACAACACACTTTATGAACATAGTTGTCTCATGCAATATAGCACAAGGCTAATATTCTGAAGATAAAAGGTCAAAATCTGAATGTGAGAATGCAAAGAACTAAGACCTGGAAGAATATGAAGTGAGAACATAAATACTAAGCCTGTTTTGAGAATTTGTTTAGGGCTGAGAATAAACAGAAAGAGGACTAGACTGAGGCAGGAAAAATGCATATGACTAATTGTAAGGATTTTAATGGATACCAGAACTATTAAGTTGAAATCATTTTAGAAAAAAAAATATTTAAATGAAGATAAATTAATAAGATGACCTTTATAGTCAATTGCCTTTCTTTTTTTCTTTCTTTTTTTTATTATTAGATATTTTCTTCATTTACATTTCACATGTTATCCCGAAAGTCTCCTAAACCCTCCCCCATCCCCCGCCCTGCTCCCCTACCCACCCACATATTGTCCCTGGCATTCCCCTGTACTGGGGCATATGAAGTTTGCATGACCAAGGGGCCTCTCTTCCCAATGATGGCCAACTAGGCCATCTTCTTCTATATATGCAGCTAGAGACATGAGCTCTGGGGGTACTAGTTAGTTCATGTTATTCTTCCACCTATAGGGTTGAAGACCCCTTCAGCTCCTTGGGTACTTTCTCTAGCTCCTTCCTTGGGAACCCTGTGTTCCATCTAATAGATGACAGTGAGCATCCACTTCTGTGTTTGCCAGGCACTGGTATAGCCTCCCATGAGACGGCTATATCAGTGCCCTTTCAGCACTATCTTGCTGGCGCATGCAATAATGTCTATGTTTGGTGGGAGTCTATAAAATCCATGTTTCATCTGCAGGTGTCTTCTGAATGAAAATAATATATACGAATGTATCTATCTATTCATCCATTTGATGGCTAAAAATGCTGTCCAATGATGTTCATTATAGCATCTTTGTCATTATCATTGTCCCTACACTGAGCATTTGCTTACATGACACATACAAAAGGGTACATAGAATACTTGGTGCTGTGATGATGTTTCCTCTTACAGCATTCAAAAGTCAGTCTTCCTCATTTGCCCTTGATTTTAGTAGGTCTTGCCAAAAATACAAACTCGGTTCTTTTAATTCAGCTACTCATTCAATGCATCAAAGTTGCCCTCTTAGAAGCCATATAGATATCCCACATCTAGTACTTATGGAACATTTACAATTCTAAATCCTACTTATTATGTAGCTGCCTGAAAACACAGAGCTGCTTCTTACCTGTGTGGTAAAACTTCCCTGAAAATCCAAGGTTGAAGGTAAAATTTGCAACCTGAGTGCGCAGTAAATTTTGAGTCTCTAGTAATGCCTGAAATAAATAAGAAATTAACACGATTTTAGAAAAGTAAACATGGGGCTTTGGGATGCTTCTTTCACAGTGTGTGTGCATGAGAGAAACAATAAGTGCCTTAGTGAGCCCCGGTGTCTGATGGGTATTGATTGTGTATTCATATTGCAGCCATTGTAATTATTACGGATGTTATTTCATTGAAGGTCACCAAACTGTGAAACAGTTAAATCCTAAGCACATTATGCATCACTGAGAGCCAATTCTCCAACTGCACAGCCTTGAAATCATTTTTCATTTTATATGAGACATTTCTTGAATTTCAGATTATTACATTTCCTTTCCATGGGGGAACTTTTTCAGAATTATTGCTATAGACAAGTCCTATGCAAGTTACTAAGGAACAAGGCAAGACGTTTTATTTGCTCTACGACTCATTGTGTGACTATTACCACTCCTCTGACTTTTAAGATAAAATTATTGAAGTGAAAGCTTGAGAATTTACTTTATAAACTAATGAGCAATGTTCATTTTCTAAGGCATTGCTTGCAATTCTGAAAAGAAAAGAAAACATATAGTAGTAAATATGCTGTATGTTGCTAATTCAACAAAGTAATTGTCTCTATTTCCACAATATAACAAATATATCCTTAATTTATGTATTATGAATTACCCTATTATAACTTCCCATTTGTAGGTAAGATAAGGACACACTGATAAGAAATAGCTAGAATTATTCATTCTAGCAATCCTCCTGCTATATCATATTCTCCTATAGGATGTAGCATAAGTTATAACACCTATCTTAACCTATATAGAACATTTTAGATCTGGCTTAACCTACATAGCATAATTTAGATCTCACTCATATTTCAGATTTCTTAGTGGCAGGACTACTAATTTATTGATTTAGAATTCTTTTTCTACTTTTCAATAGAATTTCCAAGGGAATTTTATTCTGATGGAAAAACTGGCACTATTAATTCCAATGTATTTTGGCTACTGCTATCCATCTGTTAGGGCAAAAACCAGCCAAAGCTTAGATTGCTTACTTGGCAGTGGTCATGGTGAAATTTTTGCTTTAAACATATTTATGATTTTTGCTACTCTTTGTAAGTTGTTTAATTATAATGGAAGAAAAGGAAAAAAAAAAACATGGATAAAAGGAAGGTGGTCCAAGGGAGAGAGGAAAGGAGGGAGAAAAGAAGGAAGTAGTGGAAAGTGACCAAATAGATAATAATAAAATAATGCAGTCAGTGGTCATACAAGGGCATAATTAAGTAGAAACAAACATGACCAATTTATTTTTTAAAGAGTGCTTTGTGTAACTTTCCTAATTGTTCGATAACTCACTTTGTAGACCAGTTTTGCCTTGAACACACAGAGATACACTGTCTCTCAAGTGTTGGGATTAAAGGTGTGTGCCACCACATATTGCAGTCCATCTTACAAGAAGAAAAAAGAAAAAAAAAACAGCAACAACAAAACAAAACAAACAAAACTGTGCAAAACTAGACTCATTAATTTTAGCCAGTTCTAGCAAAAACTAAAGGACACAGAGACAGTATCCAAATTAACAAAATCAGAAATGAAAAGGAGACATAACAGCAGAAACTGCGGAAATTTCAAAGATTTATAGGATCCTACTACAAAAGTCTATACTCAGAAAATCTGGAAAATGAAACAAATTGAAATAGATGAAATAAATTGTTTTCTAGAGAGATGCCAAAAACTAAAGTTAAATAATGGCCAGATGAGCTATCTAGAAATCCCATAACCTCTGAGGAAATAGAGGCAATCATTAAAAGTCACCAAAACAAATAAAAACCCAGGGCCAGGTGGTTTTAGTGCAGAATTCTGAGACCTTCAAAGAAGACTTAATACCAATGCTCTTCAAATTATTCCACAAAATAGAAACAGAAAGAACACTACCCAATGTATTCTATGTAGCCACAGCTACACTGATACCTAAGCCACACAAAGTCCCAACAAAGAAAGAGCTTCAGACCAATTTTGCTTATGGATATTGATGCAAAAATACTCAGAAAAATTCTCACAAACTGAATCCAAGAATATATCAAAAAGACTATTCGCTATGTTCAAGTAGGATTCATCCTAGGGATACAGGGATGGTTCAATATATATTAATCCACCAAAATAATCCACTATGCAAAAACACTCAAAGAAAAGAAATCACATAATGATCTCATTTGATGCTGAAAAGTCTTTGACAAAATATAACACCCCTTTACGTTAAAAGTCTTGGAACAATCAAGTATTCAATGCCCATTCCTAAACATAATAACATATCAAAATCAATATAGAGCAAACTAATAGTTAACATCAAATTAAATTGAGAGAAACTTGAAACAATCTCACTAAAATCAGGGACATGACAAGGCTGCCCAATCCTTTTCTATTTATTCAATATAGTACTCATAGTTCTAGCCAGAGCAATTAGACAACAGAGGAGATCAAAGGGATCCAAACTGGAAAGGAAGAAGACCAGCTATCACTATTTGTGGATAATATGTTAGTATATGTAAGTGAGCCCAAAAATTCTACCAGAGAACTTCTCCAGCTGATAAACAACTTCAGCAAAGTGGCTGGATATAAAATTAACTCAAACAAAATCAGTAACCCTTCTCTATGCAAAGGACAAACAGGCTGAGAAAGAAATTAAGGAAACAACATACTTCACAATAGTCACAAATAATATAAAGTATCCAACTCTAACCAAGGAAGTGAAATAAATATCTTTATGACAAAAACTTCAAGTCTCTGAAGAAAGAAATGGAAAAGGACCTCAGAAGATGAAAAGATCTCTCATGCCCATGGATATGTAGGATTAACATAATAAAAATGGCCTTCTTACCAAAAGCAACCTATAGATTCAATGCCATCCCATCAAAATTCCATCTCAATTCTTCACAGAGATAGAAATAGCAATTCTGAATGTCATCTGGAATTACAAAAAAACCCAGGATAGCAAACCCAATTCTCAACAATAAAAGAACTTCTGGAAGAATCACCATCTCTGACTTTAAGTTGTAGTACAAAGCAATAGTGAAAAAAAAAAATACCACATGGTTCTGGTACAGTGACAGACACGTCGATTAATGAAATAGAACTGAAGACCCAGAAATGAAGCCATACACTTACAGACACTTAATCTTTGACAAAGAAGCCAAAAATATACAATGGAAAAAAGAAAGCATCTTCAATAAATGGTGCCAGTCTAGCTGGCTGTCTGTATGTTGAAAAATGAAAATAGATCCATATTTGTTACCTTGCACAAATTTCAAGTTCAAGTAGATCAAGGACCTCAATATAAAATCAGATACACTGAATCTAATGGAAGAGAAAGTGACAAAGAGTCTTGAACTCATTGGCACAGGGGGAAATTGCCTAAACTGAACTCCAATGGCTCACTCTTTAAGATCAAGAATTGATAAATGGGACCTCATGAAATTGGAAAGCTTCTGTAAGATATACATGGTAGATATTCTCTGATAACCGTCTATTAGTGCAAAATCTCAGAATACCCATGGTACAACTCAAAGACCATATTAAGCTTAAGAAGGAAGGTCATAGTATGGATGAGTCAAACCCAATTAGAAGGGGAAACAAAATAATCATGGAAGACAGAGTTAGGGAGGGACCTGGGTGGGAGAGGGCAGAGGGGTACAAAAATGGGGACAGGATCAGGTATGGGAAGAGACAGAAGAGAGATACAGAGGGTCAGGAGAATAAACAGAAATAAGTAAAAGTAGGGGCTGGGGAACTTTGGGAACGACTAGAAAATCCCAGATGCCAGGGATGTGAAGGGTTCCAGGATCCAATGGGGCTGACATTAGTTGAAATACCCAACAGCAGGAATATAGAACCTGAGGAGACAACCTCCAATAGATAGACTGAGCCCCCAGTGGAGGAATGGGGCCAGCCACCCATCTCAAAATTTTTAACCAAGAATTGTTCCTATCTAAATTCAGGGACAGAAATGGAGCAGAGGCTGAAGAAAAGGCCATCCAGATACTATCCCACCTAGGGATCCATCCCACCTGCAGATACCAAATCCAGACACTATTGCTGATGCCAAGAAGTGCTAGCAGGCAGGAGCCTGGTATGGCTGTCCTCTGATAGGGTCTGCCAGCACCTNTTTTAACCAAGAATTGTTCCTATCTAAATTCAGGGACAGAAATGGAGCAGAGGCTGAAGAAAAGGCCATCCAGATACTATCCCACCTAGGGATCCATCCCACCTGCAGATACCAAATCCAGACACTATTGCTGATGCCAAGAAGTGCTAGCAGGCAGGAGCCTGGTATGGCTGTCCTCTGATAGGGTCTGCCAGCACCTGACACATGCAGATATGCACAGCCAACCATCTGACTGAGCCCAAGCATCCCAAAGGAAGGTCTGAAGGAGCTAAAGGGGATTGCATTTCCATAGGAAGAACAAGAATATCAATTAGCAGGACCACTCAGAAGTTCCAGAGACTAAACCACCAAGCAAAAAGTATACAGGAGGAGGTCCATGTTTCCTGCTACATATGTAACAGAGGACAGCCTCATCTGGCATCAGTTGAAGGGTAGGTGCTTGGTCCTGTGGATGCTTGATGTTAATGGGGATGCAAGAGGGGTGAGGTAGGAGTGGATGAGTGTGTGTGTGAGCCTCATCTTAGAGGCAAAGTGGAGGGGGAGGGGACAGGGAGTTCATGGAAGGGAGACCTGAAGGGAAATATCATTTGAAATGTAAACAAATAAAATGATTAATAAAAAAAACACATGTTGGATATATACACAGACACATATATATGCACACACACACACACACACTCACACACACATATATGTATATGTCTATATATATATATATATATATATATGCACACACACATACACATACACACACACACACACACACACACACACACATATACATATACTCCATTAACTTCTTCAACTTCTTCCTCTTGAATACAATCCACTCATTTTACCCCTCTGAGTTCCTAAAGTCATTCATTATTGTACATTCATTCACCAGCACTGAATTCATTATGGGCTCACTATTGAGTTGAGAATGGAAAGCATGAATCATGTAACTTTAGGCCTCAATGCTAACATACGTTGGGATGGAAAAGGAAGAAAGAGGAGAAGGGGAAGGAGAGGCCAGAGGGAGGACAGAAAGGAGTAGTAGGACCACAAGGTAGGGAGACTAAGAATCTGACAGTCACATGTGCATAATAGTCCCTGTATTGAAGTCTAGATCATGTTTTGATGGAAGTTTTAGAGAATATGTTCCTACAAACCTAACCATTGAGTGCTTTGAGGGGAAACACTCTAGTAAGAAAATAAAAATCTACCTGTAGAAATCTACCTGTATCAAACATCACCCTACAAGCCTCCCACAATGTTTCTCTTGGGTTTAAAAAAAAAAAAACTGCAGACAACATGAACACTTTCACTGCCCATTTTCCATTTCTTCTACATCCTTACTCTGTTTACATTGCTAGTCTTCTAACACAGCAAGAGCATTGGAAACCTGGCTCTCAGGGAGGCAATTCATTAATGACTCAAAGTTTATCAGCCATTTTACTTCTTTAATTTTTCTAATATATATAAAATGGAATAAGAGACATGTCATAAAATTACTTTAAGATAACATCATAAAGGACCTGCAAAGAACTAATTGTCTGCTACACAGAATAATTTCAATAAATCATGTTCAATAAATGAATTCAATTCTGGAATCGTCTGTCATTCCTCCAATTGTAAATCTTTGGAAACTTTTAATCTCTAATTAGGCTACATGCATCTCTCTATCCTTCTCTTCAGCAGGTATCCTTGACCTGAGCCACTATCTGACTGTTGGGTGTGTCCATGCCTTCCTCACTCCTTGGAGAGCCACCATTATTGTCAATCCCTTTTGAAACTCTACCATGCCTTATGTCTCTCCAAATTCCATCTCTCAGCAGAAACCAACCTTTAATGCCTTAAAACTTGTCTTTTCTTCATTTCCCAGAGAGTGTTTCTAAATTATTTTCTTATAATTTGCATAATTTTCTGCTTTATTATATTAACTCTGCATCTTATTCCCCTCTTATTCAATAAAAATGTTCAGGTTGATCAAATCTTAGTCATTTTTTTTTTCTGTAACCCTTGTTGGAAACTGTATTATTTTGCATGGGAAATGTTTTCCTAGTCAGATGAAAGCATATGTTAACGAATAATAACAAATAGGATTCATTTCATTTATTTTGTTTGTAACATTTTTTTCATTGTTAAAAATATGAACATAGATTAGGCAAATGTTACTGAACATTAGAGACAAAAACTTATAATTCTCTAACATATTATAAAATACAAACTCATAACACTGCATTTCAACTTGACTAATGGAAGATAAGAGGTCCGGGCACATGGGCTCACTTATCCTGATACTACTCAAATCTGTAGAACAACACAGACATTTCCATTGATGAAAAACATACTTGTCCAGGCATAAGCTTCTAATACATGTCATGACTAATGAGAGTAAAAAGAAAAACACTATGAAAATGAAGCAAATAGACTCATAAGGAAGTGACAACATTGTCCAAGGTGTCTTGTTTTAGGCTGAGGAAATAGTCTTTGGTTTTCTCAGCAAAGAGGTAATTGTCTATGTTTTTCAGTGATGAAAATATACCAATGGGTTTATAAAATCAATTAAAATGTAAACATATCTCTCTATAATAAATTTGAAAAATACAAATGCTAAGCCTTGAAAATAACAGAGGAGATAAAAATAAATATTTAAAACAATAATAATCTAAAATGTCAGAAACATGATCAAGCAAAATGATATATGAAGTTAAAAGTAGATGAAACATAAAGAAACATTGGAAATCACCTCCCAGATTTTGAAAAACCAATTGTTAATAATTTGGAATAATATATCTCAATTTGAGAATTAAAAAGTTTCATAAAACTAAAATAAAAATACTAGGTAGTTTTAAATATAACTTTTATATTAATATGTTTAGGAAATTAACTTGAAATTAGAAGTAAAATAAATATAATCTAGTCTGGATAATTGTTCATATAAAACACGTATCGAACTTTTAAATTTATCCTTATTCTGTTTATAAGGAATTTACTAAAGAATTTGGTAGGACATTAAAATAATAAGTATGTAATTTTCTTAAAAAACAGATTTTTCATTATTAAAACTGACATTATTACTTTAATTTACTCTATCATAATGAATTTAATTTACTCTATCATAATGAATTTTTCAGTATTAATAAAAGGAGTTGATCTTTGTCCTTAAAGTCCATACATCTAAAGAGACAGATGGAATTTTTCAGAGCATTTTGTCAGTTAGAATGCTAAGATTATCAATTTTGGAGACCAGGACGAGATCCTGATTTAGATGCCTGCCACTAGAATCAGGTGTATATTTTATCATATTCTCCAATAAAGTTGAGAAATTCTCATTAGCCATGTGAAGTAATCTCCAGGACAACAGTACACTTCAATGAGTTGTTTGGTTTCATCTTCAGCAATAGAATCATATTGTCAGTTTGTGGAGAGCAACAAGGTTGCTTGGGGGGTGCCAATGGAAACTCTTTAGCCCAAAATTCACTTAAATGTAACAAATTTCTGGCACTAGAACTTTCATTTGTGCTGACAAGATGCATCTAGTTGGGGTTATGACTCCCTTGTTCTTTAAAATTTTAATTCAGATCACTATCATATCCAAAGATATTTTATGATGCTTTTATTGTATTTCTTTTTATATGACTTCAAAAATTGTCATTGGTTTTATCAGTTCTTCCCCATATTTCCTCCTGTGTATCTCCCTTTCCTCCTCCTCCCTGTTTCTTCCTCCTATGCTTGTCTCTTTGTGGCCAGTCATAACTTTTTTCTCTCTCTTCCTTAGGAAGCTCTGTCACTGTGCCCCACTCCTTTACTTTATACAGTAACCCTTATGGCTAGGTTGTAGCTTTCTTATTGGAGAATTAATAGGCAGAAATCACATATGCATAAATACATTGCACACTGTCTTTCTGGGTCAGGGTTATCTAACCTGGGATGAGTTTTTTTCTAGCTTCACCTATTTACCTGAAAATTTCATTTTTTAAAAGCTGAGTAATGTTAAATTGTGTAAATGTACTATATTTTCTTTATCCATTCATCTTTTGACAATCATCTAGTACGTTTCCAGCTTCTGACTATTATGAGTAAAAGCAGCAATGAACATAGTTGAGCAAGGCTCTATAAGTAGATGAAGTATCCACTGGGTGTATGCTAAAGAGTGATATAGCTGCATCTTGGAGTAGGTCTATTCTCAATTTTGCAAGGAATCACCACACTGATTTCCATAATGGCTGTACAAGACTATATCCCCACCAGCAATGAATGAGTGTTCCCTTTCTCTGCATTCTCAGCAGCATGAATTGTCATTTGCTCCATTGTTCTTGGCTATCTGTAGTTTAGTTTGCATTTACCTGGTTTGAGAACTCTCTGTTGGGATCTTTACAGCATTATTTAATTGGGTTGTTTGTTTTCTTGACGTCCAATTTTAAAAATTCTTTTTGTTTTGCATTTGAACCCACCATCAGATATGAAGTTAGTGATAATCTTTTCTCATTCATTGGCCTCTGTTTTCTTCAAATGACAGTTTCCTTCATTGTGCAGAGGATTTTGTTTCTTGATATCCCATTTATCAGTTGGCTTGTGCTAGTGGTGTTCAGTTTAGAAGATTTTTTTTCCCCTGTGGCAATGAGATCAAAACTGTTCACCATTTTCTCTTTTATCAGATTCAGTGTCTTGAGTATTATGTGGAGGCCCTTGATCCATTTGGAATTTCTGCAGAGTGATAGGAATGATTCTACTTGCATTCTATATGCAGCCATCCAGTCTGACCAGTACCATGTATAGAAGATGCTGCCTTTCTTTTTTTTTTTTTTTTTTTTTTTTTTTTTTTTTTTTTTTTTTTTTTTTTTTTTTTTTTTTTTTTTTTTTTTTTTTTTTTTTTTTTTTTTTTTTTTTTTTTTTTTTTTTTTAGTGTGCATTTCTAGCTTCTTTATCAAAAATTAGGTGTGAATGTGTGTGTGTGTGTGTGTGTGTATAGTCTGGGCCTTCAATTCAATTGTAATGATCAACGTGCCTGTTTTTACGCTAATACCATGCTGTTATTAATATAGCTCTCTAGTATAATTTTAGATCAGCAGTTGTGTTGTTCAAGTTCTCTGGCTATGTTATTTTTGTGTGTTTACATATGAAGCTGAGAATTTGCTTTAAACACATATGAACCTGAGAATTGTCTTTCTGTGTGTTGATTTAAGTAGGATTTTATTATATATTTCCTACTAAAAATGAGAATGGGAAGTCTTTTCATCTTTTAATATCATATTCAATTTCTTTCCTCCGTGTCTTAAAAGACTTATCTTTTAAATTTTTCACTTGTTTTGATAGAGTTACCCCAAGATATTTTCTTTAGTATTTGTGGCTATTATGAAAGATGTCCTGATTTGAATTTCAATCTATTTGTTATTTGTGTCTAGAAAGCTTATTGACTTTTGTGTTTTAATTTTGCACCTTGCTACTTTGATGAAAGTGTTTATCAGCTCTATAACTTTGCAGATGAAGTTTTTAGAGTTACTTATGTATATAGTCATATCATCTGTAAATAAGGATAACTTGACTCTTTACCTTGCTATTTGTATCTCCTTGATCTCTCTCAGCTGATTCATTACTCTAGCTAAATCTCTAGTAGTTATTGTGAGTGCATAAAGCAAGAGGAGATAGTGAAAACCTTGCTTCTGATTTTAGTGGAAATATTTGACATTATCTGCATTTAAGTAATTATTGATTGTTATCTTGCTGTAAATTGCCTCTATTATTTTAAGATAGTTCTTGTATTCTTAAGCTCACCATGATTTTTTTTTCTTGATGTGTGTTGAAATTTTTCATAAGCATTTTCATCTAGTAAGATTAACATATGGTTACTTATTTCCAGTTTGTGGATTACATTTATCAATTTATGTATGTTTAACCATCTCTGCATCTCTAGTATGATATCCTTGATCAAGGTGGAATATCTTTTTAAATGTGTTCTTGGATTTAGTTTGTATTTTATGGAGATTTTTTTCATTTATGTTCAAATAGCAAATTTATCTGTAATAATCCTGTTTTGTTGGGTCTTTTTATACTAGATATCAGAGCAACTGTGGCCTTGTAAAATGAATTGGACAATGTTCCTCATGTTTCTATTTTGTGGAATAATTTGAGGAGTTTTGGCTTGAGCTCTTCTTTGAAAGTCTGATCAAATCTGCACTGAAGGTGTTTATCAGGTTTAGGAGTTCTCTGGTGGAATTTATAAGGTCACTTGTATATACTATCATATCATCTGCAAAGAGTGATATTTTGACTTCTTCCTTTTCGATTTGTATGCCCTTGATCTCCTTTTGTTGTCGGATTGCTCTGGCTAGGACTTCAAGTACTATATTGAATAGGTAGGGAGAAAGTGGGCAGCCTTGTCTAGTCCCTGATTTTAGTGGGATTGCTGTGAGTTTCGCTCCATTTAGTTTGATGTTCGCTACTGCTTTGCTGTGGATTGCTTTTATTATGTTTAGGTATGGGCTTTGAATTCCTGATCTTTCCAAGACTTTTATTGTGAATGGGTGTTGGATTTTGTCAAATGCTTTCTCAGCATCTAAGGAGATGATTTTTTTTTTTGTCTTTGAGTTTGTTTATATAGTGGATTACATTGATGGATTTCCATATAATAAACCATCCCTGCATACCTGGAATGAAGCCTACTTGGTCATGATGGATGATTGTGTTGATGTGTTCTTGGATTCAGTTTGAGAGGATTTTATTAAGTATTTTTGCATCGATATTCATGAGGGAAATTGGTCTGAAGTTCTCTTTCTTTGTTGGATCTTTGTGTGGCTTAGGTATCAGAGTAATTGTGGCTTCATAGAATGAATTGGGTAGAGTACCTTCTGTTTCTATTTTGTGGAATAGTTTAGGAGAGTTGGAATTAGGTCTTCTTTGAAGGTCTGATTGGGAGACTAATGATGACTGCTTCCATTTCTTTAGCTGTGTTCTCCTCTATTTCTTTCAGTGAGTTATTAATCCCCTTCTTAAGGTCCTCTACCAGCATCATGAGACATGATTTTGAATCTGAATCTTGCTTTTCAGGTGTGTTGGGGTATACAGGACTGGCTGAGGTGGGAATGCTGGTTTCTGATGATGGTGAGTGGTCTTGGTTTCTGTTGGTAAGATTTGTATGTTTGCCTTTTGCCATCTGGTTATCTCTGGTGTTAGTTTTTATAGTTGTTTCTGGCTGGAGCCTGTTCCTTTTATGATTCTGTTAGCCTCTGTCAGCTGTCCTGGGACTCCAGCTCTCTTGTGAGTCTCAGTGGTCAGAGTACTCTCTTCAGGTAAGCTGTCCTCTTGCAGGGAAGGTGCACAGAGGTCTGGCATTCAGACCTACTTCCTGGCTGAAGATGAAGGCCTGAAACAGGGCCTGTCCCAGAAGATGGGTTGCCTCTGTAGCCTGTGTGCTCACCTGCACAGACTGAGGTCTGAGGGACCCAAGACACAAGATGGTTGCCTCACCTCCTGTAGAGGTCAGAGCCCTCCCAGGTGGTCACCTCTCTTCTGGCGGAGAAGGTGCTAGGATTTCTGGAGCCCAAAACAAGGGTCTATCCCAGAAGCTGTGTTGCTTCTGCTGTCTGCTCGCTTACCCTCTGCAGTCTGTGAGCTGATGTGTGCAATCTGCTCTCAGAGTGACCGGAGAGGCAAGATCTTGTTTTCATTTTCATTTAGTTCTAAAACATTGTTAGTTTCTTTCTTAATTTATATCATGTTGCACTTTTTTCATTCATTAGTGAATTGTTCAGTTTCCATGAATTTGCAACCTTTCTGTGTTTGCCATTTTCCAGATTTAATCTTTGGCAATCAAAGAGGATATAGGGTATTATTTCTATCTTTTTTCTTATATCTACTTAGATTTCCTTTGTGCCCCATTATGTGTGTGTGTTACTAGGATCTACATATACCCCTGGGAATGGGAGAAGAGAGGAAGGAGAGGCCACATCAGCTTTTCTGTTACAAATCTTGGGTCATGATTGTGAAACAGGAAGGAGAGTGAAGAATGCTTACTCTTTTTCTTGACCCCTGTGTCCGATGAGTTCTCAGAGAGTGCCTGAGGAAGTTACTGGCTGAGCCAAAGGATCACATATCCCTTCTGGCTCATTAATAGCCTCTTTTTCATTAATTGTTATTGCCTATAACATATGCAATATAATATCCATATATTCCCAGATAACCTTCTCAGATTTTATATTAATTGCTTGAGTGCTTTTATCCTGATCTTTTTTGGGAGGAATACTATTCTCCCATTCCCAGCATTCCTTAGTATATATATATATATATATATAATTGAAGCCTCCTGGGCTTTTTCCTTCCCACTTTGGAATATCAATTAAACTCATGATCATCCTCCCCTCACCTCTCAATTCTGGGACTGCAGTTAGAAGTAACCCTCCCCAATTTCACTGTTCAAACATTCAAAATCGAGCATTCAGAGGTGATAGTCTTAACATTTATATTCCACGCCATCTTTTGTTATAATCAATAACTAAATAAAAATAGTATCTCTGTCCTTAAATAGACAAAGGATATCTTTGGAATCATGCACTCAAATTAGTAATACCATTATTTTCCAGATAGAAAAAAAAAAGTTTTATTAAAGATGATAAGATTCAGGCAGCACATAGGGGCTAAAATTGAGCACATTTATCTTAGCACTCAATTTAACCTTCATAAGCTGAGGTCCCATTTAGGTGATTGTGTGCACATGCATATAAGTAGTCAGTTTCTCACATGTGGTTCAAAGACTAGATACACAAATGACAAGTAATAGAACTGAGTCATAAAGACTATGATGCTTTTAAAGTTTGTTTTTGAATGTCCCTAACTCTCTTTATACCCTTTTCACCATTAAAGGTAATCTCATTTTCTTTCTTTGGTTCATTTTGTTTTTAAATAAACCCTTACTACTTATCAAAGAGGAACCTATCTGATGAGTTTATAAATCCACCAAAGTTAACCATAGTAAATAGCCACATTAAATATCTTAAATAATGTGCCATTGGACAATTTATCTCTGTGTAATGGGTGAATTAATTGATGTGAAATAAATAAATATCTCTCATAATAATATTGATCCAAATGTGTGTGTGTGAGGGGCTGTTTTAGGAGTGGCATTCATATTGTTTGTTTTGTTTGGCTGATATTTGGCTTAATCTGAACAAAAAAAAAAAATCTCTGAGTCAAAAATCAACAGTTTTTTCACCTGTTTCATAAGTGTTCTTGTCTTACTTTATTCTCTGATCTATGCCACCAGAGGAGAGGTGTCTGGAGCTCATCATACCTCAGATTTTCTCTCTATTCCCCCTTTTCTTCTGTACTCTTGCTATACATTAGGTAACCTTTTGCATGTTAGTGATGTGGTAACAAAACCCATAAAACCCAACATTACTGAACTTTCCCAACATTTGGTAATATAAGTCATGCTGCTTAAATTATTACATTACATTTCCCCAAGTGACCCCATTGTTAACTCTATTTTATGAACAGGGAAAACAAGGCTAATTATAAATTCTTGTCACACAAACCTGACAAATTTTCACTTATATGTGTTAAAATCGGTAAGATAACTATTTAACTGGAAAGTATTTTATCATATGCCAATGTTAAAAAATCTACATATTGTAGGCAATAGATCAATGAAGCCATCTTTGAAAGAGTGGCCATTTAGTTAGGTCATAATAGTTGGATGTAGTTATCCACAATGAGAACCATGAGAATCAATTAAGACATAAAAATTAGGTCTGCCTACGGTTGGGCCACCCAGGACAGCATAGGTCTCAGAAGAAAATGAGCTTCTGAGACAGGATCCTACAGGCCTATATCTGCAGCCAGGAGGTTGAGCTGATGCTCAGTCCTCTGTGTACCACCGCTGCTAAAGGAGAGCTTGCCTCCAAGGAGTGTTCTGACCCCAGGACTCAGGGAAGATCTCCATTTTCTCTCAGATAACTCTCTCAGGCAGGTCTTATGAGTGCACAGGCTGCAGAAGCAGCAGAAGAGCTGGAACATGGTCCTACAGGCCAGGAGGTGGGAGATCTTCCCCAATCCTCTGTGAACTGGTCTTGCCAGGAGAGAGCTGGTCTCTCAGGAGTGCTGACACAGGCTTACAGAGTCACAGGAGGAACAAGCTCCATCCAGAAACAGCAAGAATATCTATCAGTGGAGATTACCTGATGGTGAAAGGCAAACACAAGAATCTTACCAATGAAACAAAGACTACTTGGCATCATCAGAAGCCAGTACTCCCACCACAGTGAGTCCTGGATACCCCAACACACCCAAAAAGCAAGATTTGTATTTAAAACCGTGTCTCAGGATGCTGGTAGAGAATTTTAAGAAGGACATTAATAACTCCCTTAAAGAAATACAGGAGAACACAGCTAAATAGGTAGAAACCCTTAAAAAAAAACATAAAACCCCTTAAACTATTACAGGAAAATACAACCAAACAGGAGAAGGAATTGAACAAAACCACCAGGATCTAAAAATGGGAGTAGAAACAATAGAGATGTGACAAAGGGAGACAACATTGAAGATAGAAATGCTAGGAAAGAAATCAGGAGCCGTAGATGCAAGCATCACCAACAGAATATAAGAGATGGAAAAGAGAATCTCAGGTGTAGAAGATTCTATAGAAAACATGGACACAACAATCAAGGCCATCAATGGGAAAAGAGGCCCCTTGGTCTTGCAAACTTTATATGCCTTAGTACAGGGGAATGCCAGGGCTAAGAAGTAGGAGTGGGTGGGTAGGGAGAGGGGTAGGGAGAGGGTATAGAAACATTTGGGATAACATTTGAAATGTAAATTAAGAAAATATGTAGAAAAAAAAAGAAAATGAAAAATGCAAAAAGATCCTTATTCAAAATATCCAGGAAATCCAGGACATAATGAGAAGAGCAAACTTAAGGATCATAGATATAGATGAGAATGAAGATTTTGAACTTAAAGGGCCAGCAAATATCTTCAACAAAATTATAGAAGAAAACTTCCCTAACCTAAAGAAAGAGATGTCTACGAACAAACAAGAAGCCTACAGAACTCCAAATAGACTTGACCAGAAAAGAAATTCCACCTGACACATAATAATCAAAACACCAAATGCACTAAATCAAGATAGAATATTAAAAGCAGTAAGGAAAAAAAGGTCAAGTAACATATAAAGGCAAACCTATTAGAATTACACCAGACTTTTTACCAGAGACTGTGAAAGCCAGAAGATCCTGGACAGATGTCATACAGACCCTAAGAGAACACAATTGCAAGCCCAGTCTACTATACCCAGCAAAACTCTCAATTACCATAGATGGAGAAACCAAGGTATTCCATGATAAAACCAATTTACAGCATATCTTTCCATTAATCCAGCCCTTCAAAGGACAATAAAGAGAAAAGTTGCAGGACTGAGAAGTGGGAGTGGGTGGGAGGGCAGCAGGGAGGGGGGAGGGTATAGTGAACTTTCAGGATAGCACTTGAAATGTAAATAAAGAAAATATCTAATAAAAAAAGAGAAAAAAGAAAAAGAAAAGAAAGAAAGGGGAGAAAACTCCAACACAAGGAGGGAAACTATACTGTAGAAAAAACAAGAAAGCAATATTTCAACAAACCTAAAAGAAGATAGCCACATGAACAGAATCCCAACTCTAACAACAAAAATAACAGGAAGCAACAACTATTTTCCTTAATATCTCTTAATATCAATGGACTCAATTCCCCGATAAAAAGACGTAGATTAACAGACTGGCTACATAAATGGGACCCAACATTTTGCTCCATACAGGAAATCTGTCTCAGGGACAAAGATAGACACTTCCTCAGAGTAAAAGGCTAAAAAAAGCAGGGTGTGATGATGCATGCCTTTAATCCTAGCACTTGTGAGGAAGAGGCAGGTGAATTTCTGAGTCCAAGGCCAGCCTGGTCTACAGAGTGAGTTTCAGGACAGCCAGGGATACACAGAGAAACCCTATCTGGAAAAAACAACAAAACAAAACAAAACAAGCTGGAAAACAATTTTCTAAGCAAATATTCCCAAGAAACATGCTGGAGTAGTCATTCTAATGTGTAATAAAATTGACTTTCAACCTAAACTCATCAAAAAAAAGACAAGGAGGGATTTCATACTCATGATAGGTAAAATTTACCAAGATGAACACTCAATTTTGAACATCATTGCTCCCAATGAAAGGGCATCTACATTCATTAAAGAAACTTTAGTAAAGGTCAAAACACACATTGCACCTCACACAATAATAGTGGGAGACTTCAACACTCCACTCTCATCAATAGACAGATCCTGGAAACAGAAACAATTTGAAACTAACAGAAGTTATGAAACAAATGGATTCAACAGATATCTACAGAACATTTTATCTTAAAACAAAAGGATAAACCTTCTTCTCAGCACATCATGGCACCTTCTCCAAAACTGACCATATAATTGGTCACAAAACAGGCCTCAACAGATACAAAAATATTGAATTAATTCCATAAAATTTATCAGATCACCCCAGACTAAGGCTTGTCTTCAATAACAACATAAACAATAGAAAGCCAACATACAAGAGGAAGCTGAACAACACTCTACTCAATAATAACTTGGTCAAGGAAGAAATAAAGAAAGAAATTAAAGACTTTTCAGAGTTTAATGAAAATTAAGCCACAACATACCCAAACTTATGGAACAAATGAAAGCATTCCTAAGAGGAAAACTCATAGCTCTGGGTGCCTCCCAAAAGACACTGGAGAGAGCATACACTAGCAGCTTGACAGCACACCTTAAAGCTCTAGAACAAGAGGAAGCAAATTCACCCTATAGGAGTAGACAGCAGGAAATAAACTCAGGGCTGAAATCAACCAAGTGGAAACAAAAAGTAATATACAAAGAATCAACCAAACCAGGAGCTGGTTCTTTGAGACAATCAACAAGATAGATAAACCCTTAGCCAGACTAACTAGAGGGCACAGGGAGAGTTTCCTAATTAACAAAATCAGAAATGAACCAGTATGTTAGTCTATGTTTTTTTGTTTTTTTTTTTTTAATTGGGTAATTGAGTCCATTGATTTTGAGATATTAAGGAAAAACCATTGTTGCTTTCTGTTAGTTTTGTTGTAAGATTTGGTATTTTGTTCATGTGGATATCTTCTTTTTTTAGGTTTGTTGAAAGATTACTTTCTTGCCTTTTCTACAGTGCAATTTTCCTCGTTGTGTTGGAGTTTTTGATTTATTATCCTTTGAAGGGTTGGATTCATGGAAAGATATTGTGTAAAAAAATTTTTTTGTCATGGAATACCTTGGTTTCTCCATCTATGGTAATTGAGAGTTTTGCTGGTTATAGTAGCCTGAGCTGTCATTTGTGTTCTCTTAGGGTCTATATGACATCTACCCAGGATCTTCTGGCTTTCATAGTCTTTGGGGAGAAGTCAGATGTAATTCTGATAGGTCTGCCTTTATATGTGACTTGACCTTTTTCCCTTACTGATTTTAATATTTTGTCTTTCTAAGTGAGGTAACCCAATAAGAAAAGAACACACATTATATGTACTCATTGATAAGTGGATATTAGCTCAGAAACTCAGAATACCCAAATATAACTTGCAAAACACATGAAACTCAAGAAACAAGAAGACCAAAGTGTGGTTAATTAGATCCTTCTTAGAAGGGGGAACAAAATACTATGGAAGGAGTTACAGAGACAAAGTTCAGAGCAGAGACTGAAGGAATGACTATCCAGAAACTGCCCCACCTTGGGATACAGCCCATAAACAACCACCAAACCCATACAATATTGCAGATGCCAAGAATTGCTTGCTTCAGGAGCCTGATATAGCTGTCTCCTGAGAAACACTGTCAGTGCTTGACAAATACAGAAGTGGATGCCCATACCCATCCATTAGACAGAGCACAGGGTTCCCAATTGTGGAACTAGAGAAAGTACACAAATAAATGAAGGAGTTTGCAGTTCCATAGGAGAAACAATAATATGAACTAACCAGTAACCCTGGAGCTCCCTGGGACTAAACCACCAATTAAAGGTAACACATGGAGGGACTCATAGCTTAGTTGCCTATGTAACAGAAGATGGCTTAGTTGGTCATCAATTGGAGGAGAAGCCCTTGGTCCTGTGAATGTTCTATGCCCCAGTATAGGGCAATGCCTGGGCCCAGAAGCAGGAATTGAAGTGCAGCAGGGATGGGAAAGGGGATAGAGGATTTTCGGGAGGGAAACTAGGAAAGGGGATATCATTTGAAATGTAAATAAAGAAAATATCTAATAAAAGCAAAAAGAAAGGAAAAAAAATCAGAAATGAAAAGGGAGACATAACATCAGAATCTGAGGAAATCCAAAAAAATCATCAGATCCTACTGCAAAAGCCTATATTCAACCAAACTGGAAAACCTGGATGAAATGGAAAAAATTCTATAAAAATACCAGGTATCAAAGTAAAATCAGGATCAGATTAATAATCTAAACAGTCTCATAATCCCCTAAAGAAATAGAACCAGTTATTAATAGTCTCCCAAACAAACAAAGCCCAGGAACAGTTGGGTTAATACAGAGTTCTATCAGACATTCAAATAAGACCTAATTCCAATGCACCTCAAACTACTCCACAAAATAAAAATATAAGGTACTCTTCCCAATTTGTTCTATGGAGTGAAAGTTACTCTGATACCTAAACCACACAAAGACCCAACAAAGAAAGAATTTCAGACCAATTTCTCTGATGACAATCAATGTTAAAGTGCTCAATAAAATTCTCACAAACTGAATCCAAGAACACATCAAAACTATTATCCATCATTATGGGCTCTGTGTTCCATCCAATAGATGACTGTGAGTATCCACTTCTGTATTTGCCAGGCATTGGAATAGACTCACAAGAGAGAGCTATGTCAGAGTCTTGTAAGCAAAATCTTTCTGGCATGTGCAATAGTGTCTGGGTTTGGTAGTGTATATGGGAAGGATCTCTGGGTGGGGAATCTCTAGATGGTCTTTCCTTCCATCTCAGCTCTGAACTTTGTCTCTGTAACTCCTTCCATGAGTATTTTGTTCCCCATTCCAAGAAGGAATGAAGTATCCACACTTTGGTCTTCCTTCCTGACTTTCATGTGTTTTGCAAATTGTATTTTGGATATTCTAAGTTTCTAGGCTAATATCCACTTATCAGTGAGTGCATATCATGTGTGTTCTTTTGTGACTGGGTTACTTCACTCAGGATGGTATCCTCCAGATGCATGGAACACAGGGCCCCTAATGAAGGAGCTAGAGAAAGTACACAAGGGGCTAATGGGGTCTGCAACTCTATAGAAGAAACAATGATATAAACTAACCAGTACCCCCATCCCCTGCCCCGAGCTGTGTCTCTAGTTTCATATGTAGCAGAGGATGCCTTGGTCAGCCATCAATGGGAGGAAAGGCCCTTGGTCTTTGAAGATCATATGCCCCAGTAGAGGGGAATGCCAGGGCCAGGAAGCAGAAGTGGATGAGTTGGGGAAGAGGTATAGGGAGGGTATAGGGGGCTTTAGGGATAGCATTTGAAATGTAAATGAAGAAAATATCTAATAAAAAACTATTATACAACATGATCAATAGTCTTCTTTCCAGGGATGTAGGGATGGTTCAATGTACTTAAATCCATCTATGTAATCCACTATATAAACAAACTCAAAGACAAAAACCACATGATCATCTCCTTAGATGCTGAGAAAGCATTTGACAAAATCCAACACCCATTCATGATAAAAGTCTTGGAATGATCAGGAATTCAAGGCCCATACCTAAACATAATAAAAGCAATATACAGCAAACCCGTAGCCAACATCAAACTAAATGGAGAGAAACTTGAAGTAATCTCACTAAAATCAGGGACTAGACAAGGCTGCCCACTTTCTCCCTACCTATTCAATATTTGAAGTCCTGGCCAGAGCAATACACAACAAAAGGAGGTCAAGGGGATACAAATTGGAAAGGAAGAAGTCAAAATATCACTATTTGCAGATTATATGATAGTATACATAAGTGACCCCAAAAGTTAGAACAGAGAACTCCTAAGCCTAATAAACAACCTCAGTGAATTATCTGGATATAAAATTAACTCGAACAAAGCAGCTGCCATTCTCTACTCAAAGGATAATCAAGCTGAGAAATAAATTAGGGAAAAAACAACCTTCACAATACTCACAAATCATATAAAATACTTTGGTGGGACTCTAATTAAGGAAGTGAAATATTTGTATGATAAGAACTTCAAGTCTCTGAAGAAAGAAATCAACGAAGATCTCAGAAGATGGAAAGATCTCCCATGTTCATGGATTGGCAGGATTAATGTAGTAAAAAAAAATGGCTATTTTGCCAAAGCAATCTATAGATTCAATGCAATTCTCATTAAGATTTCAACTCAATACTCACAGAGTTTGAAAGTGCAATTTGCAAATTATTTTGGAATAACAAAAAACCTAGGATAGCAAAAACTATTCTTAATAATAAAAAAACCTCTGGTGAAATCATCATGCCTAACCTAAAGCTGTACTACAGAGCAATTGTGATAAAACTGCATGGTACTGGTATAGTGAAAGACAGGTAGATCACCAGAACAGTATTAAAGACCTAGAAATGAGCTTTGTATAAGGAGATAAGAATGTGTTGTTTTGCATTTTTCTTCATGCTGACTGTCAGTTGAACCAGCACCATTTGTTGAAGATGCTGTCTTCTTTCTGCTGGATGGTTTTAGCTCCTTTGACAATGATCAAGTAACCATAGGTATGTGGGTTCATTTCTGGGTCACATGCTCCACTATGTTCATAGCAGCCTTATTTATAATAGCCAGAAGCTGGAAACAACCCAGATGTCCCTCAACAGAGGAATGGATACAAAAAAATGTGGTACATTTCCCAATGGCATACTATGCAGCTATTAAATACAGTCAATTTATGAAATTCTTAGAAAAATGGATGGATCTGGAGGATATCATTCTAAGTGAGGTAACATAATCACAAAAGAACACAGGTGATATGGACTCACTGATAAGTGGATATTAGCCCAGAAGCTCAGAATACCCAAGATACAATTTGCAAAACACATGAAACTGAAGAAGAAGGAAGACCAAAGTTTGGATAATTCGATACTTCATAGAAGGGGGAACAAAGTATCAATGGAAGGAGTTACAGAGACAAAGTTTGAAGCAGAGACCGAAGGAATGACCATTTAGAAACTGCCCCACCTTGGAATCCAGCCCATAAACAACCACCAAATCCATACACTATTGCAAACGCCAACAAGAGCTTGCTGACAAGAGCCTAAAAAAGCTGTCTCCTTTGAGGCTCTGCCAGTGCCTGACAAAAACAGAAGTGGATGCTCACAGCCATCCATTGGATGAAGCACAGGGGCCACAATGAAGGAGCTAAAGAAAGGACCCAAGGACCTTGGGGGCATTTGCAGCCCCATAGGAGGAACATCAATATGAACCAACCAGTACCCACAGACATCCCTGGAAGTAAACCACCAATCAAAGAAAACACATGAAGCGACTCATTGCTCTAGCTGCATATGTAGCACAGGATGGCCTAGTCAGTCATCAATGGGAAGAGAGGCCCTAGGTCCTGTGAAGGTTCTATGCTCCAATATAGTGCAATGTCAGGGCCAGGAAGCAGGAGTGTGTGGGTTGGGGAGCAGGGTGGGAATGGATAGGTGATTTTCAGAGGGAAATATAGGAAAGGGGATAACATTAGAAATTTATGTAAAGAAAATATCTAATAAAGAACAGAAAAAAACGAAAAAAAAAACCATAAGAATTAGATAAAATGATAAGAAAGACCATGTTATCTTACTAACACATGTTCTCTATTTCACACAAAACATGACTCATAAATTTAATGTGAGTCCTCTGAGTACTTGCTGAATAGGAAACTTTCTAGTCTTGAACCTGTTTCTCTGTTTCCTATTCATATTATGCAGCCACAACTGTGACAAAGCAGCTACAATAGTCAGCTTCTATGAAGAACAATTTTGTGGTCCCAGTTTCATAGGTTAAAGTCCATGGCTATTTGTCCTGATTAACATAGGCCTCAAGTAGGTAGGAAAGCAGAAAGAATTCAGGACCATGTAGGAGGCTTTGGTAGTATTACCAGCAAAATATAATAAGAATGGGGCTCTTTTTTGAGGCAGTGCTCATGCAAAATTATAAAAATTCAAATAGTGCTGGTGCAGCTGGACTGGTATGAGAGGTGGAGGTGTCCATATTTTTAAGAAAGATTCAGGTTTCTAACCCTGAGAGAAGTAAAGAAATTTGGGGAGACTCTTAAGAAAACAAGCAAACAATACTTTCAATACCCCCTTCCAAGATTTCTCCCTGCCCTAAAGCATCAGCACACAGTGGATACCTTCACACATTGCCTTAANAAAAAAAAAAAAAAAAAAAAGCACAAAGCCTTGTACTCTTCTTAGGTGACAATGGGGATGAGGTATCTCAATATGTGCCAGACATCATCATAAGGGTCAGAATTGTCCTGGATCTGGGGTTCTCTATGTGCTAGGCAAGAACCTTAATGTGTAATTGCATTTCTTAAAATTTCAGCTCCTATGGTAAAGGGTTGCTGTTTGTGGAAGATCCAGAGCAGATACTTTCTAGTCACCTTCTTTGGGCTGCTGAAGATATGGAACTTAAACTGTTACCTTTATTGGACCAACACAGATGGTTTTACATAAATGGTTAGTAAATAAAACAAATTTCTTAACAAGAAATTAGGTCTGGGAAACCTAATAATACCATAAGAATAAACTTTATGATCAAAATGCTTATTAAATACAATATTTTGCATAATTTTGAATAGTGTTAATGGCATTAATATAATGGAGACAATCAGTGGAAAACATGTTAAGGTTCATGCAATTTAGGATTTCTTCAAACGATTGGTTAGTAGCACCCATCCCACTTGCCCAAATTTGTAATATGGTCTTTTAGGAATCAAACAAACAAATAAAATGAAATAATTTAACATCTGCCCACTGCTTGGATAGAGGTGTTTTCTGAGGCTGTACAAATTCTCTTACATATTGTTTACTATGCAGTGCAAGTAACTAAATAAAAGAGTTAGAAATATATTTTTTAAAAGGTCAGGGTCCTGCCGGGAAGCAGGAGTGGATGGGTTGGGGAGCAGAGTGGGTGGAGGTTATAGGGGTCGTTGAGGGTAGCATTTGAAATGTAAATGAAGAAAATATCTAATAAAAAAGAAAATAAAAGAACACTGAAAAATAAGAGTCTATAGATTTAGTCACACAATCATTTAGCTGTCTGTAAGTAATCTGTACCAAGAGTGTATTTTCTCTTATTCTATGATGTGCTGTCTCAAAAGAACCTCAGTTCCAGATCAGTTTTTTTGTTTTGTATTTGTTTTTTGTTTTTGTTTGTTTGTTTGTTTGAGACAGGTTTCTTTGTATAGTCTTGGCTATCCTGGAACTCACTCTGTAGACCAGGCTGGCCTCGAACTCAGAAATCTACCTGTCTCTTCTTCCCAAGTGCTGGGATTAAAGGCATGCACCACCACTGCCCAGCTCAATTTGTAATATTATAAAGTCCTTTAAATATGTTAAGAAACATATGTGCTTGATAAAGACAATCCTATACTTTCTTGAAAAATATTTTTCTTGCTTAGAATTAGAAGCAACCTTTAAACAGTATTATATTTTGAGTTGGTTTAGTTTGTAAGAGCATTTTCTGTTCTTTTAGAAAACTTAGGATCCATTTTTGTACTCTGTATTTGATGTCTTTAAGACTACAGGGATCTAAAGGAGCTACCTCTTCAAGAAAGCTCAAATACCAGAATTCATCATTGGGAAAACTATTTCTGCCCTTACTGGTAAGGTGTCTTCCTCTCCCTATTTTTCTGTGTAGGACGGGCTTACTGTGATATCTGCCACCATGAGCACAGTCAACTATTGCCCAGTTGCTTTCTTTTTCTTAATCTCCAGAAATATTATTTGGATACATGCGGCTTAGAATTGTTTTTCATAGCATGATAATCAGGCATTAGTTCCATGTACTCTTATTATTAAATTTTCTTGTAGCTATATTTAGCTTCAAAATATTTCCTGAGCACAAAAGTCACTGCATCTCAGACAAAAATTCTATACTCCCCTTAATAAAATATTCCACATATATACAGATGCACATCACTTGTTTTAGGACTCTGTGACAGACTTTAAGAGTCTTGAGCTACGATGATAAAACTCAGATACTCCTGGAATAATTTGACAGCTGTGATTTTCCTATAAAAGTGCTAACAAATATGCCTAGAAGCACAGAGGAATTCTGTAGATGATAGGTATTTGAAATTTTAATTTCAAACTCTCTTTTTTTGCTACTTTATTCTAGATGAAAAAAGAGACAAATATCTTCCATTTCTTGCCAACATTCTCCAAAATCACAGAGAATACACAGCTATATGTAGTCATATATAGACATGCAGCAAATGATTGACAAGTTAACAGTGGTTTGAATAAAAATAACCTTTAGCATTAATGTCTCACATATATTACATAGTATGATAATAAATACATGTTTTAATTTATTTTATTTGTTTGTTTTTTTTAAGACTGAGTCTTAGTATGTGCACTAGGGTGGATTTAAATGCCATAGTTTTGCAGGCTATCCTTGAATTCATAGCAGTCCTGCCCCAGTGCAACCCAGGCATGTGTCAATGTACCTATCATTAACATATACAACATATAAATGATGGCTAAATTTGTATTGCTTTAAATTTGTATTGTTTTAAAATATATCTTTGGATTAATAGAAAAGTAAACAGGAAGAAACTATTAAAATGTTATTATCACGAGTGTCTTGTCTGTGTTATATTATAATGCAGTCAATATTTTAAACTAAACTATTTTATTAATATTAACACAATTTGGATAAATAGATTAGAAACATCAGATTAAGCATTTCAAAAAAATTACCTGTAGGAAATTAGAAAAGAAATAAACTTCACCATGTATGGTTGAATCACCAACATAACCATTATGAGAGAAATTCTAATTTTGTCATTACTGTGGCACAATATCAGTATTTAAAAGCTAGAAACTTACTGAGGCATTTACCATAAGCTGATTTGTAAATAAGCACATTTAGCTTCAGGGTCAAAGTCTAACTTAACTAAACAGCATGAATATTGCTTCCCTCAGGACTTGTACTTCCACAAACATTCATTAGGGCTCCTTCTTCTAAGCAAACTTCTCAAGACAGCTAAGTACCCTGCCTCCTAAAACACACGTGTCTACCCATGTATGGAGGTCTATATGCACTGAAAGTGAAACTTCTTCATCTTATTTCATCCTATTGCTTGTTCATCTTATTTTAAACTAAATAAACATTCTAAAGTTTATTTTAATATAATCTAATATTTTAAAAAGTTTTCTTCTGATACAAAATTGAACATTTGACAACATTGTATTCATATATATGCATCATTACATGTGTTTCTAAGATTCTTTTCCAAAGTCTATCAAGTTGGGAATCACTTTATATATGTCTGAGGGCTGAAGTTTATTTATTATTTTACGTTCAAATAGAGTAGAATTTCTCATACTCTGCCATCAGGAAAAAGGTAATAAGCACTTCTAGATTTTTTTCTATAAATATGAAAAGACATCTTTACGTATTTAAAGCTATGATTCTTATAGACACTAAGGCACAAATACACACTATAGTGTATTTTAAACTGGCTTTTCATGCACATGGTAGACCAATTAAATTTTGTGGGATCTTGCTACCTCTCTGCCTAACAAAAATAAAGTTAATTCTGTAAGACTTCCATCACTCCTAATTCTGTATTACATTAAATAATATAAAATGTTATTTTAGTGTCTAATTGCCATTCATATTTATCATAAGATAGTTTATATCACTTGATCATCACTGACTACTTTACAAGCTCCAACTCCCTGCAGAGGAAGGAAGTCTGTATGATGGTTAACAAAAGCAAAAGATATTAAAGGTAATGACACCAGTCCTGCTTCTCTCCAAACACAGGCAACACTGAAGCTATTTCTATGTGAATAATATCCTTTATTCTGATATATATCTATGTACTTTAAAGTACTTTTTTTACTTATATGCTGCCATTTAAACTTAAGAATTTCGAATAGATGGGGTATGTCACTATACTTACATATTCAAGTGACCTTTAAATAGCTTATATTACCCAGCTGTTCAATGTGCTTCAGATTCAACTTTGGAAACTAACAAAAAGCCCTTCAAATATGAGTTTATCTTCCCGAGGGTAGCACAGATGGTAAACAAATGATCTAATAATGTATAAAAATGGGGAATGTAGTGGTTAAGACATTGGAGACTTGTTGAGTAGAGAAATGATGTTGAAAAATTACATCTTAATTTTCAGTGAGATTTTGAACAATTGACTGGTTGAGAACACATTGCATGAAGAAAATGCTTTAAAGAGAAAGACAATTTGTCCAGTTGAGACATGAGAGCAGTAAAGCTTATATGAAAGCAGGAGAGAAGTGGTAGAATTTGGAATACAATTTACAGATTATGGCTGTAGGATTCCAACTATCAAATAAATGTTGGCTTGAGAGCAGGTCAGGCATGAGAGAGTTCAATGTAGTGTGATAACTTATGGATCCATTTGCGGAATTTGTACTTCGGAATAACTGTTTATAAACTTCCTTCCACTTTCTGTGAGTGCCCAGGAATACTTCTTCAAGATCTCCAGTACATCATATGGTGAGTTAGCTTTAACTACATAAAGCAGGTGTTCCTAATCTATCAAATTAATTTTGGCTATCTTTTCTCTCTTTTTTTAAAATAAGAATTAAAATCTTTCTTATATGATCAGTACTCATTAAGAAAATAAATATAATTAGAAAAAAGTTTAATAAAAGAGGAAAAATTCTTTAAAATGAATATGAATTCAAATATGGCTCAAATTATGTTTCTTATTTAAGAAATATAATAGATAGGATCTTATGTAAATGAAATACAATGAACAAAATGACTAAGTTTCTCTAACAAATCTGAAAAAATGGGGAGTAGAAACCTTTTTATTAGGAATATTTTTATTTAAACCTTGTGATATAGAATCAGGCTTTAAAGGAATTTCTAATATTAACTGAACTACTGAATAAAATTCCTAGTTATTATATTCCTGGCTATAACATTTAGTATGTTGCAAAAAGGCCAGCACTAGAGTTTGGAGGATGAGACTCTTCATTCAGTAAAAAGGAAGCTCTTTAAAATTTAGGAATTTCTTACCTACATGATAGCTCACCTACTTGGATGATATCATATTCATTGTCTCTTTAGTGCACATCTCCCACTGTGGCAATGAACACAACCAAAGATAACTAACATCTTAGAGCCCATAAGTTTTCACACTAATATCCACAGTTACCTTGAGAGATTTTTCATCATCTTTATTCTACTAATTATTGCACCAATTAATTAAGGCATATATTTTTCTATAATCTCAGGTTAATTACCAACACCTCACATTTACATAATACATTTTGGGGGGACAATTTCCGTGGCAACATTTCATGGCTAATAGGAAGCAATTTGCTTTCTTTTATTAACTGCATTAAAACTTCATGCCCAAGACATCATCGACGGTAAACATTTGATTCTGCTCAAATTTAATGCGCTGAGGCATTTTGCTGTGCCGTATTAGGTTTATTTATGTGCTGTGTTCTGCATTGTTAGCTGCTAATGAGACTTCAACTCTTATTGCTCTAAGGCCTGAGCACTAACCTCATTTTAATGAGTTCATTATTTGCTGTCTTCTGAAAGGAAGACAACAAAATTTCCTTTTAATTAAAGGTCAAAACACCTCTGGCAAAGAAAAGGGAAGAGGTTATCAAACCTTCAAGAAGTTGAACGATAGCTCTTTCAGTTTTCTGAGCTAAGCAAAGTCAGTCTGGACTAGGGTGGGCAGTGATTTTTTTTTTTTTTTTTAAGAATATAGACAGCCCATAAATCCTTAGGGACCTAAGTGTGAGAAAATTGAGGACAAATGAAAACGCTACAACATGATACCTAGAGTGCTAAGTCTTTGTAGAAAATGAAAGTCAGGCAAAGTAATTAAAGAGGCTTTACTCTTTACCAAAAAGGGGGCATGTGGATCAATGCCACTGCAGGAGAAAAATTCCTATTTGCATGATGAATGAGTTTTGGAGTAGAGCATATGCCATATTAATTCAGATAAGATATGCTATTTTGACTATTTTATTATAGAAAGTGATTCAAGTGTCAATCATTCTTTTAAAGAAACTGCTTTTAAAAGATATAAACGATTATATGAATCCAGTAATATATATATATATATATATATATATATATATATATATATATATATATATATATATATATATATATATATATATATATATATATATATATATTCAGATGAAATAAGCTTTTAAGTGGGGGTACCCTTGGGGATATTGGAGTATAATAAACCACTAACTTCAGAATGAAGCTGAGTGTCACTAGCATAGGATCTATCATAGCAGAAAGGATGAGCCAGATAATTATGGAAATTTTAATACAAAGAGCATCAAGAAGTATGAGCATAATAATTAGGTGGGATGCTTTCATTTAAGATATGTGTTTCCACTTCACTTATTCATTTATTCATATTTATTTATTTATTTATTTATTTGTTTATTTTTATGACAGCATAGTCATTCTTTACGTGAGTAATGTGATTTTCGTAAGTTGTTTTCTAGCTAAAACTTGTTTTTTGTGGTGATGGGAGTTGAACCCAGATCCTCCCACAAATATTCTGCCCCGACATTCATCAGAAGACCAGGACTCAAAATGTTAGAAATATTGCTTCTATGTTTTTACACACACACACACACACACACACACACACACACACACACACACATACAAATGCAAAACTAATACACAGAGCTCTCATGTGTCCGGTACTTGCTGCACTATACAACATTAGTGTGGACTTTTGTCATCATTGCTAGGATATATTGATATATGTTTAGAGTTCTTAACTTATTCATTACTCTACCATGTGTTTTCTAACGCTATTTTCCTGCCTCAGACGTAAGAGGTCGCTTTGCACTCAGTTGCTCTATTTCCTTTGGCAACTCTTGAATGTGAGATTCCAAGTGAAACTGAAAATTTTATAGCAGTTTTAGAATTACAGAAAAAAAAAAAAAAGAGAAGAAACAGCAATGTTTTCATGAATCCCCCAATTTCCGACACTTTCTTATCTTTTGTACTCACATTTTTCAATGTAGTGGCATATTGGATTCAAATGACCTGGGTATATTAATATTATTATTACCACTAACTAATGCCCACAATTTAATTAAAGTTAACTTATTATGGTGCATATGTCATAGATTTGGGTAAACGTTTAAGGTCACACAGCATTCACCACTACTTGCTTCATTCAAAGCAAAAAGGAAATAGAAACTAGTACATATCTAAAATGTAGATACATTTCTGCTCTTAATGTCCACTGAACTCCACTGAGCCATTCCTATCATTCTGACAGCATCTGTCCTTTGCTGGTGTACATAGCTGGGACTTAGTTGCCACTTGGTACAATTATTCAGTCTGTACCTATTAAGATTGGCTTTTTATATTTATTAATGTCCATTACAATTCTTTCCACTCTCTTCCTGGCTGGATCGCTCATTTACTTTTATCACAGAGGAACAATCCATTGTCTGGATGAATCTTGGTTCCCTTTGTATCCATTGCCTTCTTGAAGGACATCTTGGTTACTTTCCAATTCTAGTAATTTTGAATAAAGTTGCTATAAAAATTTGTATGGATACAAAATTCCAACTCATTTGGGCAAAACCAAAGAGTGTATATCTAGATTGTATGATGAGGCTACATTTAGCTTTGTTAGAATTATATAAGCTATCTTCCAAAATCAAGGTGGAATTCTGCAGGCAAAAGAGATAATTCTCTGCAGAACAACAACAAAAGTGACTAAAAGTCCATAGAATATGAGGGACTAGAATACATGAAGATACTTGTTGGATACAAATTATAGGAAAGAGTGGGGCAAAGTGCAGTTACAGAAAATTCCTCTCTCTCCCTCTCCTTCTCCATCCCACCTCCTGACCTGTCCATGTGTGTGTGTGTGTGTGTGTGTGTGTGTGTGTGTGTGTGTGTGTGTGTGTGTGTGCATGCTTGTGGTCATATATCCACCGTGGTACACATATAGAGGTAAGAAGATATTGGGAGAGGCTATTCCTTTTTAGGATCACATGATCCAGGGATTGAATTTGTCAAGTTTATAGACAAGTTACCTTCCTGCCTGAGCTATTTTTCCTGCCCATATACTCGGATAAGTTTAGAACAGAAAACAAATCTGAGTTTTAAGCATGAACATTCAATTCCTAATATATCTAATGCAAAAAGCAAATGAAGGCCAATTTTTTAATGAAAGTGTACCCATTTGTAATATTAACAATTTTGATGATCTAGAACTGGGACATTGTAGCTACCAACCACTTTCTGAATTGTCTTTAAGACAGGAATCTTTTCTTATAGACCATGTACTTATGTTCCTATAAGTATTTGTATCATTAACACATTATAAAAATGAACTAGTGAAAAGTATTAAACCTGTTATTAACAACATAATACCTGCTTAGTGGTAACATGGGTTATATATTAGCTGAAAGGAGCTTAAGTGAATGTCTCTGATTTCATTGGTTATTTTTGAAATCTAAAATGTGTTTTGACTGATAAAGTCTGTGCCATAGACCTGGAAAAACCTAGTTGTGTTTTCTGGCTTTCTCTTCTATAGGTATGTGTTCCTTTGAATTTGCATTATCAGAGCTGTGCTTAATCATTAGTTTATTCGGAGGAAGAGTTTTAAAACTACTTTCTTCTTATGTAAAGGCTAATTTAATCAAACTAGTTCTTGAAGTCTGTAAATGCCTTTGGCCTACTTCATAAACTACAATATATAGCAATTATCTGAAAGTGAAACTTTGACAGAGGTTGTTACTGTCAAGCCTAGTTACTGTGACACTTCCACATTTTACCACCTGCTGCTGCTGCTCATATAGTCTGTTTAGGGGAGATTTTATGACATTAAATTCTAGTGGAACACCAGCATTCATCACTGCTAAATATTATTTTAGGCAGTGTTTTTCTTAGCTGTTTTTCTTTGATGAACACTAATCAACATCCTAAAATTTCCTTACTGTATTCCAGTAATCTGTCTTGAATTTAATATATATTGAGGTAGGGTATACTTCTTAGGTTTTTCCCTGTTGCTGTGATTAATTGCTCTTACAAGAACAGCAACACAATGAAATAAGGAATAGCTTTGGCTTACAGTTCCACAGAGTATAGTCTATCATGGTGGTGAGGACATAGCAGTAGGCTAGGACATTATGGCTGCAGGATCAGGGGCCTAACTGTATACATTGTATTCCTATTCACAAAGCATAACAGAAACAGGAAGGACAGCTGGGCTATAAAGGCCAGGACCTATCCCTTAGTGATGCACGTCCTCCACCAAGACTCTTCTTATGAAAGATTCCATAACTTCTGAAGTCATGTCACCAGCTGGTGTTCACAAGATTCATCACTTCAAGCTACAGGATACATTTCATTATTAAACTATAACAGCATGCCAGACTTCTGTCTAGTAGTCCATGTTACAGTGAAGTAAAAATTTCAGACGAGTTAAAGTACATGGGGTGTGGTTGAGTCCTTCCACTAGCTTTTCTGTCCCTTTGGCTCCTTCATTGCTTCATGTATGAAATGCAGAAATGATAATATTCACACCATGATGGGAGGAAAACCTAAATATATTCTACTCCTGAAGGAGCATGCTATGAATAATATGTGTTGTACAACAAACCTTAATAGTTATAACTTGTTACAGTTAGCTAAAAAATTCATCTGATATCATGCATCATCTAGATTTATGAAGTAATATTGATCTGGAGAACAATAACAATATTCCGTATACATGCTTCAAGCATTTGGCTTTTCCTGACTCTGTCAGTTATGCATATGAAAACTTTGATCAGGAGTGTTCTCTATCTCAGCTGATGATTAGTTTCCTTTTGGTATATATTAAAGCCCTCCCTTTTGCTCTTAGGATAGTAATGTACAATATGTTAGAAAAACATTTCATGTGAGGTAATACGATTATTGTTATTTTTTATTTTTAAAATAATAATGCAAGGTCATTTCCCTGGAAGGAAACTCTTATAGGAAATCTATTGACATTTTAAATATATGGAAGTTATACTCCTTCAGATCATGAAATTGTTTAATTTCAATAACTTCAACTTGATTAATAATTAATTTTGTTTTATTTTTTAATATTAAAAACTAATATTGGGTTTGTTGACTTTGTACTGATGATTACCTATGAATCTAGTTCCATATTTTCACAAAAATAGTATCACTGTAAGATCAAACATGACCCTGTGGTCTTAACACTGCGACCTTCCCTGACCTGCGACCTTCCCTGACCTGCGACCTTCCCTGACCTGCGACCTTCCCTGACCTTGTCCAGTCTTCTTTAACTTGTTATGGATCTTTGCCTTAAAGAGGATTTAACAATTTCTACCATATAATTTATTTATTAAATATTAATTGCAATCAAAATACTACAATCATGGTTGGAGCCAAGTTCCTTCTCCATACCTCTCCCCCTGTCCCCATCCCTTCCCCCTTTCTTCACTTCTGCCATTCTTTAGTTCTTCTCTCCCATTGCATAGAGTTCACAATTCTACAACAGTTCTTCTAACACAGCTCTACTCATATGGAGGAATAAGAGGTAGACATGTTTGACATTGGTAGAAACCAAATACTAGGGGGGTAGTTGCTCAACTTTCAGACCCCCAGAGGAAGATATTTAGAGTGAGTGCAGCTACGATTATCCATAGCTGGTCAGATGAATGGAGCCCACTTCAGATACGCATTGTGATTCTTTAGTCACTGAGCCACAGTCCCTCACTAAGTAGGTGGACACACGGTGTTATATCGTCATGATAAAAGAAGAAAAATTTGAAGACTAGTATAAGTTTGAGAGACACTCTGAACTTCTGAAAAACCCCCACTCTGGTTTTGAAAACTTTCATTTTACTGGCTAACTAACTAATCAACAAGCAAAGATTACATGTATATGATGAATTAATCAGACAATGATAAGTAAATGAAGAAAGTTATCAGATTCCGTAAATATCTGAAGAAAATCATGAATGTGTTATCTCATTTTCATCATGTAAGTCATTTTAAGTTATCTCTGAAATTCTGTCTGATTAGTAACTACTGTAGGTTGTATAAGTTGACGGAGTAATTTTAGACTGATTGTTTTAATTCAGCCAATTTCTCCCTAAAATATCATAGCAACATTTATTTTTTTCACTTTTTACGGATTTTACCTAATCTGGGCAGTAATATAATGTAATCACAAAGTATCTCTTTAATGACATTGTGGAACAAAGCCAGAGGTGTCCTCCCACTCTCACCAGTATTGTAAACACAAATAAATATATCAAATATTTAAAATGTTATACTGATACATATCTTACTTTTTGTTAAGTAATTAGATCTATACTAATCATAGAAACCACTTGCCTGTTTCTTAGCAAGTGTTACCATTGCCATTTCCACTTAGAATTAATGAAGACGAAAAGCATTCTGACATCTCTTTTATGTTAAAGGATTCACTGTCACAAGGCAGTCATATAGCATTAACTATCATGTTAATTTAGTACACACTGACATTATGTGCATATATAGACTCATTGCTTCTTTTCCAGTGCACTTTATCCAGACAAATCCAAAAGAATGAGAAAGTACATGATATTAAAATACTCTGGTATATTTCTATGAACTTTATTTTGGATTTTGTGAAACATATTTCTCAACTTTAATTGGAATACTTCTGTTTTTGTTCCCTGTATTACATGTTTGAATTTTACAGATGTCTTTACAAATGTCTGTACAGTTTATTTTATGAGGTAAAATTGTACTGCTTTTTGATGCTAAAATTATCTTACAGTAAAGATTTAAAGTAGGGACTCAAAGTGGCTGACAACTGATGTGTATTCTGAATCTTTGTGTGCCAATTTAAAAATGAGAAGAAAGATCTGTCCCTAAGAATCAATAAAATATATGAATGAAAGAACATTTGAAAATCATAAGTTGTGTTCATGATGTCAGGAAATAAGAAATTGAAATGATTATAGGATCGCTCGCAGAATAAGTTCAAACTAGAGAAGGAACCACTGTTTGGTAGTTAAATATTAACAAGTTTGAATGGGAGGGGGTAGACTTATCATCATCAACAACAGTTTTGTAAATTTGGAGATTGAAGCTATCAGAAGCTATGCATTGGTCATATGCATGGGACTAGAGTTAGACTGAGAGTAGTCATGACATCCTAAAACTGGCCTGCAAGGTTAATTACTGATTATCTAACCCTGGTTCAGGAGCCCTGATTGTTTCATTTACAGTCTAGAAAAATGTTTTACATATCACTGCTCCTTCTTGTAAGGGTCAGACTAAATGGGCCTGTCAATTGCCTAGACAAGAACATGTCTCTAGGGAAAGCTGTTTGATACAAAGTCCTTAAAAATATGAAACCCATCTCAGATGTTGTGATTCTGGGCATATGCTTGGCTCATAGGAAGTGGCACTGTTAGGAAGTGTGACTTTGTTGAATTAAGTGTGGCCCTGTCAGAAGAAGTATGTCACTGTGTAGTCAGACTTTGAGGTCTGCTGGTGCTCAAGCTTTGCCCATTGTGGAAGAAATTCTCTCCTGGTTGCCTGTGGGGAGACAGGTCTCCTTTTGGTTGCTTTCAGATCAAAATGTAGAACTCTGGGATCCTCCTAGGTACTATGACTGCCTGAAAGCTGTCCTGCTTCCTTCCCATGATGCTGATGATGGACTGAACCTCTGAAACTGTAAGCCAGCCCCAGCAAATGTTGGCTTTTATAAGAGTTGCTTTGGACATTCTGTCCCTTTACAGCAAGAAAACCCAAAGGCAGATTTACAAAAGTACCATGACCTTTCTGCCTACTGGCTGCTCCCATCCTCCAAGATAGCTCTGTCTACAATGGTCCATTTGGTCACCACCTACTCTCAGGCCCTAAGAGTGTTTTGCTCTGCACTAGTCCTTTGTCAGCGTGCACTCTCAACCTCTGAGAGTGTTCTGTTTTGTATGGCCTCTTGGGTCTCTGTTCAGTTCATCACTTTAAGGCAATTCATGTCTGTGTCTTTTCTAAGTTTTCAGTTGAATTCAAGGGACCAGTGTATTAAAGAGAGGCAGGGAAAATTCTAGTGATATCAGAATTCTGTTTCCCTATCTTCTTATCCTGCTATTATATTGTATTGCATTGATTCTACATCTGTAGAGAACAAAAAGGCCTTCTGCATACAGGTAGGCACTGGAGAAGCCATAAAAGTTAAACAAAAGTTTAAATATTCAATGAATGTGGTGTGTAGCTGTTCATCATGGAATGCCAGGAATGATGTTTTACAATCTGGTGATTCTTTGCTGTCTGTTGAGAAATGCTTCATCTATATCTCCATAATTTAATTATCCAGACCCTTTCCTCTAAATATTGAGCATCTTTTCTAGACCATAAAAATATAAAATAAAACAATTCTGAGTGAAGTCTCTTGTAATTTACAACAGGCTAAGTGACTTCTATGTTATCTTAGGGTCAAACCGATAGTGATACCCTTAGGTATTATATTTACATTATATGTTACCTCTCAGTCAAACTTCTTAGACCCTAAATCTAGGCCACTATCTGACAGTTGGCATGGGTAAGAGTACTTTCTTAGGTCTACCTGAAACACTTCTTAGAGTCACATTCGTAAGGTAGACCATTATTCCTGTGTACAAGGTGATACAAGTATCGTCGGAATAAGTATTTTCGGTCTTCGACCTTTCTTGTGTCTACAGGGAGTTGTCTCCTTACCTATGTTTTTTAAACCATGTAAATGTGTTACCCGTACTACTCAGCTATTAGAAACAATGAATATATGAAATTCCTAGGCAAATGGATGGATCTGGAGGGTGTCATCCTGAGTGAGGTAACCCAATCACAAAAGAACTCACATAACATGTACTCACTGATATGTGGATACTAGCCCAGAAGCCTAGACTACCCAAGATACAATTTACTAAACACATGAAACTCAAGAAGAATAAAGTTCAAAATGTGGTCTCTTCGCCCCTTCCTAGAATTAAGAACAAAGCACACATTGAAGGAGTTACAGAGATCAGGTGTGAAGCTGAATCAAAAGGATGGACCAACCAGTGACTGCGGCTGCCAGGAATCCTTCCCATAATCAGCCACCAAAAATAAACACTATTGCTTATGCCAGCAAGATAATGCTGAAAGGGCCCTGATATAGCTGTCTTGTGGGAGGCTATACCAGTGCCTGGCAAACACGGAAGTGGATGCTCACAGTCAGCTATTAGTTGGAACACAGGACTCCCAAGGAAGAAGCTAGAGAAAGCACCCAAGGAGCTGAAGGGGTCTTCAACCCTATAGGTGGAAGAATAACATGAACTAACTAGTTCCCCCTGTGCTCATGTCTCTAGCTGCATATATGGAAGAAGATGGCCTAGTTGGCCATCATTGGGAGGAGAGGCCCCTTGGTCATGCAGACTTTATATGCCCCAGTACAGGGAACTCCAGGGCCATTATGTGGGAGGGGGTGGGTAGGGGAGCAGGGTGGGGATGGGGGAGGGTATGGGGAAATTTCTGGAAAACACTTGAAATGTAAATGAAGAAAATATCTAATAAAGAGAAAAAATTGTTGTGATCTTGGTACTAAGTGAATTGTTATCTGAATACGTTTTCCCAAATGTGCTGTGTTTAAATATGGCTGAAGTAAAATGATCTGGGCCAGACATTCAAAGTCTTGGTCCAGCACAGTAATATTGGGAAAAGCTAAGTTTTATTCTTACCTTGTCCTGATTGGTTTTTTAACCCTGAGTACTATAAAGCCTGCAGGTGGGACCCGTGGCTCTAGCTGCATATGTATTAGAGGATGGCCTAGTCATTCATCAATGGGAGTAGATGCCCTTGGTCCTGTGAAGTTTCTGTGACCCAGTATAGGGGAATGACAGAACCAGAAAATGGGAGTGGGTGGGTTAGGAAGCAGGGGGAGGGGGGAGGTTATAGGGGATTTTCAGAGAGGGAACTAGGAAAGGGGATAACATTTGAAATGTAAATAAAGAAAATATTTAATTAAAAAAAAAGCCTGCAGGGAAATAGCCACATATGGCTAACTGTATTTTTCCTGTCTAAAATTTATTTTCAATGTAAGAATCCTTTATTTAATTTTATTTGCATTTTTATTTTGAGACCTTCACATATACAACATTCCTCCCTTCCATTTCTACCCCCCCCAATCCTCTCATATACCCCTTCTTGCTCTCTTTCAAATTCATGGCTCTCCCCTCATTAATTATTATTGCATGAGTAAATGTCTAAGTTTATACTTTTAAGTGACTGAAACTGAGGAAAGTCCTTTTAAGAGCTGAATTCTCAACTCTGTAATTTCTTATATGCTGCCTTCTGAATCAGGTACTTGCCTCTGAATCAGGCCTAGTCCCTTGCTTATACCAGTCAGAAAAGGTGATCATCTGGGAATCAAATAAACATCCCTCATTTTTATTATGACAAACTCCTTAGGTTATTTAAACAAGGCCAATATTAAAAATCCAATTTTCATTCAGTAAGCATTCCTCCACTAGTTTAAATTGAGAACTCAAATTACTTGCCAGTGAGCTTCTCTTTATTCAAGAAAATTAGAAAATGACTCTGGAGAATCCACTTCCCTGTGCTTATAGATGGTTCATAGACCAAAATACAAAAGTCACATCTTGAAGAAAGAACTACTTGGTTTTACTACAATGAATACTCAAATATCAATGATGCTTCAAGGTGCCATATTGAGTAGACACTTCAGGTACCTACGGAGCTGCCTCCTGACCTAGCCACATGTCTTTAACTGGGTAAATGTTTATAGCACAGACAGAATCATGGACAACTTTTTCATGTCCTTCCATCTTCCATCTTATCCAAGGTGATGGACCCTTAACTTTCTGGCTAGTAAAAATAAGATTTCATTTGTTGCATTGGGCTTTTACATGCCTGTGACAATTTCTGTTTGTACTAAAGTCCTACCACATACAAAGAATGGTCTTCCAAACAACTTGTAAAACACATTTACAGAATGTTGTTCTTGAGTATGCTTTCAAAGAGAATTACATTGCTTCCATGTTATTTTCTTTCTGCTTCCCTTAAAATATTAGGCCATCAGTGGAAGTCAGAGAGATGATGCAAAGACCAGAAGGGAAGTACGATTCTTATATTCCTAGAGGAGGAGTTGGTCTGTCAAATATGTGTTAGTGTTAACGTTACCAACAACTGATAATCCCATCTTGGCACAATGTGAAGCAAGTCAGTTTTCAGACAGATTTTGTTTTTCAGTGTAGTTGAAAAATAATCTGCCATATTGTTGTCCAAGTAATCTGATATATAAGAAACAAAGTCTCACTGTGCTGTCCAGGTTTCTGGATTCAATCAATTCTCCTGTCTCAGTCTCCTGAGCTGCTGATACTATAAACATGAACCATCATATGTTGGGTTTTGTCCAAGTCCTCTGAATGCCAGCATAAATACTACACCCAGTCAAAGCTCTTACAGTGAGATCAGACAGAAAGCAATGCTGGTGGGATTTTTTCCTTGAGTTCTGGCAAGACAGCCAGGCCTTGCATGGAAGGAGTATGCTTCATTTGTCTTCATGTTTTTCACATGGTTAAACATGCAAGATAGTTTGCTTTAGTCCAGAAAAGCAGGTCTTCACGTGAAGTGATTAATTTACATACACAGAGAAATAATCTGATTTATGATAAAATGATTCTGAACTTGATGTTCTTTTTTGCCTCCATTACAGTCTTCAGAAACCCCAATTCCGAGCCAGTGAAATGGTTCACATGGTAAAGACACTTGCTGCAAACCCTGAGACCTAAACTCAATGTCTAGGACCCATGTGGAGAAGAATAGACCTGACTCCTAACATGTCAACTGGTACTGAGGTAAGTGTACCCCTACACTCAATAATTACATACATGCATAAACACTGTCTTAGAGTTTCTACTGATGTGTCAAAACACCATGACCAAAAAGAAAGTTTGGGAGGAAAGGGTTTATTCAGTTTATACTTCCAAATTGCTGTTCACATTGAAGAAAGCAAGGGCAGGAACTCAAATAAGCCAGGATCTGGATGCAGGAGCTGATGCAGAGGATGTGGAGGGCTGGTGCTTACTCAATTGCTCAGTGTGCTATTTTATAGAACCCAAGATCCCCAACACAGGGATGGCATCACCCACCATGGGCTGACCCTTTCTGTATTGATCACTAGTTGAGAAAATGTCTTATACCTGGATCTCAGAGGCATTTCCTTAACTCAGGCTCCTTTCTCTCTGATATGTGGGCTTATGTCAAGTTCACACACACACACACACACACACACACACACACACACACAGCCAGTGCACACAATATACATAAACATGCAAAAACTACACACACACACACACACACACACACACACACACACACACACACACAAATCTGTGTTTCCCAGTTCTGAGTGTTAAACATTTGTTCATTTTGAAGAGGAATAAAATGTTTACTATAAGTAATAAACTACATTAGAAATATGTCATCTATGATACATAGAATAATATGGTATGTTTTAATTGTCATCTGTGGTTATCCTCCAGTGGTAATAACTTTAAGTAGTTTGATCAATGGAATTGATCAGCTTTTGACTGGAATCCTATACTTAACAGACCTGGAGATTAATCATTTCTAGCACCAAGTTTTACCTCCGTTCTGTTTTCTAACATGTCTTTAAGTCTAAGTCTAAGAATTTTTGGCACTGTTTATTAAACTTCATGTGTGTGCTGCTGGATGCAATGGTGATGATTCACACTCTGATTTTCTGTCTGCAAAGCAAGAATCCCGTATCTGTAGCTTGTTCTGGGCATCACCTTGTCTTTCACGCTGTGGATTCTATAGAGCCTTTAAAATATATCTTAATGGAAAGACTCACTTTTAGCTTGGAATACAAGTTGGAAATGGATTCCCTAAAGTGCAGGATGTGTAGGTCATGGCTCATGTTGTGTGACCCCCATTAACTATTCCCTGGGTTGCAGGACTCTGGAGGAACACTTTCTTCACCCCTACTGGGGCCCACAGGGAAAACATTGTAAAGGAAAGGCACTATGGGGAATTCAATGCCTTTTTCCAGAGTAAGTGCTACAATTCAGCTTTCAGCCTCACTGCTCCTAAGCACATCATCAAAATGACACTGTTGATGGGGGTGGGTAGAGTGACTGCTATCTCACCCGCTGAGAGCTTCCTTTCTTGATCTACCTACAAACTTTGATAATATCTCAGTATTGCATTCTTTTATCTAGAAAAATGTCCCATATTACCTTTGCTCTTTGGTTAAGTGGCTCTGGTTGGCCAAGAAATACCTCCTAGATTTTCCCTATAAATATGGCCTAACCTTCTTTAAGGAGGTTTGGCTCATTTACAAACTCCAAAGCACGATATGATTTGCTTGCTGCTCTAATGTGAGTCATAAATTTTGAGATAAATTGATAATATAACTTATTTGTTACCATAAGATAAAACACTTGGGAAAATAAACTTTTCTCTTGTTCATTGTTAGGTCACCAGTACTGAGACAGGTTTCAGGTACATACCAATTGTGTAATGTCTTCGGTTATTCAGGAGGTAGATAAATATACTATTTTGAATTATGTCTTATAAAAATATTTAAATATTTGATCATTTACTTACATGAAGCAATTAAGACATCCATATACTGTGTCTCTTAACAATAGATAACAAATGATTTATATGAAATTAACAGGCTTAATAACATGATATATGAATATATAACATCATAGAATTGATTTTTAAAACGACATTTTCTGTTACCTCACTACCCTCTGTCAATACATTTTGTACTAATAATGGTATCTTCACTTTTCTTCCACCCTTAGGGTATTAGTGGGACCCTTAATGCCTACCTATCCAGGCATTAGGTAAGTATACTTTCAAACTGGATTGAATACATTCTCACTCAGAAATCTCATTTGATCATGGCCCAGACTCTCAAGGTTTCATCTGAGCATCTCTTGAGCTCCTCCTATTTATTTCCATTCATTAACTAGATGATGTTTCATTGAAATGTAAAATGTAAATAAAATAAGTTCTTTATTCCAAAAGAAAGAACCAAAGAAAGAAAGAGAGAAAGAAAGTAAAAGAAAGGGTCATGTATATTATCATCGCCTTGTAATAGTAGTGCTTAATTAGGATTTAAAATATGCATTAAGTAGTAATCATCAAAACAATAAACATGCAAAATCTTCAGTGGAGTGGAGTGGCAAGGAGTCTATAGTCTTCCAAGCAGCATAAAGCTGCTTTGATTCTTCTGGGAATGAATGGGATTTTGCACTGTTTTCACAGCTGGCATTTGCTAATAGATTATTCCCCAGCTCCTCAACTTTGGAATCACTGTGTGTGGTGAATAGGATCGCAGGCTTTCTGAGCTGTGGCTGATACAAAGCATATCTATTTGTCATTCTGCAAGTAGAGCTGGCCCTGAGCATGAGGTTGGTATACATACATCTTCATCTTGGTGCTTGCACACTAACCATCCCTTCTCAATCTATTCCAAGGCTCAGTACAATTTGAACACATAATAGAAAGTTATTCCACTATAACAGCCTTAGCAGCTCAGTGAGTTGGACATAACATGTGTGGTATTTCTTCAGAACTTAATATTTCATTCTTCCAGGGCTAATTGGGCAAAAGTTCTTGGAGCTCTCGCTGTGTTGGTGATAGAAGAAAAAGTGGAACTAATTTAACCCCTTTCCCAGGAAAATTAACTTGGTTACAGTTTAATTTTCCAGTGATCAAATTGAAATACATTTAAATTAACAGCATAGATTTTTTTTTTTCAACCTTACTGTAGTGTAAAACATTTTCCCCTAGTTTTAATAAGGGCTTGATTTTTAATTTTCAACTGCTTATTGTAAAATTTTATCAAATGTTTTAAACTATAATACTTAATGATTTTAACTTATCATTAACTTTACAAATGTTTGTTGAATGGTAATTATGAATTTGTTATTATACTTTCCCCAAACCAATCTATTCTTCACTCATATTTGGTAAGCAAGTACTGAGCACGAGTTTTTTCCCACCCCCTAAGAAGTACTGATGAGGAAGAAGACAAATGTTCCATCCTCTTTTTATGAACAATTTCTGTTAGAAGGGACAGCCTAGAAACTTAATAAACATGTTGACATTAAAGTAATTGATAAGTCAAAAGGGTCAGGTATTTGAAGATCATTACTACTTTAAACAAGGTGGCTGTTGTAGGCAATACTACCCATGTGACACTTTGCAGGTATATATGTCTTTAATTGGAGAGATAATGAAGGCCATATTGTAACACTTAATGGAGAAAAAGGCTGAAGGCAATTTAGCTACAGGCATGTAGTGACCATCAGTTACTATTCAAGATAAATGAGTTGGAAAAGTAGTAATCTCTACCAAGGAAGTATAGTCTTCTGTTAATAGACACAGGTTAAATATATGCGAAGAAGTAGGTTGTAAAACTAATTCCTACGTTTTCCTTGTGAATAAGCTAAGACGGAACAGATGACAGCCACATAGAGGAAAAGAACTCAACATGCTCCTAAATAAATTCATTGTGGAAAAAAATGATGGTGTAAATTTGAGACACTGTAAATTTGAAACAGTTTAGGAATATTCAACATAGATATCAAAGCAATTCTATCTATCTATCTATCTATCTATCTATCTATCTATCTATCTATCTATCTACAGGAATTTGATAGAGATGGAGATGGAGATGAGGATGGGGATGGGGGTTCAGATGGAAATAAAGACAGATAGGTATACCCTGAGAATACTCTGTGGCATGAGTAGGGGAAAAGAGGTATCAAGAGTAGTGCAAAGAAGCAGCCAGAGAAATGGAGGAGTAATAACCAAAGAAAAGTAATAATAAAATAACATTAACAAGTGTGATTGACATAATTTTTTTGAATTTTGAAGAAGTTAGATTTATTGAGTGTTTACTACATCAACTTCATACTAAAATATTTTACTAAATCATACTAAATCAGTTTCCATATGGAATGATCATTTATAGTTTCCCATTTTACATTGAAAAGTGTTTACTTGAAGTTATATTTGCTGACTTAGACACTTTTGTTAGCACTACTTGAGTAATTTAATCCTCACTATCAAATGGAGGAAGGTGCTATTATGCTTCCCCCTTTTTATTTTCAAGACAATAGAGACACCTAGTATGCACAATGAGTAATTCAGAAGGCAGTGAGGCCTCATATTTCAAGTACTAAGGTCTTGCATGGCTCTTTTACAGGAAATTGTCAGTGAAGCATATGATGTTGCTTTTGCAGAAAGGGATGCAAATGTTGTATAAAACAGACATTTATAGAGTGAGTTAGAAATGCCACACCTGTGCTATTGAAAGAGTGATGGTGATGCAAAAGTGAAGAGTACCTTCAAGAACAAACAAACGATGGGGAATTAGCAGGCATACTTAGATGTATGTTGAAAGGAAGAACTATATTGACTTTCTTTCTCTCTCCCCTCTCTCTCCTCTCTCCTCTCTCCTCTCTCTTCTTTCCTCTCTCCTCTCTCTTCTCTCTTCTCTCTCTCTCCCTTCCTTTCTTCCTTCCTTCCTCCCTCCCTTCCTTTCTCTCTCTCTTTCTTTCTTTTGTTTCTTCTTTCCTCCTTCCATCCTTCTTTCCTTTTTTGATTTTGATTTTTTCAAAATTTTAAAGAGAAAAATACACTGGAATGAAGATTCCAAAAGAAACAGAAAACGTGATACAAGACAATGCTTGATCGTGAAGCAAGGTCTTCAAGGTCAGGGGAATTAGTATTTATATTTGCGGTCATGATACTGAACAAATTCAAGGGCAAACACACAAGACCAAACAAAAGTTCTCCATTTGCTCAGAAAGGAAAGAAAACACACAAGCTACTAAGGAATACTCAGTTTAAGTGAGACTGTTTCTCTTGACCTGTGTAACTAAGGTACACGCACAGATGTGGTGACACATTACTCACTGGGCTCTGGTGTCCGAGTCCTACTAAGGATCTAGTCCTGAGCCAAGGCTGGCTCTATCTGTGATTAACAGTGACATCCAGATAGTTAGAGTGATGCTAAAGTAGAATATTTATTTAAACCTACAGCAGGATAAGACTGTATTTTCTAATTTCATTTCAACTACATTAAAAACCATGGTATGGCCTAAATTCAGTAAGTTTCTTCCAAATGGCTGACCTAACATTTCTTAGACCACCAGAAGAAAAGTTCAGAGTGCAACAATGTCTCATCTATATGGATTATCAGTATGAAGGCAATTAAAATCTTGTGTTACTTTTTCTAACTACATAATTTTTATCAAATACACATGAAATGTAATAAAGTTAAATATATAAGCTATTATTTTATAAGTATTATTTTCATTTTTGCATTATTTCCAGAGTTATCAATAACTTCTTTTACAGCCTTTTATGGCATCATGATGATATAATTATCCAAAGACTAAATCCCGATTGTCTATATCTAGGCCTATAATGTAATCTATTTGAAAATTTTTCTTTTATCTAAACTCTAATAAATTCCAGGCTTTTTAGAGAGTTTACTTAAAATTTTTAAGAGGTATTCTTGCCCAGAAGGGGTAACATTTGTCTCTACTTAATTTAATGACAATCAAAAATGACATTATTAAGTTCTTTTACAGACTCAGCGCACAGCTTTTTAAAGTTACAAAGAGACAATATTATAAAAATGGACTAACAAACCATTACATGATTTTCAAAAGCAGCAGCTTTCCACTAATTGAGCCTCAATCAATCATACACACATGAAGTCCACATACAGATGTTAGATGGAATATTGTTCTCTGAAGCTGTTTAGAGGCAGCCTGTTAGCCCACATAAGAATTTGAGAACTTCAAATGTTTTGACCAAGGCCACTATACTTTCTGTGATGCTTCTGTTCTTTAGAAAATAATTTGCTGGAGTAAACTTGCAATAACAATTCCTAATAGGAAAAAGCATTTTCTTTATAAAATTCACTGAATTAATTGCTAACTTTCTACAGAAACACTTATCCTAGAAAAATGAGTCATTTTTATATAAAACAATATCTCAATTATCATTAGTATTTTCAACATATTTTGTGAGAAATATTTTATTAATAATAGATATTAATTGCTTTATTGATAATAGATAAATAACAAAGATGCTTTAATTGTGAAAGACTGGCAAATGACAGAACTGAGTTTCCAAATCACTTATTAAATTAATTATATAGACATCCAACTAATATAAACTCATTACACTGTATTTTTCTTGTATTTTTTTCAATTTTCTTAATTTTATTCCACCAGATGGCAAATTATTTTTAAGCAACACACAGAACATTTTTCTGTTTTTATTTTTAATTTAAAATTTTCATATAGTATAGTTTGATTATATTCTCTCTCTTCCCATAACTCCTCTCCCTCCCCAACCCCCAGTTTTCTTTTTTTATTCTAAATTATTTTATTTATTCATTTATTTATTTTTTCATTAGATACTTTTTATTTACATTTCAAATGTTATCCCCTTTTCTAGTTTCCCCTCCAAAAATCGCCTATCCACTCCCTCCCCTGCTCCTCAACCCACCCACCTTGCTTCCTGGCCCTGGCATTCCCCTATACTGGAGCATAGAACTTTCACAAGACCAAGGGCCTCTCCTTCCACTGATGACCAACTAGGCCATCCTCTGCTACAAATGAAGCTGGAGCCACATGCCCCACTATGTGTTTTCTTTGGTTGGTGGTTTAGTCCCAGGGAGCTCTGGGGGTACTGGTTAGTTCATATTGTTGTTCCTCCTATGAGAGTACAAACCCCTTCAGTTCCTTGGGTACTTTCTCTAGCTCCTTCATTTGGGACCCTGTACTCTGTTCAATGGATGGCTATGAGCATCCACTTCTGTATTTGTCAGGCACTGGCAGAGTCTCTCAGGAGACAGATATATCAGGCTCCTGTAAGAAGATTAAAAACAAACAAACAAACAAACAAAAAACCTCAAAGCAATATACATTTTTGAATTTGATAAATAGGATTCTTGTGGGCATCAATCAATATGATAAATAGAAATCTTAGATTCTTAATAATTATACTACATATACACTAAGTAATAAATAGATGCCAAACTGCTTTTGTCAAAGTGTTCATTGGGACTCTGATGTTTGAAGTGAATGACTAATATAAATGGATATTATCTCTAGATTTACATTTGCTTCTTTCCAATAGTCTTAGATTCTTCTGAGCTTCTTTCTTTGAAGTTGCTGGGAGCTCTTTTAACTTCTTAAAGCAAACAAAATTGCTGACTAAGAAAATGTCAGCTATCTGCTCCAATTAAATTTGAGACAATACTGAAGTCTATCGTTAAATAAGTATTAAATAAACATCACAAACTGGCAGTGAAGTCCAAAGGTATAGGGTTTTTATACCGCTCATCGTTGAATTTTCTTCTGTAATGAAACTGTGCTTGCTTTATTTTCTCAGGTATCCCAGTGCCCACTTACTAGAAGTCAGTAGGGAAAGAACATGATAGCAACAGTCTAATGTTTGCACTCAGTTTGTCTCCAGTTGACACGAAGACACAGTGCACTTATCCTGCTGTCAAACTTATCTCACACTACTGCATAGCTCCATTGTCTCTGAATGGTTTGTATTCACTGCTCTGCTACACATCTGTAGATCCTAAACAATTGCTTTAACCTCTTTTGATGGCTGCCAGGCCAGTCTGCTCCTTATCTCTTCTGTAGCTGAAGGAAAGTCTTGATCACTTATCTCTTCAGATACTGCATTCAGGTCCATTTCTTAACCTTCCATTATACCTCATGCACCATGGAGTTTTATTTTTGCACCAGCTTCAGATTAGCATTAAGGCGTTACTTTTTTCTCCAGCAATATTTTCAGCATGCTTTAAAAAAAATGATTTACACCTTTTGAACTGACATTCCTCTTACTGTTTACTGCTCCAAACGTAAATGCCTCTCCTATTTTGAGTGAATAGCATTATGTGCAAGAGAAATAAAAGCAGTCAATAATTATAAACAATGAAATATATTTTTGTAATAAAAAACATTATAATTCAAAGCACTACTGTTTCTATTTACTGATTTAAATATGTTTTCTGTGAAAAGCTGAGAAACTTATTTCAGATTCTAATTCAGTTCTCTAAGACACATCGTTTCACAAAGAACTCAACTAATAAAATCTGAAATTAGAACATATTTGACGTATAAGAGTGACATCATTCTATGTAAATAGTTACATAAATTTAAGTATCAAATTTATTACCTAATAGAAAATATTATTTAAATACATAGAAATAGAATATGTGAAATGGAACATAAAATATCATGGGCATACAGTAGATAAAAGAGAAAAGAGACAGAGCGAGGTAAATTGAGAGCGAAAAGTGAGAGGCACAAAAAAGTAAATTGGGAGATTAATAGGTCATCTAGAGTAAATACAGAATGTGGAATTGATCCACCATTTCTGAAAATAAAAATAAAATTAAAAAGCTCAAACAGGGTCCTGTCAGCGAAATCTTACTGGCATATGCAATAGTGTCTGGGTTTGGTGGTTGTTTATGGGATGGATCCCTGGGTAGGGTAGTCTCTGGATGGTCTTTCCTTCCGTCTCAGCTCTAAACTGTGTCTCTCTAACTCCTTCCATGGGTATTTTGTTCCCCATTCTAAGTAGGAACAAAGTATCCACACTTTGGTCTTCCATTTTCTTGAGTTTCATGTGTTTTGCAAATTGTGTCTTGGGTAGTCTATGTTTCTGGGCTAATAGTCACTTATCAGTGAATGCATATCATGTGTGTTCTTTTGTGATTGGATTACCTCACTCAGGATGATGTCCTCCAAATCCATTCATTTGCCTAAGGATTTCATAAATTCATTGTTTTTAATACAGAAGTGGATGCTCACAGTCATCTATTGAATGGAACACAGGGCCCTCAATGAAGGAGCTAGAGAAAGTACCCAAGGAGCGAGCTAAAGGGGTCTGCAGCCCTGTAGGAGGAACAATATGAACTAACCAGGACCCCCCCCCCCCCCCCNAGCTTGTGTTTCTAGTTGCATAGGTAGCAGAGGATGGCCTAGTAGGCCATCAATGGAAGGAGAAGCCCTTGGTCTTGCAAAGATTATATGCCCCAGTACAGAGGAATGCCAGGGCCAGGAAGAGGGAGTGGGTGGGTTGGGGAGCAGGGCAGGGGGTGGGTATAGGTGACTTTCGGGGTAGCATTTGAAATATAAATGAAGAAAATATCTAATAAAAAAGCTCAGAAAAATAAATGGACAACAGTTGATTCTAAGAATCAGTGATGCCATCATTATAAAATATGGAGTGTAAAAAATAAATTAATTTAAAAAATACAATCAATCTATTATCCTGTTTGAGACACTTTCTCAATTAGAACTGGGTATCTGAGAGAACCTTTTCATCCAGCAAAGCTTGTTTCTGCACTTATCAATGATGGATGGGAGATTTCACTTATAGATAGCTGGGTTTCCTGATGGGAAATTGAAGTAGCATCCTAAATTTTCACTACTTTAGGCTGTGGCGGATCAATGCCACTCTAAATCAACCGTGTTATGACTGGATGTCTAAAAAATAAAATCGCCACACTGAAAACAGGGCTTAAGTGACACCATTCCCTTTCTTCCCTTAGCGGACCTTGTTACCCAATTTACAAACCTAAACTAAGCCAAATAAACACTTAATATTGGGGGATTTATTTTTATACTGTGGACTTTTAGCATAAGAGATCAGACATATTCTAAGATCCACAATTAATTATGCAAACTATATTACTTTTGCTGAATTCTTGAGCACTTTGCCAAGTCACTGTGGCTCTCCTGGCTCAATATATTTCCTATCCGAAAATTGTTTTGCTTGGCCTGTTTATTTTTTGAAGCTTAAGTTCTCAAGATTACAGAATCTACATTTTTAACCCTGATGTTGCCGAATGGCAGTGAAAGATGATGGCTCCCTTTGTGTGTGTGGAATAACCATATTATTTTTTTACACTCTGAAATATTTTATAACATGCATTTCCTCCACTAATATGCTATTTATAAAATTTTATAAGTCATGGATATAAATATTAGTTTTGAAGCATGTGTTTTGATCATTTACTGTGTCATGGATCACATTAAAATATCTCTTCATCTTTGTGTGGCTTCAGCAAAGTCTATTCTAATGGTTATTTTTGTTTTGCTTATCTCAATGACTCTTCTTAATGATGGCTATCCTTAATTGCTCTCTTTGAATGAATCTCTTAGGTCAAATGGCTTTAACATGACTTTTTTTTTTTTTTTCTTGTAGCTGTTTTCCTGAGATAGGGTCTCAATATGTAATTCTGGCTGTCCTGAAGCTCAGTATGTAGACCAGACTGCCCTCAAAAAACTCAGAAAGATCTGCTTACTACTGCCTCCCAAGCCCTGGGCTTAAAGTGTGTGCCACGATGTCTGGTTTGAGAGAGATATTTTTAAATTTTATTTATTATTTTTCTGTACCAAAACCAGCAAATAGCCCAGTTTCTGTTTCTCTCCATCAATGCTTTAAGCAAGGCTTCAGGATTACCCTTATATGCAGCTGCCTGCCATGCTAGCAGGAATTCCTCCCCTTCTTGTGCATTACACTGTCACTTTTGCTATTTCAGACCCTTTTCAACACACCTCTGCATCACTCTCAATGCACACTTAAAAGTCTTCAGTGGCTATGCACTGCCGTGTCCTCCGTGATCAGCTCTCAGTTATTTTCCAGGCCTCCATGAGTGTCTCATTAATCAACCAGGTTCAAATCTTATCAACTAAACTGTAAATTTAAGAAGAAATTACATTTTCTTCTGAATTTTTTTATTGTAACCTCCAAAGGGAAGTAATTTCTGCTAATCTGTTCTTCTTACCTACTCAGTTCAAAATGTAGAGCAAACATGCTTTTCTGAAACTAGGCATCTCACTCCTATGTTTGTGATCTATCAGTTTGAACTCTTTCTTTAGGATGTTGTGGCTAACAGATAATCTTCCTTAAGTATACTGTTAATGTTGTGTAGTTAACTCTGCCTTGGTACTTTACTTGTCAGTCTTAAGGACATCCTATTACTTTGACCTATCATCAGGCTTTACTGTGTCAAGCTTTACATGTTTGGTGTTTCAGTGATTTAAATTATTCCACAAATCTTAAATCATTGGGATTATTTTTCTGTGTTTGAGATTATAATATAATTACATTTCTCCCTTCCTTTATATCCCTCCAAACTATCTCATACACACCTCCCTACTCTCATTTAAAGACTAATTTTTCACTATTTTATTACATGCATATATGTATATATTTTTAAATATATACATATACTATATATCTCTTTATATTACTAAATATAGCTAGTTCAGTCCATATAATGTTATTTGTATGCATGTTTTCAAGGCCCCTTTTCTCACTAATTCTTAATGCATGTATAGACACGCACACACATATATATGCATATATACACACATATCTATATATTCATACACACACACACACACATATATATATACTTATATGTGTGTGAATACATATCTACATATCTACACACACACACACACACACACACACACACACACACACACACACACACATGCTCCTGTAACCAGCTCTGAACTTTATCTTCTCTGAAACAAACAGTCAAGTGGGAAGAGTGTCAGAGGGGCAAGACTTGGTTTTGAGAAGGAGTAGGGTTCTTTCTATAAAAACTCATTGTTATCTTGACTTTAAGTTAATCTGAGGCCAGAAGCTGTAGGCCTCTGGATCTATTGATATTTGTTACTCACACTGCTGCGTAATTAGGGAAGGGATTTCTTGGTATCATTCCCTTCTCTGTTCAAGAAGCCAGAAGCCTTTCTGGCTATGCTGGTTAAATCTTTCTGAACAAGAAAGGAAGGAAGAGAAAATAATCAAAATTCTTTATATGGGCAAATATGCACAGACACATATATGTTCATACATACATTTACATTTTCATTCACATCCTTAATTACACATTAACATATTAATACATTCACATTTTTGTTAGGCCTAACCACCTGTCTCATACACTCCACAAGTATTCATGCATGCTTACATACATGCATGTACCTGCATACATACATATGCACAAACATGTTGATCTGCAGGAAATCTGATCATTAGGGTGGGATAAGGCCCAGGGACTATCAATCATCTGCAAGAACCAACCCTGAGATGAAGTCTCTCTAGAACCTTCTTCCATTGAGCTAACCCATCATAGACCATGGGAAAATAGTGGGCCACCTTCAGGAAGACAACTTAGATGACTCCTGATATCTCTAGATAGATAGATAGATAGATAGATAGATAGATAGATAGATAGATAGGGAAAGAGATAGGTAGATATAGATAAATAACTTGTTCAGTTCATAAAATGTAACTTGTTCATATATTTTCAGGTCTGACTTAGCAATGCACAACCATTTGGTGTGCTAATCCTTGAAGGCAGAGCACCTCCCCTGCTCCCAACATTTCTCTGTTGCCTATAATATTTTGTGCAGGGTAATCACTAAGCCAACTTGAGGGACCAAGGAGCAAGCTTATATTTGGCCAAACATTATGTATCTAGGAATGTTTCTAGATGAGATTTTTCCATTCTTCAGCTGTCCTGAAAGAAACCAACTCTGAGTGATGGGGAACCCACACTCAGCTTCTGGAGCAGCTCACCTGCCTTTAATCTCAATCTGGAAAATCAACACTTCCTGGGTTCTAAGTCAGGGTGCTTTTCAAACACCCAACATAAGCCATACGCTACTTCCAGATTGCCAATTGGGACTTTTCAGCTTCTGCAGTTACTTATCAAATTCTTTTTTTTCCCAACATTTATTAGATAATTTCTTCATTTACATTTCAAGTGTATCAAATTCTTTTTAATGAGTCTCTGTCTCCATCACAGCTGATAATTCTGAACAAAAGCAAATCTTGATAATTAAAGTAGTTCCAGAGGAGCACGTTGTGAGAATGCATTTTCTAATTTGATACCAAGATTCCTGACATTGATTCTCTTGTTGTATTGATTTTAAAGCACCAAGGACTACATCTCTTCTTGTAAACATAGTACTTCAAGCTCATATCTCATTATAGGTTCTAGAAATAGAGACACAAAATTACTCCATGGTTTACTGCTCTTTTGTAACAGAAGTCCAGGATGCTGAATGAATGTGAGAAACCTGTCTTTGAATTTTAGGGGACAAATAATGTATGAAAATATCAATGGGTTACTAGTAATATCCCTTGATAATCTTGGAAAGAATAAAATGAAAGTATGCATTTAAGTTTGTGTCATACATATCATAGACACATAAATGACCTGAGCATTTATAATATATGCCCTTGAAAGAAACTATGATATCATTTAGTTGCTGGAGTGCTAAGGATCAAAGTAGTACTTATGTTTTGGAACTATCTGAATTACAATGTAAGCATAATTAGCTATCTCAGAGGGTGTCTACTGCTAGAGCAAGAATATTGATTGGGAAAGAAAGTGATCTTGAAAGTTAGAATGACAATATATAGAAGTATTTGGAGGATGGCATTTAGTCCTCGATTCTTATTCTTATTCTTATTTTTTTTCTTGTGCAAGAGTCTTCCCTCTTCTTCCATCTTCAACAGAACTGGCTTTTCCCCTTTTTTATAAGGATACTGAGGATTCTCTCTCTCTCTCTCTCTCTCTCTCTCTCTCTCTCTCTCTCTCTCTCTC
>LR750018.1:1041271-1043771 GCA_902729485.2 Mus minutoides
AATGACAATATATAGAAGTATTTGGAGGATGGCATTTAGTCCTCGATTCTTATTCTTATTCTTATTTTTTTTCTTGTGCAAGAGTCTTCCCTCTTCTTCCATCTTCAACAGAACTGGCTTTTCCCCTTTTTTATAAGGATACTGAGGATTCTCTCTCTCTCTCTCTCTCTCTCTCTCTCTCTCTCTCTCTCTCTCTCTCAGCATTTGCTTTGAATGCAAGATATTGCTCTCTATCCTTTGGATCTAATCTTTCTTTCATTCACATTCTGAAAATAGAACTACATTAATTTTTAACAATGACTGCAGAGGAGGTATGCTGTATTCCAAAAGGATTAAAGAATTCATATAAAATGGGTAGGATAAAAATGTAGGAAAATGAGGAAAATGATGGTGACATTTGAACTTGGAAGATGTTGAATTTACACACCAAAAAGAGACTTTTAGGATTATAGTCTAACACTGTAGCTCATTAAGTTAGAAAGAGGACTCATCCATTGGTTGATTTTATCATGAATAGAGAGGTGGTCCAACCTTAGTCAGCTGTGCATTTGTCATAAATGAATGTAGAGGAAGGGATGCAAAGGTACACAGAAATTTGGGGTACATGGGTGTGCTTATTATTTTAGATCCTCATCCACATGTGAAGGAATCAGAAGTTATTTTTCATCAATATTTTTGAAGTGATACTGTGACTACAGTTCTGGAAGTTTTGAAGAGCTCTGATAGATCTTTTATGTCACCTTGATTTTATTGTTTGCAACTTCTGTAACTACATTGAAAAACCTAAAAAAATGATTCCATGGGATTAAATTTATTCCAAGGATAAGGATTTAAGCTGTGACACTCCGTTCCAAATGTAAGGCAGGTCACAATAGTGGACACAATAAAAGCAGTAAGCAGGAGCTATTTATGGCAGTGAGTAATACATCCTGTCCCAAGAAGTGAAACAACATGCTGTTTATGCTGAATTTATACTTGCTTTCCTATCAAGAGTACAGTTTCAGTGCATGTGAATAAATCTAATCTGAAAAATAAAAAAGGGAAGAAATACATTTTTATGATCAATTTTCACACCTTGAGCCATTTGAAGATACCCAAATATCTTCAGTGAAGAGATCAAAGCTTGTCTTGAACGTATCCCACTACCTTATAAAAAAAAGTTTCTAATACTTGAATTCATCTGAAATTAATTAAAACCCAAGCAGTTAAATCATTTGAGGTGAAAAGATCAACCCCAACAGTAAGACACAGTTTCATTTTGTAGCCTATAAAATGCTAGGGAAGAAAGGAGCCTTTGTTTTTGTTGTTGTTGTTGTTGTTGTTGTTTGTTTGTTTGTTCGTTTTTTGCCTGCTTGTCCTCATTCTTTCTGGGGTTTCATGTATCCTGATGCTGAGGCATTTCCTCACTAGCACTAGACCATTCTTCCAATTACTACAAGACAGGTCAAAACTAGCTGAGATATAGAGCTTCATGGGCTGAACAATGTCAGACTCTTGCCATTCCATCAGAGGATAGCAATTATTAGACTAGCAGGATCACAACATCTATGTTACTCTAATAATGCCCCTTTTGATATGTATGTCTATTATACATCAATATATGCATATTTTATATACACACATAGATGTATTCTATTAGTTCTGTTGTTCTAGAGAACCCTGTTGATATAACATTATCAACTTTTCTTTCAGAAATGGTGATACTCATGCATCCAAATTCAATTATTCCATTTGTACTATGGAGCCATAGATGGACCAGGCAGATCAGCAGTGTATCAACACATGATCTGGTAGGTATTGCAGCTATAGCTATATGATTTAATAATGCATCCCCAAGTATTGTGCATGTAGGAACTGGTCTGACAAATATCTTTTTCTCCATCCTTGTTAAAAGGACTTATAATATGTATGTTGCTTTTAGTTAGAAAGGCATCAACAAACCTGTATTATCTTCCTATCACACTGATATATCAACTTTCCTACCTTATGAGCTAATTTATTTTGTGAGGATCCAATCAACCTTCCCTTCTATAAAACATCACTTTGGACTATTATATTATGACATTATGTTTATTTTGTTTAAGGAGCAAGAGGAATTATTCATGAAACATTTGCATATCAGAGTGTAAGCACTAAATGCATCAAAACTTTATGAGCCTTCTACATCACTGAAAGAGTTAAGGGTTCAAGAGTGTGAAACAAACCGAGACATTTCTTCTAAGATGAGGGATAAATAGTTATTATATTATGTATAATATTCTGTCATATTATTGGCTGAAATAAAAGTTGAAGTTTTGATGTTGGAAGTGACCCCAATATTTTCTAAGTATAAGGACCTGAGTTTGATCCTCAGAATTCATGCAAAATTTTACACATGGAAGCACACTTATAATTTGAATATTGGGCAAGTAATGACCTGAGGATTACTGCATCATTTCTCACACAAGCATCTATACACATGAGTGTGTGCATGGACAGAAAGATACTTGTGTTGAGAGTC
>LR750018.1:1048771-1057362 GCA_902729485.2 Mus minutoides
TCCTGGAAAACTGAGAATATTTCTACCTCAAAACACAACTATGCCACTCCTGAGCATATACTCAAAAGATGTTCCATCATCCCATAAAGAAACTTGTTCAACTATGTTCATAATAGCTTTATTTATAATAGCCAGAAAGTGGAAACAATATTCAGTTGATGTCCCTAAAATGAAGTATGATAAAGAAAATGTACTTCTACACAATGGAATTCCATTCAGATATTAAAAAGAAGGACATCATGAATTTTGAGGCAAATGGATGGAATTTGAGTTTATCATCCTGCATGAGGCAATCCAGTCCTAAAAGGACATGCATGGTGTGTACTCACTTATAATTGGATATTAGCCATAACATACAGAATACCCATGTTTTACTCCATAGACACAAAGAAACTAACCAAGAAGCAAGACACAGGCGAAGATGTTTGAATCTTACTCAAAATGGGGAATAAATCAGTCATAAGAGGCAGATGGAGGAATGGAACTGAGTAAGAGAGGAAAAGGAGAGAAGAATGTGTGGAGGCGGGGGGGATCAGGATCAAGTGTGGGGAGGGAGAGGAGTGATGTCCAGATGGCCATGAAAATTAATGGAAATCTGCTACTGACACAGATGGAGAGGTGGGGGGCAGGGAGCATCTCCACGAAGTCATAAAGGCATAGCACAAGAGAGGTAACAAGGAATCAATGGGGTGACTTTAGCTTGTACTCACACCAATGGGGATATGGAACCTGAAGAGTCTACTTCCTATAGCTAGGCAGGAACCCCATTAGAGTAATAGGGACACCAACTTACACACAAAACTTTTGACCCAAAATTTATCCTGTTTACCAGTAACACAGGGACAGGGCATGAAGCAGAGACTTGAGGATATGTCAACCAATAGCCAACTTGAGCCCTATCCCATGGGCAAGTACCAATTCTTAATTCTATTAATGGTATTCTGTTATGTTTGGAGACAGGAGGCTAGTATGGCTGTATTTTAGAGGCTTTACCCAGTAGCTGACTCAGACAGATACAGACACCCACAGGCAAATAGTGGATGGAGATTGGGGACTCTTATGGAAGAAGAGAGGGACAGATTGTGGATCCTGAAGGGGATAAGAACTCCACAGATCATCAGAGACAACTACCCTGAACCTTGGGGCTCTCAGAGACTTAACCACCAACCAAAGAGCATACAGGGGCCTGGGCCTCCCTGCACATATGTAGCAGATATGGACCTTGGTTTTCCTTTGGATCCATAACAATGGGGGTGGTGGTTATCCTAAAAGCTGTTATCTATCTGTGTGATATGTTCTTCTAGCTGGGCTGCCTTGTCTGCCCTCAGTGGGAGAGGATGCCAGGGTCTTTAGGTGGTGGGCAGATATGTGGGGTGGGAGTGGACATGCTCAGAGGAGAAGAGGAGGGGGATGGGAAAAAGGATTGTGTGAGTGAGTAACCAGTAGGTAGAGCAGAGAGCAGGATGTATAGTAAATAAAACAAATAAACAAAAAGACAAATGAAATACATTTTCAGGATTTTATTGAGAGTTCCTTATAGAATTTAACCTAAAAGTAGATTCTAAGCTTTCTGGTACATTTTTTTTCTGTCTGCTGTTTTTGATCTGCTGATAGTGATCACAAAGGAACATGAAACTGTAAACATAAAGCTCTCAGAAGGTTGCTACTACATAATATATTGCACAGTTCATGTCTAGAATTTACTATTCAGTGATAAGTATTTGTGTTTTTTTCAACTTTTATTAGATATTTTCTTCATTTACATTTCAAGTGTTATCCAGAAAGTTCCCTATACCCTCCCCCCTCCCGGCCCTGCTCCCCCACCCATCCGCTCCCACCCCCTGGCCCCGGCGTTCCCCTGTATTGGGGCATATAAAGTAATTATTGCAGAAATGTAGTTTAGCATGGAAAATAGAGAGATACAATTTAACTTGATTGCAGTATTTCAGTTTATTAATTTTAAACCTATTAACTCTTGTTTAAAAGAATATACATATTATATCCATGCTCTCTCTTTATACAGTATGACTTTATTTAGAAGAATTTAATAAAGTCCTTCAAAATCTGTAAGCTTCTCCCTTTTTACTATGGTGTCACGCAGGTCAGCAGACTAACACTTAAATTGTCCTTGACACTGCATTATACACTTAAAAATCATATTTGATGATTTTGTGTTTTTGCACTGAATGCTAGTATTATCATTAAATACTCTATTTATAGAAAAACAAAGCCCCCCTTTTCTTTTGGTCCATCTGTTGCCAGATTTCCAATTAATTGCCTATAAATTTTTGTGAGTAAATTGCTGGAGACATGATTGTCTCAACAAATGCAAAACAGTCTTTGGTAAATATCAACATTCCTTCATGATGAAAGGTATGGAAATAGCTATAGTAAGAGGATACCCCAACAAGATAAAGGGTATAAAGGACAAACTTGTACTCTGCATTCTACTAAATGAGGGGAAACTGAAATCATTGTCTGAATTAAGGAAGGGTGCAAACCTTCCCTACTCTTGTTCAGTTTATCTCTGAAGCTTTTAACCAGATATAGCTATAGGAAGAAATAAAATGGATATAATTGAGAAGTTGTCAAATTATCTAACTCTATTTTAAGATATGGCCATTTAAAGAAACATAAAGATGCATTAGAAAATTCTTACATCTGATAAACACTATTTACAAAGAGGCAATATACCAAATGAATTTGTGAAAGTCAGTACTTTGCTACATACCAATACCAAACCTGCCTAGCAAGCAAGAAGGAAACAAAGAAAACACACACACACACACACACACACACACACACACACACACACACACAGAGAGAGAGAGAGAGAGAGAGAGAGAGAGAGAGAGAGAGAGAGAGAAACCTTATTCACCAATGCTTTAAAAGACAAAAGAAGCAGTAAATAAACTTACCTAAGGAGGGGAAAGGAAGTCCACAGTGAAAATGTAAATATATTCAATAAAATAGTTTAAGAAGATACTAGAGGATGGAGTGACCCAGCATGCTGATAGGTGGCAGAATTAATATTTAAAAAAAATGGCCCTCTTAACTGAGATGCCTATGTAGAATCAAGACAATTCTCATGAAACATTCTATTTTATTGTTCTAAGAAATAGAAAAATATTCTAAACTTCATGTAGAAACACTGAAGTCAAAGCAACCCTAAACAGAATGAGTAATGATGGAAGTATAAGATGCTATCTCTCAAACTATACTATAGTGCCATTGTAATAAAGCAGCACACTACTGTACACAAAAACTTGTAAAGACTCTCTAATACAGGATACAAGACTCAGAAGTAATCTTATACATCTATAGCCAACTAATATATGTCAAAATGTCAAAATAATATGTTTGTAACATATCTGATGTTCAAACTATGCTGAGAGAATAGGTATCCATATGTAGAAGAATGAAATTAAGTCCATATCTCTCATACTACAGAAAGAACAAATGAATAATGTAACAAAGGTCATAATTTAAAACCTGTGAACATGGTTGAAGGAAAGCAAGAGTAAAACATTTATAATGTGGGCCCAGAAAAGAAACACATGGGAAAAACTATCACAAGAATCAACAAATATATATAAGTATATATCCTTATATAAGGATATATATATACTTATATATAAGTATATATCCTATATCCTTAGTGTTCAGTGAAATGAAAATTAAAAATGCTTTGATATTTCATTATCTTAGTCAATGTGACTATTATAAAATACGAAGGTTAAGCTAGGTATTTTTTTAATCCCAAAGGAAGAGGGAGTCATATTCCTACTGGTTCACGGCCACCAAGGTCTATCAGTGAGTTCCATCCCAGGAAGGGTTACATAGTGATTGATGTGACTGTGTTTTAAAAATAAGAAGAAAGAGACTAACAACAAAAACGTGTCTGATGGTATGGATTTCTGGTAGAACTTTTGCTTATCAAATATGAAACCCAGAGTTTACTCTTTAATACCCAATACCAGCCCACATCCCAGATGAAAGCATTAGAAATGCTGGTGAGGATGTGGGAAAAGAAGAGCCTTATAATGCCAGAGCGATTATAAACTGGTACATCTACTGTGTACATCAGGATGAAGGTTTGGAAAATTTAAAAGTAACTATCATAGCACTGCTGAGTATATACCAGAAAGATTCTAAATCAATACACCAGAGCGATACTTGCAAGTCATATTCATTCTTCTACTATCCACAAACGCTAAGATGTATAACAAACTTTAATTCTATATGCTAATGAACATGTAAATAAATATATTTTTCCATAACCATATATTTCTAAGTAAATATTTTATTAATGTATACATATACATCTAAATAAATTATTATATAAATTGCAATTTTAAGAAGGACCCTACAATACTTGTACTCTTTGTTCTGTTTATTCTTTTGTTCTTCTGGGCCAGCAACTTTCAAATCCAGATAGGATTTCATTCACAATTAATAGTATCCTTTGTCTTTGCATTAGCTTTACATTTCAGACATTTATTGAAGCACAGGCGTTAAAGTCATGCAGAGGGTTGTGGAAGGAACTCAAAGGAATATGTACTTACAGAAGAAGGTCTGCTAAATGACTTTGTATGGGAAGTTATGTAGGACTTGATTTCCTTGTATTTTAATAGATCCTGTTCATAATTATGAGGAAGGTGAAATATAAAGAAACCCAAGAACAGCCATGAACAAAAGTGAAGAATACAATGTGAGTTGCTAGAAGTCATAGAAGAAAAAAAATTAAGGGAGTTATACATGAATGCAGTTGGAGTATATATGTGTGACTAACCCTAACTTAGTTTCTTCTGGGTTTCCACTATTCCTTTAAATATATATATTTAATATGGGTAGTAATGCCTCCAGTTTAAGAAACTTCAAAAATGCCTGGTGATGATTCTGCTTAAGCTTGAATAGCCATTGCTTCACAGAGTGGTCAGGCTTGACCGCTCTGTAATGTATTCTACCACATGTCAATGGCAAATGCACTGATAAAGAAAACCAGTAAACCATATTATTCAGAATCATCTAAAGGTGTACCCTTAAATAAACTAAACTGGGGAAGTAAAATAACTCACTGGAAGATGGACAGACCACTCCTGGTCATACATTGGAAGAATAAGTAGTGTGCAAATGGCTACATTATCAAAAGCATTCTACAGGTTCAATAAAATCCTCATCCCACTTCTAATGTCATTCTCATAGGAAAAAATCCTCCTAAATTTTACATAGAAATCATGGTCCCCTGAATAACAAAAGAAATTCAGAGTAGAGAGAATAGTACTTATGATATTACTCTGTTCTTCTAAAAATTATAATACAGAGATATGGTAGCAAAGCCAGCATCATACTGATACAAAACAGACACATAGATCAGAGCTTAACAGAAGACTCAGATATAAGCCCATGTAACTGCAGATGCCAAATCTGTGACAAAGATGCCAAATAATACTTATTGCAGATAAGACAGCCTTTTCAGTTCTGTCTGCACAGAGAAGACTGAAACTAGATTCCTATATTTCAATTACTGTAAGTGTCTATAAGACTGTAAGACCTGAAACCCAGAAAATGTCTGGGTAAAGGTAGGACAAGCATTTCAGCAATACATACAGGTAAGAACACTCTGAACACATCTCCAGTAGGTCATGAAATGAAGTCAATACTGGACAACTGTAACTTGTGTGTTTAAAAAAAAACTGGTTCACAGCAAAGGACATAAGGTGAAGAGACAGGAGAAAACGAGCCAGGAAAGATGGAGCAGAGGATAAGATTGTATAGTGCTCTTTCAGAAGACTCAAGTTTGGTTCCTAGACACAACTTGAATGGCCCACAGCTGCATGAAACTCTAAATAAATGAAATCTGACAAAGTTTCTGGACTTTGTGGACACCTGCACCCATGTGTATAAGTGCATGCATGGACATAAAGACATACATACAACATAATTCAAAATAAAATAAACATTATTTAAAAATAATTGATATTTATATACCAGAAAGAGGACTAATGTCTAGAGTTCATGAAAAACTCAGAGAACAAAAACACAAGAAATATATATATATATATATATATATATATATATATATATATATATATATATATATATATGCATGTATATACTTTCCTTTGTGAAATATATAAATGTGTGTATACATGTATCCCTTAGTCAATGAGCTAAAGAATGAACACAGTTTTTAGTAGATGAAACACAAATCATCAGTAAACATATGGAAAAGTGTTCCACCTCACTAACCATCAGAAAAGTGCAAAATATAACTACATAAAGATTCCAAAGCTCTTCGAGTCAGCATATCATGGGGATATTTGTATTTGGATGGCATTTGCAGCATGTTTCACAAATACAATCAGCTAAGACATGAGAAATGGATAAAAAATGTGCTTTATACACAGAACAGATTTATACTTTCTGCTGTAAAGAATGAAGCTATGTCTTTGCAGGAAAATGAATGCAACTCAAGATAATTCTGTTATGAAAATTAAGCTAGTTTCCAAAAGACAAATAGTACATATTTTCTCTCCCATGAAGTGCCGGGATTTAATGTAGGCAGATGAAATAATTTACAAGCATATGATGTGAAAGTATAAGTGTGATCCTTGGGGAATTAAGAAGACTAAGAAAAGGAGAAATAAGTGGGAGAGGCATGGGGGGGGGGTGAGCCAGAGGAATTGCTCAAACTACAATACATACTTGAATGGAAGTAAGCAATGACAAGTGGATTCTTTATTTGGGTAAAGTTTCCACTCTCCCTTTCAGAGATTGAAATCTGCCATTGAGAAGGCTCTTCTGTCTGCTGAGTATTTTACTCCTTGAGAATTAGCTGCTGTGCAACTACCAGCTTCAGATACAGAAAGGTTGCACGAACAGAAATGTCAACTGGTCAGTTGTAAAAATTCACTGCCTCTGTATACTCTGTATATATTGGATATTAGCCCTCTATCAGATGTAGGTTTGGAAAAGATCCTTTCCCAATCTGTAGGTTGATCATATCCTGATGATAGTGTACTATACCTTACAGTAGCTTTTAAATTTTATGAGATCCCATTTGTCTATAGTTGATGTTAGAGCCTGGACCATTGGTGTTCTGTTTAGGAAATTTTCTCCTGTGCCAATGTGTTCAAGGCTCTTTCTGAGAGGGATGGGGCCACCAACCATATCTGAAAAATATTAATGCAGATTTTCTCCTGTCTAAAGGAAATACAGGGACAGTGAGTGGAGCAAAGACTGAAGGAAAGGGCTTCCAGAGACTGCCCCACCTGGGGATCCATCCCATATGCAGACACCAACCACAGACAGCATTGCTGAAACCAAGAAGTGCTTGCTGACAGGAGCCTGATACAGCTGTCTCCTCAGAGGCTCTTTCAGAGCTTGACCAATGAAGATATGAATGCTCACAGCCAACCATAAGATGGAGCACAGGGGCCCCAATGGAGGAGTTAGGGGAAGGACAGAAGAAGCTGAAGGGGTTTGCAACCTCATCGGAGGACCAACAATATCAAACAACCAGACCCCCTCACAGAACTGGTTGATTAAACCACCAACCAAAAGAGTACACATGGAGAAAACCATGGCTCTAGCTGAATATGCAGCAGGGGATTGTGTTGTCTGGCATCAATGGGAGGGGAGGCCATCCTGTGAAGTCCTGATGCCCCATTGTATGGGAATGCTAGGGTGGTGAGATAGGGGTGGGTGGGTGGGGGAGCACCCTCATAGAAGCAGGGGGATGGGGTATGGGATTGGGGGCTTGCAGAGGGGAAACCTGGAAGGACAATATCATTTGAAACATAAATAAATAAAATAACCAATAAAAAATCACCAAAAAAAAATAAAATAATGGATTTTGCAATCATTATAAAACAAACAAACAAACAAACAAACAAACCAAAACCTCACTGTCTCCCTGTTGATGCTTTTATAAATTTTTCTTTAAAAATTGTTAGTACGTTTCTTGATAATTCTATAGTGTTCCATCTTTGTGCTATCTTACACTTCTCTGACCCCCACCAAGCTAAACTCACAGAATTTAACAAGGGCTACCTTTCTGGACATGGGTGTGAAGCTGCCCTCCAGAGCATAGCAAACTAATCAGTGAATGGACAACTGAAGGCTTTGATTCCTTCTCTGTCAGCAACTATCAACTGCAAATAGCTTTCATAGGAGGAGCCAGACTTGGGAGTCATTCTTCCATCCACAACTGAATGCTAGTGGGCTCACTTTTATGCAGTCTCTGTTGAGTCAACTGTGGCTCCTGTTAGGTGATGAGTCCATCAGTCCCATGCCTGTGTCCAGATAATAATGTTCCTGGCTCTGCCTCCTATCATCTTGTTCTAACATTCTTTTTTTTTTTTTTCCAATATTTATTAGATAAATTCTTCATTTACATTTCAAGTGTTATCCAGAAAGTTCCCTATACCCTCCCCCCTCCCGGCCCTGCTCCCCTCCCCTCCTGCTCCCACATCTTGGCCCTGGTGTTCCCCTGTACTGGGGCATATAAAGTCTGCATGACCAAGGGGCCTCTCTTTCCAATGATGGCCAACTAGGCCATCCTCTTCTATATATGCAGCTAGAGACAT
>LR750018.1:1057543-1085043 GCA_902729485.2 Mus minutoides
CTTGTCTGGTCCCTGATTTTAGTGGGATTGCTTCCAGCTTCTCTCCATTTAGTTTGATGTTGGCCACTGGTTTGCTGTAGATTGCTTTTATCATGTTTAGGTAGGGGCCTTGAATTCCTGATCTTTCCAAGACCTTTATCATGAATGGGTGTTGGATTTTGTCAAATGCTTTCTCAGCATCTAAGGAGATGATCATGTGTTTTTTATCTTTGAGTTTGTTTATATAGTGTATAATGTTGACGGATTTCTGTATGTTAAACCATCCCTGCATTCCTGGGATGAAGCCTACTTGGTCATGATGGATGATCGTTTTGATGTGTTCTTGGATTCGGTTGGCGAGAATTTTGTTGAGTATTTTTGCATCGATATTCATAAGGGAAATTGGTCTGAAGTTCTCTATCTTTGTTCTGTCTTTATGTGGTTTAGGTATCAGAGTAATTGTGGCTTCATATTCAACAAAATAGAATCTGAAGGTACACTACCCAATTCATTCTAACATTCTTTTTAACACCTTTTCTACACTGTTCTTTGAGACTTCAGAGGAGTGAACTGGACAGTTTATCTAGAGCTGAGTATTTAATTGTCATTCATTTTCAGCAGTTTTACTAGTTATAAGTCTCAGCATTAGTCTGTGATTTTGCCAAGGAATCTGAGGGATGTAAACTCTATGATATAAAGACAAATATTTAGAAAGAAGTTTGACAATATATGTATTTAGCTAACCGAAAGCAATAGTTTCTCTCCTAGGGCCTGGGCCTTCACCCATGGGTCTGTGACTAGTTCCCAAATACAATGTGTGAATTCTGTTCAGCAGATACTGTTAGAATTTAATCAAAATGAAATTGATTAGAGTGAAACAGGAAAAATTGTTTAGAAATCTTCGCTGGTTCCCATTGATAGAGATTATATGAGAGTCTCAGCTTTAGCCTACTGTTTAGGTGAGGTGCTTTGTTCTTTGTCCCCCTGCTTGATTATATGTGTTTAGTGATCATCAGAAGTATGAGACCATCTGGAGACTGCCTCACCCAGGGGTACATCCCATAATCAGCCACCAAATGGAGACACTAGTGCATATGCCAGCAAGTTTTTGCTGAAAGAACCTTGATATAGCTGTCTCCTGTGAGGCTTTGTCAGTGCCTGGCAAATACAGAATTGGATGCTCACAGTCATCTATAAGATGGAACACAGGGCCCCCAATATAGGAGCTAGAGAAAGTACCCAAGAGCTGAAGAAGGTGTCTGCCACCCTATAGGTAGGACAACAATATGAACTAATCAGTACCCCCAGAGCTCATGTCTCTAGCTGCATATGCAGCAGAAGATGGCCTAGTCAGCCATCATTGGGAAGAGAGGCCCCTTGGTCTTGCAAACTTTGTATGCTCCAGTAGAGGGGAATGCCAGGGCCAAGAAGTAGGAATAGGTGAGTAGGGGAGCAGGGAGGGGTTGCATACAGGGGACTTTTTGGATAGCATTTGAAATGTAAATGAAGAAAATATCTAATAAAAAATGTGGGGGGAAAAATAAGAGACCCCATTCACCTGTTGGAATTCTCATATGTTTTCACCAGTGACTTTTAAGCCACAGGCTAACTTCTTTAAATATACATATGTTCTTTTTGTTGCTGTTGTCATTTGTTTGTTGTTTGTTTTTTGTTCGCCACGTAGAAGAGATGAAATCTTCCCATTATTTAATACCAACTGAAATGATTTGTGAACCTATCCTTTGAGTTGTAGATTTATGCATAAGAACAGCGTGCTTCAAAGTGTAAGTCCGGTGCATCCTGCTCACTGAGTCATTTTCCTGAGTGTCATTGCTTGATATTTGCAATAGCAAACAATCAACCTCCATCTCACAATCTTCCTCTTTCTCACTTTTCTCAAGGACAACACCAGAGATTCACTGGATTTCTTTTTCAGGAGATTTCTTTTTTTTACAGAATTTTCTTCCTGATCAGATGTGATAGAAATCATATAAGATGATCCTGATTCTCATCATGAATGTTAGAGTGGATCTCTTTTTATCAAGGATTAATAGCAATACAATGGTTGGAAATCCTTGTGAGATATAGAGTTGGTAGGCACATTTTGAATTGCGTGAATACTCCAAGGAGAAGTGTATAACATTATGGGATGTAGCAGATTGTTTAGTTCAAATGTGTACTTTAAGGAAAGAGCTGTGAACAAATATAGATTAGGAATAGTTTGGCCTACATATAATTTTTGAAGTCCTATTTTCCTAACTAAAACCTCATAGAAGCACAATAAGCCACAGCAGTTCAGGGGAAGCATTAGAATACAACAGCAGAAAAAAAAAAAAAGTCAAAGAAAGAAAAAGAAGCTCTCTAAAATGAAAACACCAAGTTTCAAGAGTATCATGAGATCAAGTGATGTTAATGTCAATATAAGATTTTAAAAAGTCTAATTAGGAATAGGAATTACAAATCACTTGGGAAGAAAATTTTTATTACAGAAATTGGGTAGAAACTAAATGACCTTGGATGAAAACTGAACATTTTATTAGTTAAGGTCCTCATAGGGGGAAAAAAAAAATGTCACACAGAAATTACTATAACCAAAGGAAAATGTAATAAGTGGATGACTTATAAAATGAAAGCAGGGAATAGCAGAGCCACAAAAGATGGAATAGTGGCCAAAGATCTAGAACCATGTGCTTTTATCATCCACAGGACTGAGGTCACGGGGAGGGCATATTTATTGGAGTAGGAAGGAAATGACTTATGCCTTGGGGGACAGTCAGCTTGAAAGAGAGAGCATGGCAATGACCCCGAAGTGACACTGGCATCTTCACCTCACTTTCCTTGGTCAAGCTTATAAATGTACTCTTCACAAGCAAAGCCCATGTAGAAGCTAGAGTTCAAGGCAGTTCACTGATGTAATTTCTGTGGAAATGAACAGGTCATATAAGAAGCCCATGGCAAATGTGTGAGAAGGGAAGGTTAAAATCAGAGCTAGATTACTGATTATTGAGATGTCAATAAAGATTAGAGAAAGGAACAGCTGTAAGGTCCACTTGAGATGTCAAGTATTGTGCACATTAGAGAGCAGATGGATGCCTTTGAGAGGGGAAGGTGGGAAATACAGCATCTGAAGCAGTCTATTAGGATAGGATTCTGGGAAAGAGACGGACCAAGAGGCACAGGCTAGATACTCTAGAACAGGAAATGGAACTCCTGTTCTACTAGCAACAAGAGTAAATTTCCTATGTGTTGACATATGGCTTACATTTGGGAAGCTCTTTTTAAGAAAGCTTAGCTGGGTGTTCTTTTACTTCTCCGTTATTAGAGGTGCAATTTAAATGTATTTATTGGTCCTTTAAAATATGAGTGAAACAAGGACAGACATTCTAAAGGCATAAGCAGGGAAGGTGGCTTCTCATTGGCACAGTGTGATTATCTTAAGTCTTATTTAGTGATGCAACATTGGAATAAAGTGCCATCCAAACTCCATGTCAAAGAAGGAAGACTCTGTTTTTGTGCTAATAGAACAAAGTATCTATGATTGTCTGATTTACGAGACCAGAATTGCTTTTTTCATGGTTCTAGAGGATGGAAAGTCTAACAGGCACCTGGTGTGGGCTTCTTCTTATTCTCTCATGCAAAATCCCCTTCTATAGTGACATCAATCTTAGACATGTACATGAGTCCCACCTCCATATATTTGGGAGATAGTTTCTAACTTTTCTGTTTTCTTAATCTCCTCCCTTTATTTTATAGAAGTCACATCGGCATCAAAATCTGAAAGGTCTAGCCATACTTCTCCATCTTCCCTGTCCATCAACAAATCATTTCTAGTACTAGCTTTGCTCTAGTTTTCCAAAGTAACAGAGGGCACAACAGTAATGGTTTTAATTTTCTTCAAAATTTATTCTATTCAGTTTTAGAAAATAGTAAAATTACAAATCTTTACACATTTCAGTTTCTAAAACCTTTCATTTTCTTTCCAAAAATTTGACAATATTTGTCAGGACCAAAGGCAAGTACAATCCCCCAAACTCCTAATGGCAATCCAAATATCCTGAAATGAGCTCAGCCTGGGATATAGGAGGATAAAAGCCAAAACGTGGCAGAAGACTTATAAAACTGGTTCCCATCTGCCAAGAGCAGTCATTTTCCTTTCCTCTGGCAGAAGGGACATATGGCTCTCCAATGACACAAACCTGTGGTTGTGTACCAAAGGGCATGCTGGACTCCAGATTCCCTCAGTATCACAAGGACACATTTCAAAGCTCCTGCAAGAGTGACCCGATCTTCCCCTCCACCCGGCTCCTCACTGTGCTTATAGCCCTTCTCTTTTCACTTTGTACCTCTCTAGTCTCTGCCTTGTGTTATTTCCTTCTCTCTCATGTACCCCTGGCCATGTCTAGTCTGCTGGCCTTGTTTGATGAACACATTTTTCTTTCTGATCTGGATTCCTCTAGATGTCTTTGGCTGTCCTCTCTCTCATATCTACAGTGAAATCCTTCCCTTTAACCATATTATGAAACAGTCGTGTTGGGAGTTTCTTACTGTACTCCTTTGCATACATTATCCCATTAAACAGTAGAGCCAGCTTATTGAAGAATCGAATGCACAGTGGTAAAAATAATCATGTAAAACCTAATGAAAGCACACACTTTTTCCTGTAGTAACTCATGCGTGTGGGGTGAGTAAGCATCACACCAGTGGTGTGAATTGTAAAATCTTAAATACCATAATTGAAGTAATGGATAAAGTCTCCATTGTGGTCTCTGATTTGAATTGGCCCTGCAAGGCTAGATAACATAGTGAGATAATATCAACTATATCAGAAATTAGTGTTGAAAATAAAGAAAGTGCAAGTTGAGAAAGAAGATGAGCTTTAAGAGCAATGAGTAACTATTTATGGGCATACAGTCACCATTAAATTTGAAGGTGGAAAACCATGCTATGTTATTTTACATATACATGCCTGTTTTGGTTTTAAGAAAACAGAGGGCAATGTTTGATCAGCTCTCTTTCCTTGTATGTGAACTACCAAGACCACTACTTGAGAAGTAAAAACACCCACAGATTTTTGTATGCACGATGATTGTTTAACCTTAATTATTGTATCATTCACAGATGGTTAGAGAGGCACCTTGTGAATTTCTGTCTCCCTGCTCAGCAACTCTATTGTCAGCCACACAACAAGAATGTTAGCAAAGAACAAATTTTAATTCATTTTACTAGAGTCAATTATAGAATTCTGCTTACAACGGAAAATGTCATTACCAGTCAGGATAGAGAAAGTTAATGAGAGCGTAACTTGGATTTGTCTTTTACCAGTCTCTCTAATCTTTGGGGGAAATAAAGATTCAAATAATTGATTATTTAGCCTTTTTCTTTCTTGGATTACTAAGGCATACTAGCTTTAACAGGGAATAATAAACAATGTTTTTTAAAAATGAATATTAATTGTGCTTTTTACCATGAAACTTTAACTTCTCTGAAGAGAAACATATTTTTATTGCATCGCCTAATATTTTTGTAAGTTAATTCCTACATACATAGCTGGAGTTTTGTTTGTCTTTTGAGACAGGTTTTCACACAGTCCAGGCTGTTGTTACTCTACTGATGTACTTTGGGATGAGTGTAGATTTCTGTAGTTCCTGCCTCTACCTGTCCTAGTGAAAACTGAGAATACTGCTGTGAACTACCTTGCCCTTGGATTTATTTTTAAAATATTTAGTATATTAATAGGTTTAAGGATCTGAAATTGAGGGTGAGAGAATAAGGAAACATGAATAAATAGTATTTAAATCTCTTGCTGTAGCATGTATTTATGACAGTGGTTTAAAAGAGATAAATTTTCTGTTTACACTGTTATTTTTAATATAAAATATCTTTGATGTTAGTAATTTTTAGTCATAAATTATGTATTTTAGTGTAGTAATTTTATTAGTTTTGATTTATTGAATATTAACTATTTTCTATAGCATTTTTTCACAATATGTGTAATCTATGTATTATAGTCAAAATAGAGTATAAGAGGTATTTAAAAATGTAAAGTTGTATGAAATCAATGTATTCTTTGAGTTACTTTGGCAGATCCATAAAAATACTCATACTTACATAGTCTACCATCTTAAGTGAATAGGCTGTTATAAGAAATGACTTAAATTGCCATTGTTGTGTAATCATCAATGACCAACCCCAAATAACACCCCACAATTTCTGTTGCTAAGTTGAGAATTTTTCTAAAGCCCAGAATCTATACAAGATATCCCCAGAAAGAACAGGAAGAACATACCTACATATAGATATGATCTCAAAGTTACACTAAGATGATATTAGTACATAATATTAAAATCAAAATCTCATCCTCTTTATTGTATTATATTTGGAATAAAATTACATATTTCCCTTTGTATATGCTATTTTAATAGTTAAAAAATAAAAGAGATGAAATAAAAAGCAAGAGTTAATGAAAATAAAAGTCCCTTATTTTACAGGAAATGCCCTTTCCACATTTTTTCTCTGATGATTCATGTGTGTTTTAAAGGAAAAGAGTAATATAGAGAAGGAAATAGAAAAATTACAAAAGCATTCATAAAAGCTCAAATAGAACTGTTTAATTAAAATCAATGATGGAGAACTCTCCCTGCATTCTCAGAGGTTCGCAGACACCAGGGACACCAGGTACGAGGCCACCCCCATATATGCCAACTTCTGTGAAAGCTTATCTAAAAGCTGTAAACTGCACCCATGCTCTATGCTGCATTTCCTGACCCACAACTCTGCTTATATTCTCAGAGACTTGCTTGTAGTAGGTGACCCCCTTCCCCATTCTTATTTACCAACTCACTGAAACACGCACCAAACAGCAGTAAACAGCTCCCCATAGCCCTAGTTCCATTTTATGTCCAATAACCTTGCCTACACTCCTGCAGGCCATGTAGGTTTCCAGGCCATGATGGAAATTAAGGACCCCAGAGAAAACCTATGCACAGAAATATTAATATCCCATGGATGCTACAAAAATGTCAATAGAGACATCCTTATGGACCTGAAGACTTTCTGGTCAACAAAACCACAAGTCACTTATGTCAGAAGACTGAGAAGAAATAGAAACCAAGGGGGAATCCAAAACAAAACAAAACAAAACAAAACAAAACAAAAACAAAACACCCAGGCAACAAAGATAAACTCAGAAATCAGTACCTGAACTTATAATAACCACAAAAATTCAGATGGCCAGAGGACAGCATATGAACACAATCAACAAAACCCAGGGCAATATGGCATCACCAGAATCCAGCTATTCTAACTGGACATCCCAACACAGCTGAAGCATAAGTAAATGACCTTAAATCCATCCTTATGAGGATGGTATTTCCATTTAAAGAGAAAATGAATAACCCCTTAAAGAAATACAAGAAATTACAATCAAACATGTGAAGGAAATCAATTAAACTGTTGAAGACCTGAAAATGGCAGTAGGAACAATAAAGAGAACACATGCTGATGGAATCCTGGTGATGGGAATCCTAGGGAAGAGAACAGGAACTATGGACGTAACCATCACCAACAGAATACAAGAGATGGAAGAGAGAATCTCAGGTGCAGACTATACAATAGAAGAAATGAATACATTAAAGAAAATGTTAAATAAAAATTCCTGATAAAAAAATATCTAGAAAATCTGGGATAGTATGAAAAGACTAAACATAAGAACAATAGGAATAGAAGAAGGAGAAGATGATAATGAGATCTCTGGCATCTATATTTAAGTCACAACCTCTAAGGTGCAAGAAAGACCTCCGAGTAGGACCAGATAAGGGCATCTCCTTAAATGAGGGAGGGGTAGTATGCTCAGGAATTTCCTGGGGAAGCTTAGAAGCAGTACTCCTGGGAGAGGGAATAAAGGATTCATAAGAATTTTCCCATCAATCCAATAGCCTCAAGTTGTATAAATATTAAAAAACTGCATGACAGCAATAGCATTGTGTAGCTCAGTTTTGCTGCATAAAACTCTGCTAGCTTTATGAGATCCACTCTTTCCATTAGATATGGCTCTGCCACTATACAATGGAAAAAAAAAAAAGCATTTTTGATAAATGTTGCTGGTCTAATAAGATGTCTACATGTAGAAGAATACAATTAGATCCATGTCTATCATTCTGCACAAAACATAAGTCCATGTAGATCAAAGACCTCAACATAAAACTGGATAAACTAAATCTGATAGGGGAGAAATTTGCAAATAGCCTTGAATGTACTAGCACAGGAAACAACCACAACCACAACTACTTCTTCTTCTTCTTCTTCTTCTTCTTCTTCTTCTTCTTCTTCTTCTTCTTCTTCTTCTTCTTCTTCTTCTTCTTCTTCTTCTTCTTCTTCTTCAGCTCATGCTGCAGACTATGTAGAGCAAGGGGAACACACCTCCATTGTTGGTGGGAGTACAAACTGATGCAATCAGTTTGGAAATCGATTTGGTGAGGTTTTTTTTTAGAAATTTGGGAATAATTCTACCTCACGAGCTAGCCATACAACTCCTGGGCATATACCCCAAAGATCATCCCTCCACCATACCACAGGAACACTTCTCCAACTATGTTCATAGCAGCTTTATTCATAATAGCCAGAAACTGAAAACAGACTGAATGTTCCTCAACCGAAGAATGGATTAAAAAAAAAGTGATATATTTACACAATTGAATGTTACTCAGCAATTAAAAACAAGGATATCATGAAACGTGCAGAAAAATGGATGGAATTAGAAAAAGATCATCCTGAGTGAAGTAACTAAGACTCAGAAAGGCAAACATGGTATGTACTCATTCAAAAGGAGATATTATCCATAAAGTACAGAATACTTATGCTACAATGCATACCCAAGGAAGCTCAGTAACAAAGAGGTCCCAAGTGAGGATGTTTGAATCTCACTAAGAAGGGAAAATAGAATAAAGAGTCGGTATGCCAGGTGTGGTGGCGCACGCCTTTAATCCCAGCACTCGGGAGGCAGAGGCAGGCGGATTTCGGAGTTCGAGGCCAGCCTGGTCTACAAAGTGAGCTCCAGGACAGCCAGGGCTATACAGAGAAACCCTGTCTCAAAAAACAAAACAAAACAAAACAAAACAAAACAAAACAAAACAAAACAAAACAAAACAAAAAAGAGTCGGCGTGGATGGAGGGGGTGCAGGGTAGGAGGGGGGGCGGGGACCAGATAAAGTGTGGGGAGGAAGGAAGGAGAGAGAACTAGAATCCGTGGATGAGAGCATTTCTGAGACAAATTATAAACCTAGAACAATAGAAATTCCCAGGAATCTATAAAAGTTGCCCTAGATAAGACTCCAAGAAGTAGGGAATATGAAACCAGAAATGGTCATCTATTATAACCAGGCAAGACTTCCGATTGAGAAATGGTGACACCAACCCAACCACAAATTTTCAACTCACAATATTTCCTGCCGACAAAATGTGCAAGGGTAAAGATAGAGCAGAAATTGAGGGAATGCCAACCAATTACTGGCCCAACTTGAAAACCATGGCATGAGAGAGAACTTACCTCCTGCACTATTAATAATATTCTGCTAAACTTGCAGACAGGAGCCTAGCATAACAGTCATCTCATAGGCTTTACCCAACAACTGATAGAAACAGATGCAGAAACACATAGCCAAATATTAAGTGGAGGTCAGGGAATCCTCTGGAGGAGAAAGGATGGAAGGAGCCACAGAGGACAAGGACAACTCTGAAAACTACAAAAGCTACAAAAGAAAAATTACAAAATCAACTAATCTGGGCCCACAAGGGTTCACAGAGACTAAACTGCCAGCCAGAGAGTATTCATGAGATAGAACTAGGCCTTTGCATATAGGTCACAAATGTGCAGCTTAATCTTCTTGTGGGTCTCCTAACAGCAGAAGCAGGGACTGTCTCTGACCCTGCTGACTGCCTTCAGATCTCTCTCTCCTAATTGGGCTGCCTTGTCTAGACTCAACAGAAGATGTGTCTTCCTAGTTCTACTGCAACTTGATATGCCAAGGGGGCTTCATACCCATGGGATGCCTCCCTTTTTCTGAAAAGTGGGATGTGGGGAAGAATAATTGGGAGGGAGGGAATATGAGAAGAGGAGGTGAGGGGAATCTGCAATCAGAATGTAAAATAACAAAATAAATTAGTTAAAGAATAAAAGTTCATGGCCGGGCATGGTGGCACACGCCTTTAATCCCAGGACTCGGGAGGCAGAGGCAGGTGGATTTCTGAGTTCGAGGCCAGCTTGGTCTACAGAGTGAGTTCCAGGACAGCCAGGGCTAATCAGAGAAACCCTGTCTCAACCCCCCCCCCAAAAAAAAAAGAAAGTCTGCAAAAAAAAAAAAAAAAAAAGAATAAAAGATCAATGAATCAATGAGGGAGTATCCTGGTGACCTATGGAAATGGGATCAAATCAAATCAAACTAAACCAAACCAAGACAAGACAAGGGCAGACATGAACCACTGGGGCAGAGAAACTATGTAACAAATTTTAGGTGGATATGTAATTATGTGAATTGGTACATCTGAATTAAAGTTTGAGTCTAAGCTGACTTAATTTTCGCTCAAAAGTTGAATTCATATGACTAACACACACACACACACACACACACACACACACACACACACACACCTCACATATATAACCTTTTCTTTGGGGATTTCTGTGTATAAGTCATAGTAGTCATTAGTAAGAGAATGTATTTGTTACACTTGTATTGTAATTTCATGTTTTAATACCTTAGGGATATGAAGTTAATATCTAGAATTATATATTTTCAAGCAGTATTTTAGAAATAATGAACAAATATTTGATTTGGGTAATTCTCATGAATAAGCAATGCTGAGGATGGAAGTTAAGAGCCTAGTAATTACGGTCAGTCTTAACTCTGAGTCAGATTTATTGACTTAAGTGTAAAGCTGGATTCATCAACATTGTGCCCAATCTAGTGCTCTATATAAACTATTAGAAAATGAATTTGTGATGAAGTATGTAGAGAATGTAGTTAGAGAAGTGGAGGATGACGTAAGGGAATAAACCATTTGTCAAGGGAAAGAACTGGAGGTATTTTCACAGGTGAGTTATTCCGTGTTAACATGCTTTGTCTTTGATTGATTGCATCAGAAGAAAAACTCAATAAGTACCATCAAAGCTGAATTAGAAATCTCATCCACTTAGGACTGACAGGAAAGTATGTGTCTGGAATCAAATACAGTAGTTGACAGCAAATACCTGTTCAGTACAATTGTTGAGTGAACGAAGGGTTTCAATTGTGGGATTTAGTTACCATTTCATAAACTATCACATTTATTTATTTATTATCCTAAGCATATTTTGTTCTCTGTCTTGAGATTGAAAAATGTAAACATATTTTAACATTTATTTTGAATTTTTCAAGTGGTGTGTGTGTGTGTGTGTGTGTGTGTGTGTGTGTGTGTGCGTGCGTGTGCGCGCGCATGCATGCACATTCCACAGTGCCTACATGGCAGTCAGAAGAGTGTCTGAAATGGTCAGTGTTTTCCTTCCACTCTCTAAGTTCTGTGATATAAGCTAAGGGTTGATCAGGACTGCCAAAAGATGTTTGTGCCCCCCTCAGCCACTAACCAGCCCCCAAATATGTAAGTTTTTAATATAATCTCCCTCCTCTTTTATAGGACTTAAATATTATGTGTCTGAGTGTTTTGCCTGCATCTATATATGTATACTATGTGTGTCCTCAGACTCCAGAAGAAGGCTTCAGATGCCCTGAAGGTAGATTTAAAGGTACAACGATAATTTTTAATTTCATTTATTTTGCTGCGATAAAACGTCCTGATGAAAAGCTGCTCAGTGGAAGAGGGACTTATTTCAGAAGACAATTCCAGGTTAAGGTCCATCACATCAGAGATATCTCAGTGACTGCTTTTTGAAGCTGTTGGTAAGATCAAGTCCACAGTCAAAAGCAGAGAGAAAGGAACATACTCATGATTCTTTGCTGGCTGGCTTCTTGTATTTACATTTATTTTTTCCATTCTTATGTAGTTCAGGTCTCCCCTGCCTAGGGAATGGTGTTAACTATGGTGGGCTAGGTATTCCCAGAGCAATTTACTAAGATCCCCCCATTCCCCCACCCCAAAGCCACATGGCCAACCCAGTGTAAACAATTTCTCACTATGAATGTCTCCCCAGGTGATTCCAGGTTGTGTCAAGTTGGCAATTAAAGCTAACAATGTCCTTCTTAGAAGGAGGAGCAAAATACCCATCCAGACACTGTCACACCTGGGGATCTATCCCATATACTGTCACCAAACCCAGACATTATTATGGATGCCAAGAAATGCTTGTTGACAAAAGCCTAATATAGATGTCCCCTGAGAGGCTCTGCCAGTGCCAGGTGGATGCTCCTAGCCAACCATTGGACTGAGCACAGGGTCCCTAATGGAGGAGTTAGAGAAAGGACTGAAGAAGCTGAAGAGTTTTGCAAACCTATAGGTAGATCAACAATATCAACCAACCAGACATCATAGAAGCAGGGGGTGGGGATAGGATAGGGGGTTTTCGGAGGGGAAACCAGGAAAAGGGACAACACTTGAAATGTAAATAAAGAAGATATCTTAAAGAATAAAATAAAATAAAATAAAATAAAATAAAGAATGAATATTGTTTTTGAGACACTATAGGATGGAATACAAAAACACCTACTTTGCTACTTGGCACCTAAGGAAAGTAGAGGATTCTGGCTATAGAAGTGCTTCCAGGACATGTTTTTACATGTCTCCTATCACAGGCAGGTCAAAGAGTTCTTCACAAAATTTATAGTGGCTGAAAAGACCAGAGTGTATGAACCTGAACTCTACCAGACAGAACTATTCAATATATACAAAATCCACAGGAGAAAATTTTTAGTAACTAATTTTCAAGAAACCCATTGTTAAATAATAATTGAAAATGAACATGAATACAAAACCAATTAGATATACATTTAATCACACCATCATATACTAACATCGATTATTGTATTTTAAACAAAAATTTCTATGCATTCATGCAAATATCTGAAGTACAATAATGGGTACAAAGAAACACAAATTGCAATTGGCAATTCTACTGGCATTCTTTTTCGAACACTGTAATGCTGTCATAGAGAGAGGTGGCTCTAATTGCCCCCTCTGTCATTGAGCTCCTAGCATGGGAGATTGGACTTGCAAGCTTGAGACAGAACTGAATCCTGCTTGTGTCTAATGCACTTAGCAGGGCACTAAAATTGATCACAGACTTTATATCGAAACAATGAGCATTCCTCCAGCATGAATTGTGGCTAAGAAATGCCATGTCCTTTAGAGGAAGCCAAGTCTTTTTGGCAAAGCAGCTGAATCCACTACTGGGCCAGAAATGGAACAAGATGCAACTGCAGGTTTCATTAGGCTAATTGTAAAATGAGCAAGTTCCCTCTTGTCAAAATAAGATGACCCATAATACGCTAAAAAAGAAAAAAATCTATAAGTCCTTCACTAGATTTAAATACATGCCAATATGCTTTAAAATTCATTATCTTATAAAATATTTTTTAAATCAAACATCCACAACTGCAGAATGTCAGTTAACCACACTATTCTTGGAAAAATAGGTGAAATTAACTCTGTATTTATTTTATCTTTCCTTTATCAATTGAGTAACTAAAGATATGAGAATTCTTATGGCTGTATTATAGTTAATGAATGAAGAAAGAGTTACAATATCATTTCACAGCTCCTAATGAATTAATGGGCCTAAATGTGGACCATTAATTACTTCTGGAATTGCCAGAAAGACAGACCTTGACTTTATGGAAATGATAAGCCACTTTATGAAGCATCTTCTTTAAATACTGAGCACATATCTGACCTACTTTCTAAATCCAAATCTCAAATTACAAAAAAAAAAAAAAAAAGAAGAAGAAGAAGAGAGAGAGACCATGGTGAAAGCAAGGGTATGTGAGAAATTATTTAATAAATACTACTTGATCCTTTTTGTCATTATAATTATTATTAAATTGAAGTAGCAATTTTAAGATCTAGAATTAACTTATTAAATACCTCAGCCTTCCAGAAGAAGTGCTTCAGTTCCTCGAAGTAAAATTCAAACAGGTTTTAAGAATCCTCAATATTAAATATGAGCATGATGCAAATCAGTCCAAGGTGATTCCTGGTGAGCCGTGTGCTGACAGGCCAACTAATGACATTCTCTCAGAAGGATTACCACTGAGCAAAACTCTATTGCTGAAATATGAATGTAAAGCAAAGAAGATTAAATGTCTTGTTTTGAAGTTAATTTAATCTCAGGCCTTTGATACCTTTCTCCCTTTCAATGCAGGAATGTTACTAATCATTACAACCAGAATTGCTGTGTTCCATTTATTTCTTCTAGCCATACTACATTATATAAATCTGAGTCCCTGACTATAGATTTGATTTTCTCAACCTAAAACATTAATTAAGTCTATATCTTTCAGAAACTTCCAATATAACTTGAAAAATAAAAACTCAGTAGTATGTGTTTTTCTAGAGAAGAGATGGCGGTTGGTGACTGGACTTAGGCCTTTTCATCACCAGCCATTTATGTTTCCCTTACATATCAACTCCTAAGGTAGTTTCCTAGTATAAAATGACTTCCTAAATTCACTTAAGGGCTGGACAGATGGCTTAGTGCTTAAGAGCACCAGTTGCTCTTCCAGGTGAGGAGGGTTCAACTTCCTGGACCAACATAGGACCTCAAAAGCATTTGTAACTCCAGATCTAGAGTTTTTTGACACCCTCTTCTTGTTATCTAGCTATCACCCAGCATGGAAATGCTTTACAGACACAAGTAGGCAAAGCACACATACACATTCAATCAATAAATAAGTTTACTTAATCACTTCATCATACTGGGTGCAGGACTTTTTTACTGGGTAATTTAAGCTCAAGATGACCAGTCCAAGGAACAAAAGCATACTCCAAGTGTCTGTCACACTCCATTCTTTTATTAATTGAAGTATTTATTTCATTGTTTTATAAGATAGAAAGATAATAATGCTCTTTGTTAGCCGCTGTCAGTTTGATCCAAACTGGCATAAATGAACCTCATTTAAAGAATCACTATCAGCAAATTGGCCAGTGTCTTAGTCAGGGTTTTTATTCCAGCACAAATATCATGACCACGAAGCAAGTTGGGGAAGAAAGGGTTTATTCAGCTTATATTTTCCACATTGCTATTAATCACCAATGGATGTCAGGACTGGAACTCAAGCAGGTCAGGAAGCAGGAGCAGATGTAGAGGCCATGGAGGGATGTTCTTTACTGGCTTGCTTGCATCCCCTGGCTTGTTCAGCTTACTCTCTCTCTCTCTTTTTTTTTTTAAATTAATCTTGATTTTAGTAAGGTACAAGTTTTCAAATACATAAAATTTTAACAAACTTAGAACAAAACATATATAATTATATTAAAAAACCTAAAACCTTTATTTTTTTAATTATTTTTTCTTTATTAGATATTTTCTTCATTTACATTTCAAGTGTTATCCAGAAAGTTCCCCATACTCCCCCATCCCCGCCCTGCTCCCCTACCCACCCCCTCCCACATAATGGCCCTGGCGTTCCCTGTACTGGGGCATATAAAGTCTGTATGACCAAGGGGCCTCTCTTCCCAATGATGACCAACTAGGCCATCCTCTTCTATATATGCAGCTAGAGACATGAGCACTGGGGGAACTAGTTAGTTCACGTTATTCTTCCACCTATAGGGTTGAAGACCCCTTCAGCTCCTTGGGTACTTTCTCTAGCTCCTTCCTTGGGAGTCCTGTGTTCCAACTAATAGCTGACTGTGAGCATCCACTTCCGTGTTTGCCAGGCACTGGTATAGCCTCCCACAAGACAGCTATATCAGGGCCCTTTCAGCAGTATCTTGCTGGCATATGCAATAGTGTTTATTTTTGGTGGCTGATTATGGGAAGGATCCCTGGCAGCTGCCGTCACTGGTTGGTCCATCCTTTTGATTCACCTTCACACATGATCTCTGTAACTCCTTCAATGTGTGCTTTGTTCTTAATTCTAGGAAGGGGCAAAGAGACCACATTTTGAACTTCATTCTTCTTGAGTTTCATGTGTTTAGTAAATTGTATCTTGGGTAGTCTAGGCTTCTGGGCTAATACCCACATATCAGTGAGTACATGTTATGTGAGTTCTTTTGTGATTGGGTTACCTCACTTAGGATGACACCCTCCAGATCCATCCATTTGCCTAGGAATTTCATATATTCATTGTTTCTAATAGCTGAGTAGTACTCCATTTTGTAAATGTACCAATATTTTTGTATCCATTCCTCTGTTGAGGGACATCTGGGTTCTTTCCAGCTTCTGGCTATTATGAATAAGGCTGCTATGAACATAGTGGAACATGTGTCCTTATTACCAGATGGAACCTCTTCTGGATATATGCCCAGTAGAGGTATTGCAGGATCTTCCTGTAGTCCTATGTCCAATTTTCTGAGGAACCGCCAGACTGATTTCCAGTCTGCAGTCCCACCAAGAGTGGAGGAGTGTTCCCCTTTCTCCACATCCATGCCAGCATCTGCTGTCACCTGATATTTTGATCTTAGCCATTCTTACTGGTGTGAGGTGGAATCTCAGGGTTGTTTTGATTTGCATTTCCCTGATGATTAAGGATGTTGAACATTTTTTCAGGTGCTTCTCAGCCATTCGGTATTCCTCAGTTGAGAATTCTTTGTTTAACTCTGTGCCCCACTTTTTAATGGGGATATTTGATTTTCTGGTGTCCACCTTCTTGAGTTTTTTTTTTAATATATATTGGATATCAGTCCCCTATCAGATTTAGGATTGGTAAAGATCCTTTCCCAATCTGTTGGTAGCCCTTTTGTCTTGTTAACAGTGTCTTTTGCCTTACAGAAGCTTTGCAACTTTATGAGGTCCCATTTGTCAATTCTTGATCTTACAGCACAAGCCTTTGCTGTCCTATTCAGGAATTTTTCCCCAGTGCCCATATCTTTGAGGATTTTCCCCACTTTCTCCTCTATAAGTTTCAGTGTCTCTGGTTTTATGCTTGCTCTCTTATAGAGCCAAAGACTACCAGCCCAGGGATTGTCCCACCTACAAGGGACCCTCCCCCTTGATCACTAATTGAGAAAATGCTACACAGCTGGATCTCATGGAGGCACTTCCCTAACTGAAGCTCCTTTTTAGGTGATAATTCCAGCCTGTGTCAAGTTGACACACAAACCCAGCCAGTACAGCCAGTAAGCATGTGGCGGGGAGGGGGGGGGGAGGGGGGGAGGGCATTTTCTGGATTAAAAATTGATAGTCCCATTGCCTGTAATCCTTGCTACCCTAGGGCAAGTAGTCCTGGGTTGGATAAGAATCAAGCTGTGAGTTTCATGAGGGAACAGTCCAGTAAGAACCAATACTCCATGTTTTTGTTTGTTTGTTTGTTTGTTTATTTATTTATTTATTTTCTCTGCCTCTGCTTGAGTTCAGTCCTGACTTACATCAATGATGGATTATGACCTGGAAATGCAAAGCAAATAAATCCTTTCCTCTGCAAGTTGCTTTTACTCAGTGTCTTTTCATAAAATCAGAAAGGCAAACTAGGAAAAATAGTTTAAGTATTACATATTTAGACACCCAAATTTCAATAATAGCCATATAGGCAGTGCCTAACAACTGGGCATGTTTTGCCTGCTAATTATCCTCTCAGATATTTAAGATCATGCACTACATACTTCTTGAGAGTATGACAAGGCCTCCCACCCAGGGTGCTGTGTCTCACAATGCCAGTGAAAATCAAGTTGGATTAGATCTATATATGGTGAATGTATACAGAAAGCAGTCCATGGTCAGTTTGAATGCTGACAATAAAAATATAGGGCTTATCAAACTCCAAAGTTATTGTAAAAAAAAAAAGGAAGCATAGTTTAGTTCTCAATTGTGGTTATAATACATACATTAGAATATGGCTAAGAGTTGGCTCAGATGTTATAATTACTTTAAGCTTACATGCTCTTCTTTTCACACTAAAGAATCTTTTCAGTTATCATCAAAGCGTTCATTTTCACATAATTTAGCAAATAAAGAATGTACCACAGCGCTTTATCATTAGCTGTACATTGGTGTTTTTATATAAGCGACACTCTCATGAGGATAAGTGACACATTAGTAAAAGGTGAAAGATGTATATCATCTGAAGAGATACGGGGGTAATAGGTGACATATTTATTCAGCACCAGCCATTCCTTTTGCAGAAGAGATGAGGTTGAAAGCTAGAGTTCAGGGTTCGATGAAAGCAGCATAGAGGAATGAAGAGCCTAAGAGGGTTTGTTCTCAAGTATGAGCAAGTTAGAGTGAAACTTAATCAGCCAACAAGTGGACTGGGAAAGCTACTAAATGTCTACTGATCATTGAGTGTCACAATCTGTAAGATGGGCCATGTGATATACAACTGGAATTTTGATTTTATGATTTGCATATGGTAACCGAAATGCTCATTGTGTGGCATTATAATGATTAAATATTGAATAATAAAATAACAAAAGAATATCAATATTAAGTTGATAGCCTGAAATTTTATCTACATGGTGTCAAAATTCTACTGCATATCACAATAAGAAGTTACTGCTTTGAATATTACAGGATTGACTTTTGAGACTACTTAGGACTACAATTTTCCAAAATTTAAACTGTAGTTACAAAACGTGCATCTTATACCCCACTGAAACTCTGCATTATCTTACAGTTTAAATATTTCTAAATAATTTATTGTATTTGTTGGCTGTTTTCGGAATTTACTATATTGATTTTCATGTCATGCAATGAGAATGACAAGCTTTAAAGCAGAAAGAAGTTTGTAATTTATTCATAGAGTAAAAGAAGCGTATAGAGGCTAACTTTTATCCAGAATGTGGTGAGTGACAGATGCAGCAACTCAAAGTACAAATAGACACAGACTACGTAATGGTCACTCACACTGTTGGGCTCAGTAACACAAAAGCAGAGAGAAAGTCAGGTACAGGAAACACAGGCACAGAAAGCAGCAACAACCAGGCACATGGGCAAAGGGCAGTATGGAGCAAAGAAGTGAATAGACATTGTATTTGTCAATAGGAGAGATGTCCACACTAATGGTCTAAAGCAGTTGCTCTCAACCTATGGGCCTGACTACACTGGCAAATTTCTATCTCTGAAAAAAATTACATTACAATTCACAACAGTACAAAATTATAGTTATGAAGTAGCAACAAAAACAAATGTGTAGTCTGGGTCACTACAACATGAAGTTTTTAAGGGTTGTACCATTCGGAAGATTGGGACCTACCGGTCTAATGAAGATAAAATCCAACCATGAGGTAGGACAGGACAAAGTTTCTAGGGAAACCCCTCAACCATTCCAAGTTTTTACTAGAGGTGTATGTCTGTGGCAGAGAGTTTGTCTAGCATGTGCCTTGGATCCAATTCCTAGCACGAGACAAGATCAAGCAAGAGGAAACTTAAATTCATGGTGGGAAAAACTTATAAAAGACTTGGCCTGCCCTACTTTTATAGATTAAACTCAAAATCACAGAAAGGAGGCACCATAACTAAATTCTAAAGGAATGGATAATATAACGACACACACACACACACTCACACACACACATACACACAGAAAGAGACATACCACTTAACTAATTAGTAATAATAAAATTCAAACTGACTTACAACAGATGTTTTTAAATAATTTTTTTACTTTAATTAAAATAATACCACAGTATTTTCATTTCATTTTCCTTTCTTCAACCCCTCCCATATTTGTTCTTTTTCTCATCCTTTCTTACTTTACATAAAATTTATACCCTCTTTGTCTTTGATTAATCTTGTCACCTATATTGCAAACAGGCACATATACATATGACCCACGGAGTCTATTTAATGCCCAGAATATGGGGAAGAATTAGGATCTGACAGTGTTGATTATTGGCAAGAACGTGAAGCAATGGGGGCAAAGTGCTCTCTTGGTGGAAATGCACATTAGATGAATTGTTTTGTGAAACAATTTTGTACTAATTAAGAAGATGAACATATTTATAATTGTATTTTGTTTTTTAATAGGTTTTCAGGATAGGTTCTCTCTTTGTTGCCCTGGCTGTCCTGGAAGTCACTCTGTAGACCAGGCTGGCCTCAAATTCAGAGATCTCTGTACCTCTGCCTTCTGAGAGCTGGGACTAAAAGGTTGTGCCACCACCAGCAAAGCTGGCAATTTTACTTTTAGAACAACTTGGCAAGAGCAGTTTATATATGAGAACGTGAGGCCAGGAAGAAGGCTTAACAGAAAAGCACTTGGTGTATGTTTCTGATGACCTGATTTCTATTCAGGGAAACAAGGTTCAAATGCATCCAGATGTTAGGTGGCAAGCATGTATTTGGTTTTTGAGTTGTTTCCCCGTTAATTATTTACTTATTCGATTTACAACTCTATCACAACCCTCTCTCCTTTCCTCATTGGTCCCACCCTCACACTCCCTACCCACAGTCTTCCCTTCCCATTCTCTTCTGAGAAAGACAGGCATATCCTTTTCCATTGAGGCCAGACAAGGCAGCCCAGTAAGGGAACCTGATGGTATACAACAGAGGCAGAGTCAGCCCTCACTTCACTTATTAGAAGACACACATGAAGACCAAGGTGCACATCTGCTATGTATGTATAGGGGGCCTAGGTCCAGCCCATGGATTCAGGTGAGTTTTCTCTGTAGATGTTCTTCTGGTGTCTTTTACCCTTTCAGCTCATGTATTTATAATTCCATGTATTTGTGACATATATTTATAATTCCAGGACTTCAAAAGAGAGATAAGAGATTAAGCTAAGACACTCTGTTGGAAGCTTATTGGACTGCTAGCCTGGAATAGCACAGAATTAGACAACAAAGATTCCCTGCCTCAGCATAGTAAACACAAGAACCCACTCCTTAACAGTTGTCCTGTGACCTTCATTGAGAGCCAAGCCACAAGTGCTTGTGTCTGTGTGTATGTGCAATAAATAAATATTCACATTTTTGAAAATTTTAAGAAAGGGATCATACAGTTTTTATTTGCATGTAACAGTAAAAAGATTTAATAGTATTTCATGAAATAAGAATAAATAAATTAAATAAGCAACTAGATAGATAGATAGATAGATAGATAGATAGATAGATAGATAGATAGATAAACTTATACAGAAAGGGAGCATAAAAATTTGCCTAGACTGTGAAATAATTTAAAAATAAACTCATATTCAATTACATGTTAAATTCCACACTGTCAAAATTGGCTTGAGTTATCAACTTGACACATCTGGGAGGAAAAAAAAACAATTGAGAAATTACCTCTACCAGTCAAGTCTCTGTCACATCTATGGCAGATAGTCTTGATTCATAATTTATATAGGAGGCTAAGACCACTGTTGGTGGTCCTAGGTTGCATAATTAATGTGGCTGAGTATGAACCAGAGAAAGCAAGCCAGGAGGAAGCATTCCTCTATGCTCTCTGCTTTAGCTTCAGCTTCCAGTGTCCTGCCCTGTCTTGGCTTTACTGGGTGATGAACTGTAATGTATAGGATGAAATATATCCAGCTACTCCTTTCCAACACCGTTGCTTAGGGTCATGGCTTTATTATGGCAAGAAAAAAAATAAACTAGAAAAAACTTATGCTAATTATATGGTGGAAAACAATATCATCCCCAAACCAACCAACCAACCAACAAAAACCAACACAAATGGATCCTTTACTTGGTAACTAAACAAGAACCATGAATATTTAGTCCATCCCTTCCTGCCTCCATCTTTATAAGCATGAAAGCTTCTGCTGCCCCTCTCATAATGATATTTTTTTAATGAATCTCTCCACTGTGGAGACCATCATTGAACAACTGTTCCTCTACCATCCCTGGCATGCTCTTTGTTCTGGGAGGAAGCTGCCTATCCTAAAATGCGTTACTCTCTGGATGCGTCGCCACTGAAATGCCAGGGGTCAGACAGACTCATAGTGGCTAAAAATCTAGAGGTTCAGATCTTTTTCTTATTTTGGAGGCAGGATCTTACTGTGTAGCAAAGCCTGCCCCGGGACTAACTATGTAGCTCTGGTTAGCCCCAAACTCACAAATCTGCCGCTTCTGCCTCTTAAGTGTTGGGGGATTACAATGTCACCGATATTTCTCTTAGTCGGATCACTTTATCAGAGGATGCAGAATGCAGAACTTGATTGACCCTCTTCCAATAGCCTTCAGCTGCCCCTTGCTGTGGAGATCTGCCAATAGTATAAGCTAAACAAACATTCATCTACTACCCATGCAGGTTTGGTAAGCCGCACTGTGCTCTCTTCCTTCTTGAGGACCAATGTGTTTGAGGCAATGGAAATGTCTAGAGCTATTTTCTACCCAGAATCTTTTTCCTCCGCTGCCTTTCCTCCCACCCCAAGCATAAGTCCTCACTCAGGAAATGTTAAGACAAGAATCATGTTCTCAGGTCATACCACTAGTGAATCAAACCAAGATGTCTTTAAGAAGTTTCTTTGGCATATGTCCTTGCTTTCCAAACATTCTGGATAAATATCTATTGGGTATATGCCTGAACCCTCCCTGGTCATTCTGTCACTCACTGAAACAAAGCCAGATCTTTAGATCTGAAGACAGGCTGTTGCAGTGTACTTCCCCAAGGGGAAGACCTCTTAATGTAACTGCTGGAAGGAGAAAATTGACTTACAGAATTGGGTTCAGGATGGCCTCCTCCAGTTATTGGACCAAGATCTAATAGCAGGGTTTTTAATGGTGCCTTCTCCTCTGTGGGTAGGGATGAGAGATGGGGGAGCAGTTTCTGCTAAGACTGTGTTTTAATTCATGCTGGAATGCTCTTTAGAAACCTAAAACAAGGCGTCACAGGAAGAATCATGACTCTTTAAATACCTTTCATCTCTGACTTCTGATTCTTAAAAATGTATCACTTAAAAGAAGGTCCACTAAGAACAAACCAAAAAGAAACATTTCAGAAAATATTAATCTTGAAAACTACTCATTATCTACATATTTAAATGTATTTCAGATAGTATCAAAGTTTCTCCAAACATGTGCCTTTAGCTGCGGTTATAATACCTTCTAATAGATTCAGCATTTGGTGGTATTCATTGATTACTGTTGAACTGATGTGTTTCCCAATACATTAGATTTGCAAGAGACTCTAGACAAATGCGCAGAAAAGATAATATGATTTTGTTGAAGATGGAGTAGTAAGGGGGGAAACATTTTATAAATTATACTGAGAAATTACCCAACTAGACTCAATAGTCATCAATTCTTATCAAATATTTAATATCTTTAAAGGAATTGACAATATTATGTTATATAAGTTAGGCTCACATGTTCACAGTTTGTATATGTTTGTATTTTACTGTTTCCCAAATTAGTGGAGCTATGAATTTATGTACTTTTACATTATTGTAGATAATTCTCCAAGCCAAAACCAGAACCAGTGAGAGGTACATATGTACATATCATAGGCGTAGCATATTACTTGTCTTATTCATGAATAATATTGTAGATAATTTAAACAATTAAGCATTGAAATAACATGCATATTTATCTTGGAATACACATGAAAAGCAAACAAATGAGCTTATTCAAATTGTTTTTAATTTGATAACTTTACTTGTAAACAATTTATTATATGTGCTTTTATTTTAGAGTCATTTTAATATAATTATTTATAGAATTTTCAAATTTGGTAAGAATAGACTTTTGATAAAAGCAAAGATAATGGATTTGACTAGCAAGATTGAGAATAAAGGATGCTTCTCTTAATTAGGACATATGTCTGTCTGTCTGTCTGCTACCTGTTTGTCATACATACATTCCCACATTTATATTGGCATTGTGCATCTGATCTCAGTATCTCCTGTTTGCACAGCATTTTATCCAATGATTCATTCCTTAAGTTCTGGGAAATTAGATTTAATGACAAATATATACGGAGGAAAATTACCTCATCTATACTATACTCACGGACATTTTTCCCTCTCCTTTATTCCCAGATTGTAATAAAATAAACACTATTTTGTTTTTATCCATCCTTTCTGGTGAGTACATCTAATGAGGTACCAATGTTTGGTAAATGTAAGGAAAATTGGCTGTCCATAAACTGAGTACAGTATCCTGGTGTAGAAAAGGAAGACTATAATTTGGACCTGAAAAATGTTGAGTACTTGATCATTATTACAATTAATCTTTAAAAGGAAAATGAGAATTTTTTTTTTTCAAGACAGAGTTTCTCTGTGTAGTCCTGGTTGTCCTGGAACTCACTCTGTAGACCAGGCTGGCCTCGAAATCAAAATTTCGCCTGCCTCTGCCTCCCAAGTGTTGGGATTAAAGGTGTGAGCCACCACGCCCTGCAAAAATGAGATTTCTTAAGTGAAACATTTGGTATTTATTTTTAAATAGGTTACAAAAATCTAATGATAATTTCAAAAGATAATTTTCATTCCTTAACTATAGGAACTTTTGCTAAAGAAAGTAAGATTTCTAAAAAAGAAAAAAAATAAGACTTGTCATTAGAACAAAACACACTGCAGAAAATGAATCTCATCTGGAAATACTTCTCTCAGACCCGTTGCGTGGCAGACTGAGATTAAATAAACAACTTAAATACAATTTTTTGGTAAATGACAAATCAATTGGAAAAGTCACCATTGCTGAGCATTTTGGAGACTTGTGGAGAAGTAGAAAAGGCATTTCAAGAGCACATGCTCAATATATTTAGATAGATGAGTTCATTCCTTTGAAATTATGCCTCGGGACACCTGATTTCATGGGGTCTATGATATCTGAAAGCTTCAATTCTCTGGGTCTCTCCAGCATTTTATATAGTCATGTAGTTCCAGATTTCTATCACTTTATCTGTTAGGCACTTTTCTGGGAAATTCTCAATGGGTGTCAGAATCTCTGCATGGATGGGTTACTTTATGGCTGGGCAGCTCTCAACCCTAATTGATTAATACCATCCTCCACTAGAGGAAACATAAACATGTAATAATGTCCCCAGACATTAAGTCAGGCATATCATTTACTAAATTGTTATAACTGCGGACCTAGCATGCAATTATACCTGGCAGGAAAAAGAAAAAAACCAAACAGTACTAATAAGGAAATTATAGATTATGGTTCTTCATGTCTTTGCTTCCTCTAAAGTCGCCTCCACAACTTCTAAATTGTGACCTCTTCTTGTATTTCTACATACAAAATTTGGACAATAAAGTGGCTGTTTCTAATACTGCTCTTAATTTCCTTAAGTATTAAAGTTTATGTTTTCCTATTCCAGGTTATTGAACATAAAGAGATATGTAACACCAGGCAAGCTTATTTCAGCATAAGGAAAAAGGAGGAACTGGACAAGGAAGTGCTTATATGTGTGAAAGGCATCAGTCCTGAATTCAGGGACTCAGACTGTACTAAGTAAGGAGTTGTGCCACGTTACTAAGGGGTATAAGACAGGAAGCAGCTGAAGTATTTTCATTGCTATTATGTATAGCTAGCTAAGGCAACACAATCTCCAACTGTTGTCTTGGTATACATTCTAGAAGGGATAAGATTTCTGTTATAACCACCTGTACACATTGATAAATATTAATTATTTGAACATTTTCCTTTGATACCTTAATGGGATGCATGAGACCTCTTTTGTGAGTTTTAAAACAATACCGGTACCACCCTGCTCTGAATCTCGCATGTAGACCTCACAATTATATATGATGAGTCTCTTCATCTGTAGAAATCATCCTAAAAACATAGGTACTTGATTCTTAATGTATTCTTTTCCACTGGGCAATCGTTTAATAAAAATCAGAAAATGCAAACTACACATTTTAACTTGAAAGGAAACTTAATGCTGGCTCACACTAACACTCGTGATAAGACAAGAAGTTACTTCTTCACACCTATGTCATGGACTGATATACACCTTTTTATTATTATTTATCTATTTGAAATAAAAGCAATTATAATAAAAGCAATTTGAAATAAAAGCAATTATACTTGGCATTCATGCCTTTTCCTGAAGCCCAACAAATTCTGCAGTGTTGCTAACTGTGGTGTGGCTTAGTGAAGGGAGGGCAGTGCCTAATTTGAGTCAGCACCGTACTTTGTATTGATGCAAAGCAACAACATTGATTGCCAATTTATTGGGAAACAAAGGGAGCTACGAGTCTTAAGTGGCAAGGTGGCATCAGATGAAGTCTCTCGGGATGCGAGGGAGGGCTGTGATGGCAAAGAGAGCTTCGGAAAATTAAACCGACCTGTCCCTCAGCAGAACAGTGATCATGTATTCACATGACAAACGCTATCCTCATGTGCTCACATGACACTTGTTATTCTCATGTGTTCACATGACACACGCTATTCAGGTAAGAAACAGCACCTGCCACAGCACAGGTATATTACACTTTGGGTACTGACCATTAGATACTTTTATTTCCACCTAAATTATAAATTATTTTCTGTTTACAACTCTACAAAATTGCAAACATATGTACAATATTTTCAAATGCCTTTCACAGTGGTTTAGAGTGATTTAAATTGTTTCTATAGTTCACCATTGTCTTTCTTATAAAATATTCAAATTTGAAAAATGACACTGCTCTGACCAGTAATGCACTTAGAAATAAAATGCACTAAAGTGTTAATGTTAGTTTACTCTTTCACAAAAATGAAGCCACTCCTGTAGTGTGCTAAGTCACATGTAATCATGACAGGGTTACGGTGAGGTTTACAGAGCTAACTTAGTTTCAAAAGGCTGCTGATTTGCCTTGGAGTTTCTTTCCAATTTAATTTAACTTCTTCATCCAGGGAGCACTCAGGTGATTTGTGGTTTCATAAAGCATTCTGAAAGGCCATTTCATTGGCCATAGGAAATAAACTTAGAATCAGATTCCCTCTATCCAGTCTGTGATAGAATGCCTCTTTCACAATGTGCAGTACAACTTTTATTGGAAATTGTTGTATTGCCGTAAAGCCAATCTCTTTACTATATTTCTGGTCATGCTCTGTGAATAAACATTTATGCCATGATTTACGTATAGTTGTACACACCCATGTCATCATTGCCCACATTACTGTGATGTCCTTATTTTCTAAGACCGATCCCCTTTAAGAATGGTTAAATTATAGAAAAAGAATTGTCCATGTTTTTTATTGCTTCTGGTCAAAGAGTTCACTTTTTAGATCTTGGTGTAGTAAGTCTTAGAAACCACAACAAAAACAAATTTTGGTGAGAAAAGGTGTATCATTTTTAATGATTCTTTCCCCCTTTTGCTTCCCTGCCCTCTAACATACCACACAGCAGCATGGCTGGGCTCTCCTTATATGGTGAGTTATCCTTAACATTTCAATTTAAATGGGCTTAGTATTTCCCATACATCATACAATTCAAGCAGCTTTTATATCCATCAGCTCCTCAACATTAATAAAAATAGATTTCTGTTAAATTTGCATATTAATGTAAGTTTAGC